>JAMZEH010000073.1:6095000-6695000 GCA_024699665.1 Ostrea denselamellosa | reverse complement strand
TTTTACCTTACTTCAACAGACAATTAGGTCCACATCATATTTGCACAAAACTTTACTCTGTTCCATTGAGAGTTTTGAATACCTTATTTGAAGAAACCAAAACTAGTTCATATCTGGATTTTTCCACACCAGAATATAGACTTAATTCTATGATTATGGATATTGCGCATAACAGGCTCTTTAAGCAACCGCGGGTTTCGGAAGATATTTCTTCCGAAACAAGCCGCCAGTTCTTTAAACTCCAACTTACTAACAAAGGAATTGATACCGTCAACGTAAACAACATTCTTCGTCATAAAAAGTTCAGTCTTGTATTCCTGAGCATTTCAAGTTCAAGTCTAAAAAAAACCATTGAGATGAATTGTTATAATGTGCAACGCATTTAGATTAGCAATAATCATTTTCATTCAAATGTCTATTCAAATATCCCAGTACATTTGAAATAAAAGACACCAGAGGATTTCACATCTGCTTCGAACTTTGATATTTTATTTAACATAATTGTTAACTGCAAACTAACAACTCAACTTTATGACCAACGGGATGATGTCAGCTTCTCTATCGTCAGCTTCCCACATTTATGTACAAATAGTCCATCATCACCTGCATAAGGTATTTACGTCACTCAACTGATTCGATTCGCAAAAACGTTTTCTTCGAATAATCAGTATTTAAATCAAGGCAGGCTACTGACATACAAGATTATGTTACAGGAGTTTCAACAGTCGTTTAAGACAGCATTTTCCTAATTTTATGGTCGTTATAAGATCTAATTTACCCATATAACCTGTCATTGGGTTACATGCTGTCTGACGTGTTTCGTACCAATTTTTAGGCAGTTCTTTACACGCTGATTTTGACTACGGAATTTACTCCGATTCCCTGAGCAAGATATAGGGCTCACGGCGGGTGTGATTGGTCGACAGGGAATGCGTACTCCTCCTAAGCACCTTATCCCACCCTTGATATATCCAGGGGTCCATGTTTGTACAACTCATGACTTTGTATTCCTTATAATAGGAGTTATGAGATTGATCACTCTTCATTATGTGTGTGTGTGTGTGTGTGTGTGTGTGTGTGTGTGCTGATTGCTTGATAATTTATTCTCGTCTCTGAAATGTTGATGTATAAAACAAATGTACATGATATTCTTGAAGTTAAGATTTGAAGAATCCGCCCCAAATAGTCGTACTATCAGGAAGAGTTCAATTGACTTCGCTAGTTTTCCGCTTCTCCACAATCCAGTGCGTTGATACCATCTCCAGTCCCTGTTAGAGGTTCCATTAGTGTAAGCGAATAGATGACCTGTTGAAGAAATTGATCATGCGATTTGTTCGTTTATTTAAGCCGTTAATGTAATAAGAGTAAATTTAGCATAATTCCCTTGACAGAACATGAAGAAAATGTCATCTAATAGCTCTGTGTCGATAGACAATCGATGACATTTGATTATCATTTTGATAATGAATTAAACGATGCAATGAGTATTTGCTTTTTGTGTGATTACAAAGTACTAGGCACTAACACCTGTGAAAGGTTCCGATTTCGTCGATTAAAACTTTTTAATTATTCTGCAAGTAAATAGTGATTTTCTATTTCTAGAAAAATTCTCGTAAATTTCTAATAAACCATTCTTTAAATTTCTGTGTTTTATACCGTCTTGCGATGAAAATAATTATACTTATGGGAAATATGTAGCATGATATTAACAGTATAATAACGAAAAGGTAAAACGATCTGAAAGACAATATACCCTGTATGTATCATGGGATTTGGTATATGTAATAAAATTCTTGATGCTGTTCTCCATGGAGTTTATCCGATAATGCAGAATCCAAATATTACTGTAGTATTTCTCTGTTGTCTGGCTAGTTGCACTCTTGGTGTTTTGGCAAAGGTGCGAGACGCCTAATCGATTATGATAAAATACTACCATCTTTCAAATATATTAATCATTCGCTTGAAGGAATGCATCATGTAAATCATTGTTTACAATGGCGATAATTGTTCTATCGGCGGCACTAATTGCAAATGATTATTTCTGGAATCCAAATTTTGATCATGCTACATGCACATATAACTGTTACAAAGATGGGACATACATGTGAGAAACAGTCTTGATATTTGATTTTTGAGTGGATTTAAAATACAAAGATCAAATTCTACTCAGAAATAATTAGTAAATTATTTACGTGTCTTAGTGATACCCTGCTTTGCATTATTAATATATGTTAAACACAAATCTTGGTTCAGAGGCCTTGACCACAGTATGCAGAAATGATCAGACACTCTTATAAGCCACTTCCTTTGTCGATTTAGTTTTGTATTTTTCATCGCAACCATTTCCTTGTATTTTACACAACAATCAGAAATACACATTGTCTGACTCGAGTTTAATCAATATACCAAGTTCTCGTTTGTATGTAATTTGTCTTTCTTTCCAATATTTTTTTCTAAAAGTACAATTTTCGTAGTATAGACGTCGCACAACTGAGAACACGCGTCCATCATTCATCGTTGAATAAACACGACTAGTGTGATCAGCATTACATAACATCCCTCAATATTCAATTACGTGGTATAAGATAAAATCATAACGCCATCAGATAACTATACGCTCATTATTAAGCGATAATTCTACGCTACGTTTACGTATAATCTATCCTAGAATTCATGGGCCTTTCATATGAATGTTGTGTTTTAATAGCTCTTGTGATTCGCATTAAGATTTTTCGATAGGTTGGTTGTATACAAAGAATGCATTGACTTAAGCTAATTCACCAGCTACTATAATCATGGAGTCATTAATTTGGAATATAAATAGAGAAGCTTTTGTTGGCTTCCATGTTTTCGGGAAATATTAAAAGAAAAAAAACCCCACAGATCTTTGTATAGGATCCCTTCAATGTGACCTTGAAATACTATTTAGAGTGGAATAAAAATAGAATTGATTAAAATTTAAAGTTTACGCCGAAACGCAACAATAAAATTAAACTCAAATGAAACAGCATATTTTTTCACTCAAAGATAATTTTTAAATCTTTAACGTGTATTCATATTTACTTGATGTTTTGTAAGTGATGGCCCTAAATAGATGTTTCATTGTATTACATGTATATTAAAGAAATAGATTTCATAAGGATATGAACTGCGATGCTTCGTCAGTCATACTTTACGACGCGTGTTAGTGATTCATGAAAAGTATGCTGGCGTGAGGCCTTGCAGTTCATATCCTCAGGTATTTAAAACAGAAATTATTTTTTATTTATATTTCTATCTAACGGAATTTCCAGTCTTTGAAATAGACATATCATATTTATCAAGATTCATGCGTGCATTGTTCACAACTGCAACACATTTACGAAGAAATGGCTATCGTTATGATTTGTAAAGACTTCAAAGGCAAAAACAGCGGAAATGTCAATCTTTCTTGAAAAAACCCAGAGACCTTCCAATTTGACACAAACTATGTAAATTACAATGTACTTGTATATGTAAGTACAAATTACTACATGCTTCTATTGTTTTTCCCCTATAATACAAACAACATAGAAATGTTGGTTGTTTGTTTTGCGTCCCGTCGAGAATTTTTACTCATACTGAGACGTCACCAGTTGTAGGTGTAGACCTATGCTTAGTGCTTATGGCCGCAGCAGTGAGGGTTCTTTAGCGTGTAAACGCCAGCCGCGAAACGGGACCTTCGTTGATGAAGTCATATCCGAAAGACTCAAGATGCTCACTTCTAAATGTCGAGCGTGCGGCGAAGGAGCAATCACTACCTATATTAACGTCTTAGGTTTGACGCGGCCATGTCACGAGCAACATAGAAATTCATCCCTTAAATACAACTAATGTCGTAAGTGAATTAATATCTTTATTTTACGACTGTATAGTATATATTATATGTTCATTATTAAAGCATTTAACCAAAAATGTTAGTTTCAAACTGTTTGCATAGTCCATATACTTGCTTATTTCATATCAGAAACAATATTTTATTCAGTACATAATTCAATGGGGTCAGGAAGCCAGCAAAGTCTTCCTGATCTCCACCGAGAACAGAGTCAGAAATGGAATGTGCACAAAGTATGCATGCGAGTAAATTTTTCTGTACATGGAAGTATGTAAAAGCAAAGGAATAAAAAGAAGAAACTAAACAGTACAGAGAAATTAAGTAGTCAAATGACCTTTATTTTTGAAGTTTATCCCCTTACACAGGAAGTTGTAGGCATATTCCTAAGCTTTAATTTCCGTAAACAACGTAAAGATCAGGAATTGTATTGTATTTGAGTTCTAGTTTTATAGCTATGATAAATACAAAGGTTATTTCCTTTGATTTTATGGAGAACATTTTTTTTTTTACAAACGAAAGTACATCGCGCATCGATGTTGCGCATGCATTGGCACGTCCACGTACTTTCGTTATTCGGCACTGCAGTGATCACGATAAAAAAAAAAGCTGTTTGCATGGGGAGCGGATTTGTAAGGTACATGAGAGAAATTACATGGAAAACGTTGTTCTAAGCTAGGCAGGGGTCCGACATCTTACCCACCCTTGTCAAAATATAAAAATAATTATTGTTTACATTTTGGAACGGGTGCAAGCCTCTGTAATTATACTTATTACACGATGTGCAGACCAAATTGAGTTACATGCACGTCGATCTGTCGGCACAATCCTTGTAGGTACCAAAATGACAATAAACACTTAATTCTCACATACAATTTAAATTTGTTAGTACCACTGTATTGTTCCATCTCTTAGAATCCTTAGTGCTTTCAGTCAGCAGATTGTGCACCAGCCCTGGAATATACTTATATAGTTTCTGCTATGTTTTGGCGTTTGATGACAGATTGATATTAGCGTAATTATTAAGGTATAACATGTATGAATATGAACAAATTCTATTCCTGCAAACAAATTTGTACTATCTTGAACATGCGTACATGAATATTAAATCCTTCGTACGTGAGGAAGCGAAGCCGCAAAACCTGGGGACGAAGGAGCGAGAGTGCGAAGGCACCAAGGGGAAGCAGCATATCGTATAACGGGTATATTTTACGTGCTGCTAAATTTTAGTTTTGTCCGATCGTAAAAATTATAATCGTAAAATTTTAACAAATTTTCCTTTAGAGTTATTTCCCTTGATACATCTCTCCATACAGTAGAAAACATAGGTAGTAATTAGTGTTTACCTCGTACATAAGCCTCCGTAGACAGGTGATTTTTCACTATTTCTACTTTATTTTCTAATTCTTTACACTCAAACGAACATAAATCATTTATAAAATAATAATAACACATATATAGGCAGAGAAGTACTCACACGTAGCAGTTTATTTGGCAATATACAATAGTTTCTTTTTTCTGTATTCTTTACAATCTACAAAACAAAATATCATAGTTTAGATGCATAACTACAATGTATGTAATATGATATAGTGAGGGCGGGTGGGTGGAAGAGCATGCGACTGTGTTGAGAGAGAGCCTTTGAATACGGTAAAATATTACAAAAGATAAAGCATGCTTTCTGGGATTGAATACTTGTAGAACTGGTTGATTGATTGATTGTTTGTTGTTTTCCCTCACACTCAACAATTTTTCAGTTATCTGGTGGCGTCCAGTTTTTATTGGTGGAGGAGAGAACCCAGATACAATGTACCTGGGAAGAGAACATCGACATTCCGAAAGTAAACTGACAAACTTTCTCACATATATCGGCGCGAGCGAGAGGCCTTGTGATTTTGAACGCGATGCTCTAACCACTCGGCCACGGAGGCCCCCGCTCTCTACAACAGGTATTGGTATTATATTTTTACTTTGGCTAGTAAGAATCGTCAAGTAAACATGTGTTCTATAGAACTAAGTGTTGTAATCAGTTCAATAAATACATATGTTGTCCATACGGAAATACTTTAAACCCGTATTGAATTTACCAAATTCTGCTGGAAAACTACACGAAAATTCCTATGGATATCATAAAGGAAACAAACCAAGCAGTTGTAAAATCGTTTAAAACCCCCAAGTGTGGAGAATATATAAAATATGACCCAACGGAGAAAGCCGAGATCGGAAAATATGCTACGGATAATGGAACTCCAAAAGCTGTGTCGAAATACAAGCAAAGTAAAATTCCCAGGATTGAATGTTTTGTTGTTTCTTAATATTTTTTATACTTAATGATGAATGCGTAACAAATAAACATATAAAATTTAAAAACATGATTTTTATACAAAATCCGTAAATAATTACAGCAGTGAATGTAATCCGTTATACGGTATTACATAAAGTTTCGCGTTTTCGCTCCTTCGCCCTTGCAACTTCACACTTTCGCTTCGTTGCCTTTGCAGTAGTGACCCTTTACCATTGCCTTAAATGCAAAGGAAGGAGTGATCCGATTACAGCACTATTCGAAAAATCTATTGAACGGATTATGTCATACCAGAACAAACTATTGAACGAGCTGAGTACTGCTCATTATTCGGCAATAAAAGTAATCAAATATTTATTTTTAGCGATAGACCACGACATATTCCCTTTGGTACAGATCGGTGTTAAATTTTATTTTCCTCATCGGATGGCCTCAAGAAATAGAACGCCGAATTTTTCCAAGTGCATGTACCGTGGGGGGAAATTATCGGACAGGTTGATACATGGAAGATGAAACAAAAATGTCTCTATAAAAGTTTTCTGTCTGGTGAATTGTTTCAAATGATTATGTATTTTACGTGAACAAAAACATTACTGTATACGTACATACATCTGTTGAATGATATTTCGTGTAATCAGATGTTCGTGTACAAGGCAATATGTGGTTAGAGGGTTGCTTTAGTTCATGCTATTGATTTCAGTAAATGGGTATGGACACGATATGACTTGAAACGTTTCAAATCTTTTCCCATTTTTAGTGTTTACGGTGCTTAATAAAGGTATTTTTAATGGTCAGTAAACATTTGAATGTCAGTTGTCGATTACAAGAGAGATTCAGAGCTCACAATTCTTTATGTAAACAAGGCTCTTGTCGTGGTTTTTTCTTATTTGTTTACATAGGTTACATATAAATATACTAGTAAACTTTTCGTTAAAAGTATTTTTTTTCAATTAACAACTTAATTCTGAACACATTAATTCGTCATATATCTTTTTGTATTAAGCATGATATTTTCTATTAAGCAATCTATATGTAAACAAAAACAAGGTACGAGCTTTGTTTATATAACGAAGAATTGTGAGTGCTATATATCATCTGAAGCTCAACAACTGACATTCAAATTTTGACATTAGAAATACCTTAGTTAAGCATTTTAAACCTTCAAAATTGGCAAATAGAATTTAAAAACTCAGTTCAAATCGTCCCCATGCCTTTAATGATTTGAATTCATAGACAATTGTGTATGACTTGTAAGAAATAATTTCATTTTTTAATAATACCCGAGAGTATGAAATTTAACGATTCAAACCGGCATACTTTTCATGAATCGCGTTACAGTTTATACTCTCATGTCTTTTCAAAATTGGAATTTATTTTTTATATTTACATTCTACTATCAACTCATTTGCTAAAATCACAATATACATACATACATACATACATAATTACTATTAACACAGATTTGCTTGTGATCCACTATGCCACCGACCGTACGCAACCTTGGGAACCCTAAATCTTGTCACATGACCTTTACTTTTTAAACGAATGATTCTTGGACATTGTCTGTCAGTTCACCAAATATTAGTAAAAAATGTGATTTCTTGGATCTCGTCGCGGCATAAAACTAGCAGGTTTTTTTTTTACTGAGCGGGTTAGGGACTTCTACCAGTGGCCGTAACAGAACCGAATCATTTATGTATGCATTGAGTATTCCTTTGCCAAACGCTGACAGGTATTCCAGATGGTACCTTAAAAAACTTAGAGGTCATGTGTCATGGTATGCATTGGTACTTAAGGAACTACCAAAGCTATAGCTTTGGTCTATATCCATAGTTTAGGTCTTTTGATGTGTTGACTTAAAGCTGTTGTCATCTCAATATCAGTACAATATTTTCGCTAGGTCGTTATGATACTGATAAAATTTATCTTCTAGAGGGAGTCCGGCAGCGACTTTACTTAATTAAGAAAAGGGTGGACAGGTGCGAGTACCTCAGTGACCGGGAGATTGAGGCATCCAGTGACGTCTCACAACTTATTGCAGTAAAACGTAAGCAATTTGTATCTAGATTATGTCAGTATGATTTATCTAATTGCATATATGTCTACGTATCAAGTAAATGTTTTACCAAATCATCTTTGTATAACCAGTTGGCCGCATAATGGGTTAAACAGAGACAAAACAATGAATTTCTTTACATTAACGCTATTCAATCCGAACTACTCGTTTTACACCTTTTCATTTCATTTTCTGATTTATTTTCTCACACTTTATTAAATCTTATCTTCTATATGGTGATAGCTATTTACTCTGTATATTTGTTTCAGATTTGGAACGTGCAGCGTGTGCGTTCGCTCTATTATGCATGGTGTCAATGGTATCTGGCCTGATTACGGGTGCCTATGGTCTCTTTGGTCACCACACTAGAGTTCTTGTTTGGGCATCGTGTTGTTCGTTAATGTCTGGTATGAAAACGTTTTAATCCTATCCATTTCTCCAGGGAAGCTCTCTATCCATGTATTAACGTTTGATCATGCATTATTCACATTTGTTCGGCCACACTATTCTCTCAGGATGCTTAAATATCCCCGGACAACCTAATTAAGAATCAGGTTTGCATTTGGCCAATAATTGCTAAAAGAAATGATTTCTGAATGATTAATCGCATCCGTCAATTTCATTGAGAAATATGTTTGTCACCAGGCACAAATGGCTGTAAATAATGCATCTCTAGCAATGATTACCAAAGCTAAACACACAAAATTGAATTCGGGGTCAAAATCCGGGGACGAATTATCATATGCAGTGTACATATCTCAGCACATTGTGTATATAAGCACACACACACACACACACATATATATATATATCATAAATATGTATCAAAATAAAGCGTATACATCTAAGCATACAGTAATTATATATATATATATATATATATATATATATATATATATATATCAGCATAAAAGGTATATATCTCAGCACACAGCATATTTATCTCAGCAAACAGTATATATATATATATATATATATATATATATATATATATATATATATATCTCAACACACACTGTATGTATATATGTATCTCAGCAAACAGTGTATATATCTCGACAAACATATCATTTAGAATGTTTGGATGGCAAATATATCCGTATAACAAAAGAAAGTTGAAAAATGAGAATTATGATGTGAAATGTCCCATGTTTTCAAACATTTTTCAAACTGCTCTGTATTAAGGAAGAGAAAACAAGGTTTTGTGCTACGATATAAATATTTTAAAAGTAGATTTAGTAGATGTACATCTAACCTCTTCCTGCATTTTCATCATAAACATGTCGTTCTTTCTTCAGGTATATTATTAACCCTTGCAATAGCACTTTTCCATGGAAAGTGCTACATTTTACGACGAACTGAACTTCTTCATGGATACCGAATCCCCCACAAGAAAATAATCAACGAATCTCGAATGTACAGTTTTGGTTGGTCATTTTATTTGGCCTGGATTTGCGTTTTCCTGTGTTTCTGTTCTTCTTTTGTCTGGCTGTACAAAGCACAGGACCCAAAACAGCAGACCAAACTTCCCGGCGTAGACTACGTTAGACATAGATACAGAAGAGGAAGGTATTCTCATTTCGAGGATTGACAATGATTCTGTATAAATGTAGTATAGCGTATTCTTTTTACCTTTATTCTTTTACATAATTACACAGATTTATATCAATGTAGACTAGTTTGTATGTATATATTATTTTTTCTCTCTCTCTCTATTTTTCAAAGATATAGTTATTTAGAGAAGGACAATCATGCCTTTACACCTTTCTATCCGAAATTGAATAAGTTCAATGCAATCGCACGGCGGACTGTTTAAAAGAGTGCTGGATGATATATATATATATATATATATATATATATATATATATATATGTATAATGTATGTATTAAATATCGCAATGCCGATTAAATATACTCAATATATACTCGGTATACTCAATCGGCTTTGTGATATTTTTATTATCTATACTACTACTTCTGTAAATTGTGTAAACTATTCTATATTTCCGAATTATATATATACATATATATATATATCCACTTAACTTAATGCAACCAATAATTAGATTAAAGTGATTTTACGGATCTTTCGGTGTATTTGTTTGTTTCTTAACTTTGTGATGTTTCATTTTATGGTTTTTTTAAAAATTTGTTTTTAGTCTCTCGGCATTTTTTTCTTTAACAAACGAAGAAGTTAACTTTCTTTTTTCTTCTCAAGCTAGAATATGTACAAGTATAGATTGTGAGACATTATCTCCGGGCATAGTATATTTATTTTCCCGCAGAAATAAACTTTATTACTTGCAGGAGATTGTTTCAATCCTGGTGAAAAATAAAAGTACAAATATCTCTATGTGAAAAACTTTACATCAATATATATGACTTAATTCATTGCAAAAGTTACCTATTTGAATCAAAATTTGATTACTTTTGATATAAAAGATGACCATCGAAGAGCTGATTTTTCCACAACATGAAATAAATGTTTGTGTTACACAGTGGTATATTTGTATGTGTACATGTTTGTAAGTAATAATATCATATCTTACTGTCATAGTAGTGTACAAGACAATAAATATGAATATTTAGAACCATATACTTTGAAATACATGTTTTAAATCATTTATTATACACAAACCTTTGAATATACATATGAAATTTTAAAAGTGTGTTCTTAATTATATATATACACAACCAAACTTTGGATTTTAAGAAAAAATGTTCCGTTTTGCATCAACGCTGTAAATGTGACAAATGTGTTATAAATGATAATGCACGTACTTTTAAAAAAATCAGTAATGATATTCATTACTTCTCTTTTCGAGTCGAAACACTTTTGCATCCTTCCGCATTCTTATAAACACGTGAATTATAGAAACAGTAATCCTGTTTCAGACTCGGAATCTCTGGCAGGAAGCACAACACATAAATTTGTATCCCCTGTATCTACACGTGTTGCGCGTGGCGCCTCTGCTGCATATGGAGATTTTGTCAACGCAGACATCTAAAATGATCAAGAAAAAATTTTTCTTTTAAATTTTCTGTGTTTTTTAAAAATACAATCCTAAATGGCATTTGTGAGATTAGTCTTACAGTTCAATAACGTTAGGACACTGATCATTCAAATTTTAATTTGAAAAGTAAATTATGATTATACAAGATCTGTCAAGTAAAACCGTCATGAGATGTTGTACATCGTAGAAGATATGAATAAACAGCAGTTAGTAAAATTTCATCATTGAATTAGTATAGGCAGGTTAAGGTAGTGACGTATACGCACAATGTACAATATAGTGTTAATTGATTAACATATACCCCGGTAGACTGAATATTTGATGTTAGATGTTGATTATTAAAGACAACAAGGATTAATGAATAACGCATGAATATAACGTTTCCGTTATGAAAATATTGTTTTCTGCAGGTCACATAGTTACGTTATGAGCACAGTCCACACATTGTCATTATGAACAGGACCACTCACAGTTTCATTATCAACAAGTGTTCCACATGGTACTATTATGAACAGGAACGGTATCATTATAAACTAGGCCTTGCAGTGTATTAATATGAATAGGGCCGCACCCGGTATCATTATGAACAGGGCCTCACACGACATCATTATGAACAGGACCCACGTGGTATCATTATGAACGGTATCACATACGGTATTGCTATGAATTGGGTCACAGACGTATCGCTCTGAGGTAGACTTTACATAGAGTTATCATGAACTGGGCTCCACACGATATCATTATAATTCGCTTTATATCAACGGCTTAAATCTTAAATATTTAATCCAAATTTGATAATGGAAAGGAGAAGATAAGGACCAGTAATCAATCTCATAACTCCTATAAAGAATACAAAATTACGAGCAGGGCAAACACGGACCCCTGGACAAATCAGAGGTGGAATCAGGTGCCAAGGAGGAATAAGCATCCCCTATCAACTGGTCATAACCGACGTGAGTCTTGTATATTGATTGGGTTAACGGAGTAACCCGTTGTCAAAAATCAGTGTGTAAAGAAAGGCCTCAATTGGTATGAAACATGCCAGACAACATTTAACTCAATGTCAGATTGTATTGGTAAATTAGATCGTTATAACGACCATAAAAGTTGCAAAATCTGTCTTAAACGACAGTTGAAACCCCTGTAACAGCTTATTTGTCAATAGTCTACCTCGATTTAGAAACTGGCCATATGCAGAACAAGCTCCTACTTATTGAATCAGTTGAAACATATGCATATGATAATGGAATATTGCTACATAAATATGAGGAATTGACAATGGGGAAGTTTGTCATAAACTGAGTTGTTAGTTTGGGGTTAATACCTATATGTTCAATAAAATTGGAAGTATGAAACAGATGTAGAAGTCTCTGTGGTGTCTTTTATTTCGAGTTCACTGGGATATATAGAATCGACATATGAATGAAAATGAATATTGCTAATAGATAAAACGGCGATATATCTAAATGTCGTGTTGACCGCCACAGCAAAAGAATTTTTCTTCTCGTGTAGAATGTTTTGAATAGATTCTGTCTTGTAAATATATAAAAATAGGTCAGCTAATAAAGGAGCACGATTCGTGCCCATGGCATTTCAATACGCTGATAGAAGACTACAAAGATATTGTAAATGAGGAACTACATATCATGTATCTATCCAGGCATATATTTGCGAGAATTCACGGTTTTAAATCCTTTCTTTGAAGCAGAATGTAGATCATTTTGGCAAACGCTGGTGTATGACAAAAGCAATGAGTAGTATCATCGTAATTTAAAAATAAAATTCTTAAAATCTGAGTTCGAACTCGTATACCCATAGATACAACTTCAGAACACAAGGTCATTTTGAAAGTTCTACATGTACGAAGTGTTATAATAATTCCCCATATGTGCATACTCACCACTGTTACACTCGGGCTGACTGCACACTTTGGTGGTAGCTGGGGTAGGAGCAGAACAATGTGATGGGTTAAGGTTTTCAGCAATCGACCCGCAATATATGTATCTTCTCTGGACGCCTACTCCACAGGACACAGAACACTTCAAAATAATACAAAAAAAATGATGGTCAACAAATAAGAAATATTGAAAAACGACGATTCTTATTTTTAGCTGAGTTGACCCTTTTTCATAATTTCATTCATTGACCATAAAATCACTTATTGTTGTGATGTCAAATGTTGAAGGTTTGATAAGAAATATCATGTACATGGAGTTTTGATTTCGTGAATGAAAGTGATTGATGGTACAATGTATAATTACATTCTTTTTGTAGAAGATTTGATTCGTTGATATGCCCATATCAAAGAAAGAAAAACAGACTCGCCCACGAATTCTTTGATTATACTGTTATTTATTGGTTGTTTGTGCACTTCTATTCATTTCAAGTCCTAAAGCACATCTATTTATAGATCTTCTTTTCTTGTGGTTGTTCATAAGAATAGCAGATGTGAATTAAATGCATATATCATGTCTTTGCTCACAAGTTACAATTTTTAAAATATAGTTTCATAAGAGTTCTTGCTCAACGACACAATTAAGATTTTACTCTCTTGAATCTCTTTCTAAATGTATCTACTGCTACCTTCTGGATTTCGTCAAATAAATACGTACCAACACATCAGTTTACATCATACTGTAGAATTTATCACTTTTCAGTATCAAGAACGATAAAATGCGTACATGTTTTCATAGATTTTCCCTGTCAAAACAAACACCAATCAGCTAGCCAGATACAATTCACTCCAAATTTACGCTAGATGGTTGAATGGATCTTGACAAACAAATTGAAAATGCTTTGCGAACGCAAAATAGTTCTCGAAGTTACATACTTCTGACATTGTTCGTTATGTATCTGGTTGAACTTTCCTACAGGTATTTTAAAACCAAATTTAATGTTTTCTTTCATTTTTAAGTTTTCCGCATAAAACACTTTTGACAATTACTGTGTATTTGTGGATGAAAAGAACCCAGATGATTATAATTATTAAGAATCAAAAGTGCCAGATCATAATGACACAACAATGTTAATGACTAAGATTCTCTCTTGAAACTTATTGTTTTGTAACAAAGCTTAAACTTGTTTAATTAATAACACAGTCGGAATGTTTTTAAGAGATGAAGCGTTGCCCCCTGGTTAATGAACCTGCTATTTACTTTACAGAAGCTAAACCTTTTGGGAATAGTGGCGTTTGTTTTTATTTCATAGATGCATCAAGAAAAAAAATGTGTTTTGACGTTTCACCTGTTTGCTGATTAGTGTTACGTGTAACCTTTATATGACAATGTTGCAAGTGTTTGTTTTCCTCGATATTATTTAAATTGAAGTTGTATAACCACAATATATTTGCTTTATCGTTTTACGTTAAAACACCGAGAGCACCCATTCTAACAAGTCAAGGACTGGTAACCGTACGAACAGTTAAATATTGATAGGCATAGAACATTCCGATTCACTCCAAGAGTATCATTCTTATTTGCATTTTGATGACAGTTCCAATACTTAAACCCTTAGACTTTGACACAAATATGAGTGCAAAGGCTCCACATCCCTCTGTACCTGAATTTAGATATCAAACACGATTAATAGGGCATACGATTGTTCTCTAGAAATACTGTTTGTTTTCTGTGCGATTATTTTTGCTGATGCAATTAATGATCAAGTTATTTGTCCTCAATGAGAAATGTTCGAAAATGACAAACAGTTTAGAATCCCGAACATATTATTTGTGCATGTATAAATGTAAATTGCACATACCCTACCCCACTCGTCAGTAATCCATTGTCGGGTACAAGGTACTCTATTGCAGGGAAACGTTGTATTAGGAAACATAATATTGTTACAGTAGTCCATTTCTACTTCCTCTGCGGTACCATTATTTAAGAACTCTTTTTGACATGAATATTGATAATACTGGACTCCTTTACTTCCGCACGTCTCTGAGCATTCGGATAGATATGATGATTGTCTAATTCTATATCTCCAAGAAATGCAAGGTATTCTGTTACAAGGGCGTATTTCAGACACATCTGGTAAATGTCTACAGAATGAAGAAGAGGTTGGAATGACTGATCCATCTGGTGTAACATTTTCACATACATGTATTTTGCTTTGAACACCGTCTTCACCACAGGAAGTGGAGCAAGCCGTCCAATCAAACGCGTTACTCCATTGATAATGGTTACACGAGCCTAAATTACACGACCTAGTATAATGAGGCTTTGGGATATGATTACAAAGCTTATCGTTACCCGCTTGTGTCATTGTATCATTCTTGTATACTACATAACATCCAAACAAGGCAGACTGAGTCCCTTCACCGCATGATGAAGAACATTCCGTCCATCCTGGTACCATAATCCAACTGTAGACCTTATATTCACAAGGAATTCTGTTACATTCTTCGGTTATTTTTGGATATTCTATGTGACTGCAATGTGATGAATCTACATCTTCTAAAGTTTTGTTTATATACACTTTTGAACAGGAAAATGTTTGATTACGAATTCCGTCCACCCCACAAGTAGAAGTACATTCACTCCAGGACATTGACACCCACTTAAAATTGAAACAGTCTACTCTGTTACATGGTCTCGTAACATTGGCACTACTCGACTCATCACAGAAATTATCCTCCACATTTTTCATGGCATATTCAAACGTCACATCAAAACACCTGTACAACTGATTTTGTATTCCTTCTTCCCCACATTCCTGTGAACATTCCGACCAGTCCTTTTCTAACAGCCATTTGTAAGTAGCTTGATAACAGGGAACATAACTACAAGGTCGAATCAAGTCTTCATCTTCTGGCAATTTGGAACATTTAGCCATTGCTACTTTTACAGTTTCATTTTTAGAATTTCTTCGAATGCACTCTTTCAATTTGGCTTGATAGGCGTTTTCTCCACAAGTAGCAGAACAGGGCCCCCATGTATCAGTTGATACCAACTGATACCATTCAGTAATGCATGGTTGACTGTTGCATTTCTCAATTATTGTTGGTTTAGGTCTTTGACAAAGTGTTTCATTAACTTCTCTCTTTGAAGCATCTTTACAACGAAATATTTTACTTCTTTGTCCTCTATCACCGCATGTTTGTGAGCAATCACTCCAAGTTTCGGAATCCACCCACTCATGCACTTGGCACGGGACCCGGTTACAGACCCGAGTATACGGAGGAGGGGGGAGAACTTCATCACATATAGATAAGTCAAGATATTCTATTCTGCTATCTGTTTCTTTCTCACACTTGTATAGTTGATGTTGTATGCCATTCTCACCGCAAGTTTCATTACACTCTGTCCAGTCATTAAGCATTGCCCATCTTAGTCTGGAAAGTAATATAAGACAGCTTGAAGCTATATTCATGATATGAGGTAATAAAGCAAAATACAAGCCTGGCTGTAACGGATCGTAATACATACAAAGATCAACGAATTAGTAACTATCCAATCTAGGAAACCATCTTCAATAATGCTCATATTTTCCAAAAATATACGACATTTGTCTGGAAAGTTCGTTGAGTAGGCTTATATTTTCAATCAGTTTTGAATTTTTTCAGATCATTTTCAACCAAAATTGCATTTCATTTTTTTTTTCATTAAATAATGTAAATAAAAACAATTTCATTTCATAAATATTATTGGACATACATTTGCAATCCACAAAAGACGATATGTTGAAAACTGGCATTGCAACGAAAATGTGTAATTTTCCAATAGAATTGATTGATTGATTATTTGTTGTTTTGCGCTACATTCAACAATTTTTCAGTTATCTGGTGGCGTCCAGTTTTTATTGGTGGAGGAGAAAACCCAGATACAATGTATTCGGAAAGAGACCACCGACCTTCCGAAAGTAAATCGGCGCGAGTGAGAATCGAACCCGCGCCGACTAGAGGTGAGAGGCGTTGTGATTGTGAGAGCGATGCTCTAATCACTCGGTCACGAAGACCCCATTTCCAATAGGAAAAGTGATTTCAAGATGAATTTAAAAGTACGAAACTTAATGCGCATCATTTTTCCGCAATTGAATTTATAGGAGTAGATACATATTCATATCTGTGTAGTAATAGACCACTTTCGCCTGCTTATGGTGTGTATATCTCCCATTTGATTCGATACGCGAGAGCATGCCATGTGTATGAGAATTTTTTAAAGCGAGGTCAACTACTGACAAAAAAGTTTATGTTGTAGGATTATAACGAATCTCGTTTGAAGTCATCATTTCGCAAATTTTACGGTCGCTATAATGACCTTGTTTGCGATTACAAAGTGTCTTGGGACAAATGTTGAATGATTTGTTTCATACCCTTTGTTAGACTGTCATTTTCATACTACTTTGACTACGGGTAATCCCGTATACCTAATTGCGACTAAGGGCTCACGCCGGGTGTGACCGGTCAGCAGAGGATGCTTACTCCTCCAAGACACCTGATCCTACCTTCGCTTTGTCGGAGGTCCGTGTTGCCTACACTCGAACTTGTATATGTCTTGGGGATTTATGATTACGATCAACACATTATTAACTTCACCATTCGATATCCTAATACATGTACAGAAACGTTCTGTATCTTTCGTCCAATTCTAAGGTTTGCCAGATTACTTTCGGAAGATCGGTGGTCTCTTCCCAGGTACATTGTATCTGGGTTTTCTCTTTCACCAATAACAAACTGGACGCCACCAGATAACTGAAAAAAAAATTGAGTGTGGCGGAAAACAACAATCAATCTATTAATCAAGCAATCAATTCTAAGGTAAATCTTAGCTCTTGATCTGGCTTTACTTCCCTAACATATCTACATTGCTTTGTGATTCTTAGTGTTTGTGGCTGCTGGTATCAAACGTTCGTTTCAGCCTCAATTTCTGCATATACGGACCACATTTTTTTTTTTTTTATAAAAAATACATTTCAATTTTATGGAAGTTTACATCATTGAATTTCCACCCCCCTCCCCCACAAAACAGTACGTTTACTTCTAATATAGTGTACGTAAAATATCGAAAACCTCTCAACCAATTGACTCAAACCATCTATTTCTTCAAGTTTGTTAATGTTAAGTTTATTATATGTGACGTCAGATTCATAAAGAATGACTACCTATTGTCCACGAACTTTTGAAACAACATTAAGGGTAACGTAATACTTTAAATACGGGCATTTAAAATTGTAGAACTCTTTCTTTTTACTCACGTATACGATTTACATGCTGTTCTTTTGCATTTAACAGGTTTTCCAGCCGGATCTTTCAGAAACTGACACTTTTCTCTGTCCACTTTGGTATCATTTTCCTTGCTGTAACACCCGTAAATTAAGCTCTGCTCACCTGGAAAAGGGAGATTGTTTGTTTGTTTTTTATTTATAGTCGCCTGAGCAATTTTTCAGCTATCCGGCGACTGTCACTATTACCGGTGACGGGGCTGCAAATTTAGGAAAAGGGAGATAACCTTGGAAATCTGATATAACGCTTTCTTTACAGTTTGAAGAATACATTAAATATTGATAATTACCAGTTCCACAGGTGACAGAACAATCTGTCCATCCCTCATACTTGTAGTAATAAAACATTTTTTCGTGGGTGTTATCGTCTTTTGAAATCGTGTACCGGTAGTCGTACGATGCGAAAGAATACTTATTACGTGGCAATACCTGAAATGAATACCTTCAGCGTTTCAACAGGAAACTCAGTTTTCAACATTGCATGTGATTATATTTCTATTTAAGGACCCTGAATTTAATTTTACCATAACGTTCAGTTTTCTTTGAATTGGACCTTTGGACGTCAGGAGTTCTAGATTCCCGTACTTGTACACGAACCAGGCCCCAGCTGTTGCAAACTCACGAGATGGACCATGTGTCCGTCCCCCATTCAAAACATAAATTCCGTATCTCGGATCCTGGAGGGCTAAAATTAATAAATGACCACATTAGCAAAATGGTGAGGCTGGTATACAGCATATTGGTGATAACCTTTAACTTATTCATACCTAGAAAATGTGAAGCTTTGGATAACTCCTTAATGGTAATGTTCCTAGCGCCTTTAGGTAGAATAAGCAACTCCACGTAATCATTTTGGTCTGCTACAAATAGTGTGCAAGTAACAATTTTTATTATTGGATTACAAAACTTAATATTGATTTTCTGTGGCATTTATCAATACATTTGACCTTTAGTGAAGAGACAGTTCATTACATATGATTGTCAGATTTATTTCTTCATACTTGATTTGAATTTTTTGTGAAACCTTCCTTCCACAGTTTTACACTGAGAATTATCTCCTTCGCAAATTCCACATATGTCCTCTTTGGCAGTGGAATTCATCTTCCCGTCACAACCAACGTTCTTTAAAAAGAAAACATTGTATGATAGTCTTTCTGATTTTGATCTTAGTTTCTACAATCAAATCCTACATGAAAGATAACATGCTACCAATAATTACAATGCATTTTCCGTCAACACAGATGTTAGATGAATCGTCATAGGAACAAGGGACACCATTGTCCACAAGGATGTTGTCAAAGGTAGCGATTTCTCTGGTAAGATTGGAAACACAAGACAGAACACATAACTTCTCAGCTGAAAATAATCATTTGAAAAGTTTTCAGCAAAATAAATGTTTCACGATATCATCACAAAATAACCATTTTAACAGTTTATACATTTCTTCAAATTTCAACACAACTTATACACGTGAATTAATTCATCAGAATTTGCTTCAGATTAAATGTAAACCATCTTACGATTTTTTAATTGATATGGCATCCAATTATGCTGCCCAGGCCTAACACCCAATGAGTCCAGCATGTCACACTGGAGCTTACGAACATCCGTAAATGAAGTGCAGTCCTGGAAAGATTTTTCTGATTATTCATTATTTGAATGACGATGTCAACACTTAAAAGCTAATGAAAAAGAAGAAAAAATGCTTAGAACAGATTTGCTCGTGTACATTTCATGTCCCTGGACAACACAAAAATGATTTACAGTAGATTTGTATGTAACTATTTCATTGCCTCGGACAACTCAATACAGCATAGAACTTTTCATAGATTTGCACATTTCCAACTCATCGCTCTGGACAACACAACAACGAATTATAAAACTTTCTATAGATTTGCATGTGTTTATCTCATCGCACTGAACCACACGACGTCCATTTATAAACTTTCAATATATTTGCACGCATTTATTTCATCGCCCTGGATCAACACAACAACAAATCTTAGAACTTTCGATAGATTTGAACGTATCCATCTCATCGCACTGAACAACACGATAATTAATTACAAAAAGTTGAAAGATAGATTTGCACGTGGCTATTTCATCGTCCTGGACAACACAACGACGATTCATAAAACTTACAGTAGATTTGCACGTGTCCATCTCATCACTGTGACCAACGCACTCTTTTCCGTCATACTTGGGCCTGTAATTCAAGTGATTTCAAGTTTACTAATCAAGTAAGAAATACTTCCCAGTTTATCTGATTTTAATCTTACTTTGGATTTGTACAGTCACGTGTCCTCTGACGTAATCCAATCCCACATGCAGCGGAACACGAACTCCAGTTCCCCCAAGCACTCCAACCTCCGTTTATAGGCGTATGATGACCAAAGTAAACACATCGACCATCTTCACAATGCTGTAGTGATAAGAATTGTAGTGTATTTCTTGATTTAATCTCCTGAACATAAAGATTTTATTGTCTTTTGTTATATTTGATCATAACGCTATTTATTGAAATATGGCTACTTTGACATATATCAAAATTAAAATATTTCAAATTTGAAATGGTGTTTATAAAGGCACCTTTTCTGTTCCACATGGAGTTCCTTCAAGGGGAGGTCCTCGTTTGGTCTTGCACATTCCATTACCCCGATCAGCAGGACCGGAACACCACAACATTGCGCATACCTCTCCGTAAAACTAATACAGTCACACAAAAAAAAAACCAATCATTGTTTTTATACATAATAAATATTTAAACTTGAGATTCAAAGAAAATTGAATTTCGGATTGTGCTTACCATTCTTTTATATTGTATCATTATCCACATTTGCTTCCTATTTCGATATTTTATTGAATATAGAACATATAACCTAACAACTCAACTTTATGACAAACGGGATGACTTCAGCTTCTCCATCGTAAACTTCCCATATTTATGTAGCAATATTCCATTATCACCTGCATATGGTTTTTATGTCTCTCAGCTGATTCTATATGCAAGAGTATGTTCTACATGTGATCGAGGCAGACTACTGAGAAATAAGTAGATGTTACAGGGGTTTCAAAAGTTTCGTTTAAGGAGGAATGCTACATCAGAGATATTTGATGTAAATGAAAAATGGACATGTATAACGGTATTTGGAAATTCCAAATTTTCAAAATTATTTTATTTAGTTAAAAAATACAGTTTTAGTTGAAAGTAATAGGACTACGTGTTAATCTGCTGAGCTCTTCAGCTGGGCTGTACTTTGAATTGAATACGCAAACATTTATATTTTCATTAAAGGCGTCAGCCATTATGACGATATAGAGCACCTCCTAAAAGTCAGCATTTTGAAAATTCTATATATGTTTTTTTCAAACGATCCAATTTACAAATACAACGTGTCACTGTATCTCATACCCCTTGTTAGATCGGATTGCTCCGTTTATCTGATCAAGATATAGGGCTCATGGTGAGTGTAACCAGTCAACAGGGTTGCATATTTCTCTTGGGTATCAAATCCTACCTCTCGTGTGTCAAAGGGTCCGTGTTTGTCCTAATCATAATTTTGCATTCTTAATAGCAATTATGAGATTGATCGATGTTAGTTATATTCACTTTTTCATGATGTTTCCAAGATTACATGTACAATACGTAGAATGTACAATAAAGAAAATAAGGGTAGGGCTTTCTTTCATATGCGTGCACCTTAGACTCCCGCAACAACTCGCACAAATTTAATTTATATATTTTACCGCGTTTATTTAATATAATATCCTATTAGAAACAACAAAAAATGACGTAGTCCTAATTTTATATATTCCATTCTAAAAAAGATTTAAAATATGCATATGTGTTTTACTATATGACATATTTGGCAGTACCGGTAACAATATTTAACAATATGCGTCGAAGAAGTGTTTTATAAGAGCTGGAAAACAATACAACTTTCTCCATCTCGGAGTTTTATATTTACAGTTTATGGGCTACAGCATAGAAAAACATAAACCTCTAGGAATCCTGCACTACTGATAAATAAAAAGATCTGACAATCAGATGAAAAGACAAATTTTATGCGTAATACATGACATTTTCTAGCTTACTGATTGCATAATGTATATGGCAGTAGATAAAGATGTTATGAAAATTTCTATTGATAAGTTGGTTGAATTATATTTAAAATAGTTTAGGAATTTTGCAGTAAGGAGCCAGTATCATTAAGAACATGTATATTAAAGACGAAGATTTACATGTACATGGTTGTTGAGTTTTATACGAGAGACATACCCTCGGACATAGAACGTTACCAGCCCCAAACTCATTACGACACTGCTCCGTGAGTGGGAACTCTTTTCCCAATGGCGATTCAACAAATTCTGATGACGATGGTCTGTTATTCAAACAAGTTAGGGATCTATATGGGAAACACATATAGTATAATTTATAAATACGCTTTATAACCATTCAGTTCTGAACGCTTATAAAATTTATTACGTTAAAGTGCTATGAAATTTGAATATAAGCAAATGTTTGTTAGGTAACACAGTATTATTCCAGTATAAATGATTTTACGTACGGAAGGACTTGGTTCATTCTTTTATTACTACAGTCTGTCCACCAGTACAGCTTTAGATTTGATCTCACCATTGCGGCCATGATACTTGTTTCATACTGACGCCCGGAGCATGTGTTTCCGTGTCCATTGTGATACAACCCAAAGCTTCAAAACATGAATTTGAGATTGTCTTTGTTCTTATATATTAAACTAAATTCATGGATTGTTGTTGAACTAAATGTGACTTATAATTATTGCATGTTGGACATTTTTATATAATTGAAAATGTATTAGTCAATACGTACTAAATGCATTTCTTTTTCTTTTTAAATTGATGTTTACATTCAAATTTCTGCAAAATACTTTCTTCCCACGGTAATTGCATCGCGTAAAGTGATGTGAACTCACATATGCGCCACCTCGTGAGCTATAATGAAGGCTGATGTAAATCCCTCGTCTTTAACCACTGCGCAGCTTCGACTCGGGTTACACATCCCAGTGATTGGGGCATAACCTGCAATAAAGAACAGTTACCTTAATAATAATTATAATCTAATCTATCAAGATGTATCTCCGTTATATTAAGCAATCGGAAAACGTCTTTAATTGAACTACATGCACTTTGTTTGTTTTTCAGTAATAAAAATACAACACTTCTTCGCGTCAAGTATTTAAAAAGACGAAAAAATGAAAATGATGAATGAATGATAAGAATCACTGAATAGATACTATTAAATACATAAATAACAGAAATGTATCATAAGGAGCAACAACAGCCAACCTTGGTAATATCCAAAACAGTTTTCTAAATGATGTTCGATCTAAGCAACATTTGCTGTATTAATGAATCAATGCTTTATATTGAGTACTCTTTGGACGACTAACGAAATCAGGATATTTCATTAATTGTCCAAGAATTAATAGATGTCCTACTCGAGAACATTTGCAAGTAAGTAACAACAGAAAACAAGTTAATTAATGTATCAATTCCGTATCTAAATTAAAGCAATCATACAATAAAGCAATCATTGACTACATGGGAGGTAACTATATAAGGATAAGGATTTATCAGCTTCAGAGAAAAAGTTAAATCTTCTGTGATCTAACTTTACGGTCAATGTATTTTTTCAAAATGATAAATCCTTTGCATCCTTGCACATAGAGTCAATAATCACAGATTAATCTATCACAACGCAAGCAGCTGCACACTAGCGGCGTAAACACATCAAACAAATTCTACTTAATTCTCAACTTTTATCAGCCGAGTAATATTCCTACGTCGGTATCCCCGCCGTGGGTGATATACCCACATTCGCTTGGTAACTGGAAAGAACTTTCAAATGCAAATCAAACGGATCATTACAATTTCAATGTATTATGAGTTCTTATCTCCATTTCTGATATCATATCTGTTATCTTTCTCTTGCTTTCAATTAAACATTAACATGAGATACTGGCAGTTTACTCGCTTAATTGGGATATGAAATGCACTTTTTAAACCACTTGTCTTCTTCATGTGTGAATTCTGTAAAGTCACGAAGTTCGAAAGGAAACTGTAGAAACACAAACTACCTTACTAATTGTTACTGAAATTTCCACCATTAATAATTAGCATATTTATTTAACAAGTCTATTTTTTACTAACCAGCAGGTCCTATCCCAGTTCTCGTCAGTAGGACTGAGACGTCAAAATGGTGCCCTCCATTGTTGCTCATCTTGTTGTATGCTTGTTGCGCTGTCCATCGACAGAAATTGTCCACCGTCCTCCTGGCATCATTCCGATATATTATATTATTCTCCTGGTCCAAACAAAGTTATAACAGTAACTGCCATCATTATGATAGTAATACTCCTCATCCTTCAGGACCTTTTCGTACATGAAGTTAGTCTAATGGAACGTATTTTTACATGTATTATCCTTGTAAGTACTTCGAATGCAACACCCTTTTCTGGATAAGTGAGGTATATTTTTGAAGTATATTTAACATTAAGTAACCTATTTATACAGTGTTGAAGCTTTTATGAATGATACCTGTGAGGATGTATTTAATTATTCTTTTAGATGTGATTAAACTATATTTTAGATAAATGACCAAGTTAAATGATTTGGGTGACGATCAACTCGAAACTGACGAAACTTACAAGGTTGGTATATATACATACAAACGCTTATAATCAGATGAACTTCTTGTATACTAACAGTCTTAAATGAATTTTTATTACTTGTACATCTGGAATATCTAGACCAATTGCAGTATATGATGCAGATGTGATGCTTGATGTTGTGCATCGTAATCAATTCAGGTATAATCCTCGTTAAAAGTCATTATTTTAGAACATATAATTATTCTTAAAGTTAACCTGCCTTAAAGAATAAACATGGCCTAATTGGTCTCCGATCTAGCAAATATAGAGCAAATGGTTGTATCTAATTCCCATTGAATATTTTCAGGTTATACGCAAGCATTCTAAGTCAAAATCCTTAAATACCAAATCAACTGGAACACATTGGACCCAACTTCAATTTCCGAAACCGAATTGCATATATACAAGATGTATGAACAAACACATGCAAGGATTTATCTCCATTTAAAACGTAATATTTATGCGCTCCCATGAGAGTAAAATGTGTCAGGCGGGCAAATTGATCTCTATTAATGATAGAGATTGCGCGCTTACAAAATTATAGCCAAAACGTACCAATATAATTGATAAAAGATGGAAATGTACACAAAATAAAGTTATTCACCTTTGAGGCAATATTTTCTTCTTTAGAATATAATTATTCTGAATGTATGAAAGTTAAATTTACCGTCTGTTTGTCCATTTCCAAGGTTTTAACAGTAACAACTTCAATATCCGCAGACAGCGTGTCGTGTTTGTATATCTTGTTCACCTGCAAAACACAAGTTTAAGAAGGTACTATGTTGTAACCGTCTTTGTAAGATATTCATGTGAAGTGCTACTCACAATATTCATGAGGGTAAGTAAGTAGGTTTCCAGTTTGTCTTTGCTAACGATCGCAGTGACGCTAGTATCAGCTACAATGAGGACTTCAAGATACTTCCTTCCACTGTTCGTTTGCCTTTTTCGTCTTCTGAGGGTCCTCTCGTTTGGTCGCATGCGCCAAATATCTGTAAAATAAAAACGTATTTGAACATGCATATGTTTATTTTAATTCATTTCATTGAATACTGATAGTTATCTTAACCTTTACATTTTATACATATGTAAAATTTGGGAGTGAACACAAATTCAGGAAACTTGTAATACATTGTTGATCAATCAAAACGTGGCAAAAATTCCAAAAGACACATAAAACACACCTTTCGGTATGGAACACAATTTAACATGATGGAGCGATGCATTACTATAACCATCATCCTCTGGTTGTTCTAAATGGTCAATTGAAATTTCATAGTCATCAGTCTGGATATAACCATTCTGCGATGGAAAAATCTTCGGTAAACGCTTATATACAAGATGATTACTTTCAAGTTTATTCACAATCTATAACAAATTCATTACTATTTACGTGTAGGTGATATATAATGATCATACTTAGTGCTTAATCTAATATATGGAAATTCGAAACGGAAAGTGACATTGAAACACATTTGGTAAGTACAAGTGTATCAATTTTCATACCAATCCGTCACATAAAGATACAGCAGCAAAGCTTCTGTCTTGACCAATAACAGATCCTTGGTAAAAACAATCATCCTCTAATATCTCTGAGTACGTGATGTTTTCACTGGTCCACTCTCTGTGGCGTTTGCTGGTATGGATATTTTGTTTATGGAGCTCCAGGGTAAAGGCTCTAGCGTTCAATGGAATGGTTATGTATAAATCTGCGGGATTTGCTGTTCTTTTATCAGCTTCAGGACCCGTTTTATAGTCTTGTGGATCAAATGAGATATCGGAAACGAATTTCCCAGTAACAGTGGATATAAATGGGGTAATCAGGAGGCGTTCTTCGTGCTGGCAAATTTTATGGTATTCTGGTAAAATAACACAAGTTGGAACTTATTAAAAAAAAGTTAAACTCGTATTCTATGCAAAACTGAATTGCAAAATATTTCAATACAAAATAAGCTAGGAAAACGTACCAGCATATACTGAAGTCTCAATCATTAGTTTCTAGTTAAAAACAAAAAGAAGTAAGGCTTAAAACTTGTCAAATTATATAATAAATCACACAAATTTAAATATCAATCTTCAACACATTGCTACTGTTATATATTTAATGCTTTTAAAAATAAATGTAGTTTTCTAAAGCATGTTTTAGCCAGCGTTAGTGAAAAAAAAACTTACCAGTAGAAGGAAGGTTTGAATTAAGGCATTCATGATCAAGTCAGCTTTCATTTACTGCACCAAGACTTGAATGCGAAGTCAGCAATACACAATTTTAGCATTAACAGTTGTTTAAATTCTTAAAAGCATAATAATCATTGTCCTCAATAAAAATTTGGTTTGGTAATTCAAACAGACAATTTTACGCAATGTCTTGTAACACTTGCCAAAATTTGAGCTACAGAACCATGTACACCAGAGCAGCTGGATTGACGTTAATCTTCTACAGCCATCTAAATCGTAGTAAAGAGGAAATATATTGTAATGAGTTGAGGGTTCGTGTAAATGTGATTTGTTTATCACCCAAATAGCACTGACACGTATAGGAAGCCTTATTGTTGGGTTTCAAATTGTTATCTAATCAAACCTTCTTCCTAAACTTTTTAAACTCGTCAATTTTTCGGTAAAGTAGAAATTGAATTAACCACTTTTTTAAGTTGCCAAGTACCGTAACCATCCCTTTTGACTGTATGTTGGCTTAAACTGAATGGTGATCACATTCAGAATTGATGTATTTAAAATTTGCTGACTACATGTAAAAAGGTGACTAACTGTGGATCTGTCTTATAAATGAGATAAAGGACTTAACACTGACTGTATCTGAGGAAACCTTTAATAATATTGTAAGAAGCTTAACTCAATCAGTCTTATTGATTTTTTCGTTGATGTAAGCGGCATCAGAAAATGTATTTTCGAGAAGAAGCAGTTACTTTAAGGAATTATTCATTTTCGTGAGACCAATTTTCATGGTTATAGAATTATTTCTCGAGTGTAGGGAGATCTCGTGGATCACAAATTATGCAACCATATAATTTTGAGTATCGTAAAGCCTAGTTATCTTTTTAAAGGATAAGACAGATCCCTGACGTTTACTTGTAGGTATATATCATAAATATGGTTATTATCTAGCAATACCTTTATACTATACAGTAAATATGGCTGTCATTTTATCACACTTTATGAAACAAAATACATCTGATCACTATTTACCAATAGCTTTATGATATACCGTAACACCTTGATAATGATCCCCAGTTCTAGTCAACATTGAACTGTACCTTTACAATGTGACGGACATATAATTTTATCGAAGACGCCTTGTAATATTTACATTTCCAATGGTTTTGCGTTTGAAATCTTTATAGATAGTAATGATAGACATTTAATCATGAACTTTATTCATTCATTTATTAATGACAACCATATTTGGTCCCCAAATTACTTCTTTACACTTCATTACTATGCTTTAACACCAGTATTTTTTTTCTTAATGTTTCTTTTCTTCCATCTTTTTATTTATTTGTTATCTATATTTTATTTATTTTTCACCACAGTTCTACACTAGTAATAAAGCTTCACACCTCCAGGCACAAAACACTTACATTGATCCGTCCTTAGAATTAATTAACCGCTTAATTATACCTATTAGTTACTAGTAACCCGTTCGTTGTTTACGATTTCATTTACTGCTTCGTACTTAGATATTTTACCGATAAAGATGCCGGCGACAAACAAACAACTCAACTTTATGACAAACAGGACGATTTCAATTTCTCCATAGTCAACGTCCATTATTTATGTGACAATATTCCATCATCACTTGCATATGGTGTTTATACCTCCCAACTGATTCGATACGCAAGATCTTGTTCTGCATATGATCAGTTTTTAAATCGAGACAGGCTACTGACAAACAAGTTGATGTTACAGGAGTTTGTACAATCTCGTCTAAAGTCAGCATTTCGCAAATTTTATGGTAAATATAACGATCTAGTTTGCTAATACAACTTACCATTAAGTCAAATGCTGTCTGATGTATTTCATACCAATTGTTAAGTCGTTCTTGGTACACTGATTCTGACTACGGATTGCTCCGTTTACCTGATCAGAATATAAGGCTCACGGCTGGTATGACCGGTCTACAGGGGATGCTTACTCCTCCTAAGCACGTGATCCCTCTCCGACTTGTATTTTCTATAGGAATTAAGAGATTGAATACTGTTAGTTATCTTGACCTTTTCATCTAGTGTAACTGTTAATTAGTTCAATTCAGTTTTGACATGTTCAGAACAGACGTTTTTATTGCTCCATAACAATCGATATGTAGCCGTTCTGTGTTTTCTTCAGCCTTTCTTGTTTCGTTCTAGGTGGCAGGGGACAGTTTTGGGGTTCTAAAACATATGGTTAGGGAGTATACATTAAAGTCGGGTTATGACAGACTAATGAAAAATCATATTTTCCTCTTATATCAATATTTGTATTTCATATTGGTGTAGTTAATAAATTATGACCCTACATTACATGTAATCCAGAGTTACTAGTTCTGGTACTCAATACATGCTCTGAGCAGGTACCCCTTTCTCACTCTGATTTTCTCTCATTTGAGCTAAATCCGCACCACCCAAACGCCATTAGAGTATCATGCAAGAGGATTTAGACACATTCAAAAACTCTTTTGTCTGCCCCTTTTTAAATACAAAAGTACCTTTCAACTGAAGCCATCAACCTTCCCTTTTGGCTACAGACCTTTTGTTTTACAATGTCGATTTTCATCTGAGTTTCGTCCGCAACTGACCGCGTGTCTTAATTTCGTATTTGATCCCATGTATATGCTAGGAATCGTGGTGAAACCTACATGTTGTACATCAATGTTTTCATTCAGCACTTGGCTACACTTGACATGTATTCAAATGGTCCAAACTTCAGAGAGTCGCGATCTTTCAATTAGTGACAGAACGTCATCTCTATTATAAATTACGTCGAACATTATGCCAGACAATGGGCAAAATATCAGGAACTTGAGACCTTTAAAAAATGTATAAAAAGTATAAGAACAATCACGTTTTCGTATTAGACACATTAGACACACATCTCTTTCAAAAGATGAAATTCTTCAAAATCATGCTTCACTTGTAAACATATTTAATATCCCAGTCAATGGAGAGGATGAATATGAGTTACCGTACCTATACTGGATCCCAAACTCCATAAATACCCTTACAAAGATACATTGCTGGATCCAGTAAATATTATACTTAGTCCCTATCTTTGCTCCTCACGAAAATATTAACTGCTGAGTAGGAGAAATTTCAGATGTATTATGCCACTACATATTTCAGAAGTGGTGTAAATCAAATGTGGATTCTTAAAAATTCTAAAGAACGTTTAGTGAATTTGAAATCACAAAACTTTTGTCAAATTAATAACATTAAAACGTATAACTTTTCAAACTTTTACACGATTATTCCGCACGATAAATTGTCTGATGTGTTTCATACCAATTGTTAGATCGTTCTTGACACAGAGATTCTGACGACGGATTGCTCCGTTTACCTGATCAAGATATAGGGCGCACGGCGGGTGTGGCCGGTCGACAGGGGATGCTTACTCCTCCTAGGCACTTGATCCCACCTCTGGTATGTGCAGGAAGTCCATGTTTGCCCATCTCTCTGATTTGTATTTTCTATAGGAATTACGAGATTGAATACTGTTAGTTATCTTAGCCTTTCCATTAAAGCAAAAGTGCATTACCATCTATTCTTCTGTGTTTTATAAACCAGATGTGATGAAAGATATGTTACGTAAGGAATATGCATTAGTCCCCGCTGAAAAAGCGTGTAATACCATTGCCTTGGTAGATGCAAGGCTGATTATCACAACTGTATCTCAAACAAATTTTGCCTTTATTCCACATTTGGTAACTTTTACTCCACGTTCTCTTTCAAAGACAAAATTCTTCACAATTATGTTTTAGTCTGCAACACATTTGATATCCCAGTCAATGAAATGAATGGATATGAATTGCAATACCTATGCAAGATTCCAATACTAAACGAAAACTCTTATGAAATCAGAGATACATTTCAGGATCCATTAACCGTTCTTCCAATCCCCTCTCAATCATGGCATAATTATGACCCCTATACGCGAGATACCTTATGTCAACTTACGACAAAGTAGGTTAAAATTCAAGGTCATTATGTTTACATGCAAGTTATTAATATTTTAGAGAATCTTATTTTGGTATTGATGAAAAGTTAAAAATAGCGAACAGTGAATAATCTCATAACTCCTATAAGGAATACAAAATAAGGAGTTGAGCAAACAAGGACCCCTGGGTATACCAGAGGTGGGGGTCAGGTGCCTAGGAGGAGTAAGCATACCCTGTCGACTGGTCACACCCACCATGAGCCGTACATCTTGATCAGGTAAACGGAGCATCCGTAGTCAGAATCGATGTGCCAAGAACAGTCTAAAAATTGTTATCAAACACATCAGACACCATTTGACCCAATGATTAGTTGATTGATTATATATTGTTTAACGAGAATTTTTACTCATATGGAGGCGTCACCATTGTCGGTGAAGGGCTGCAAAATTTATGCCTAAGCTCGGCGCTTATGGACTTTGAGCAGGAAGATATCTTTATTGTGACACACCTGCTGCGACACGGGGCCTCGGTTTTTGCGCTCTCATCCGAAGGACCGCCTCTTTAATCGCCTCTTACGACAAGCAAGGGGTACTGAGGATCTATTCTAATAACCCAAATCCTCACGGGGGTTGACCCAATGACAGGCTGTATTGAAAAACCTTATCGTTATAACGATAATAGAATTTGCGACTTTAAACGAGACTGATGAAACCCTGTAAAGTCAACTTCTTTGCCAGTATTTTGCCTCGAATTCAAACCTGATCATACGCATAACAAGCTCTTGCGTTTCGAATCAGTAGAGAGACATAAACACCATATCCAGGTGATAATGGAATATTGCTTCATAAATATGGGAAGTTGACGATGGAGATGCTGGAATCATCCCGTTTGTGATAAAGTTGAGTTAAGTTTGCCTTTAACATCTGTTCTCAATAAAACATTTAAGTAGGAACCAGATGTGTAGGACTGTGGTTTATTTCGAGTTCACAGGGATATACCTAATCGAAATATGAATGAAAAAGATTATTATTAATAGTTGAAACATCGTCCATATATCTAAATGTCGAATTGAAGACCACAGAAAGGGTTCTTTTCTTCTCATGTAGAAACTTTTGACTAAATTCTGCTCATAAGAATATAAATGCAGATCAACTAACAAAGGAGCACAATCGTGCCCATAAGAATTCCAACAGACTGTTGGAAGGCCTTATCACCAAAGACTACGAAGATATTGTCGACGAGGAACTCCAACATGTTTTTAATTTCAAAATGTGCGTGGAGTCAGAGGGTTGTTTAACAAAATAATTTTGGATGACTGATTACTAGATATGAATATTTTCCTTTCTCGGTAAAGAAACAACTGTCAATGATGTCAAAAAGTCCAGTCTTTAATTTATCGTGAGGAATAATCGCGTAAAATGTTGAAAAGTCATGCGTTTTGATGGTGATTTGAGAACAGTTTTGCTATTTCAAATTTACTAAACGTCCTTTCAATTTTTTTAAATCCACATTTGATTTATACCACTTTTGACATATGTTATGCCACAATATGTTTTAAGTTTCTCCTCCAAAGCTGTTAACATAATCATGATGAGGAAAGATAGGGGCTTTTCGGAACATTTATTAGCAATGTATCCTTGTAGAGGATTTTGTGAAGTTTAGTAATCCAGTATAGGTATGGTATCTCATATTTATCAATCCCATTGACTGGGGTATTAAATATGTCTAAACTGAAGCATTTGATTTTTGAAGGTGCCGGTGGGGTACAAGTACGGTTACCAAATGTGGAATGAATGTCATTTAAGTTCGTTTAAAATATAGTTGAAATAATGAACCTTACAAACACAATGTTGTTACCAGCTTTGTCAGTTGGAACCAAAACAAATTCTTCACATAACCTATCTAACTCTTTTATCAATTCTGGCTTACTAAACACAGAAGGATAGATGGTGCGTACTTTTGTTTTAATGTGAATAATACGGGGTTTTAATATTACTATATGTTTTATTCCTTCTGACAAGGTACCAAATTCTTCCTTGTTATATCTAGTTCATCGTTTGCCATAATCTTCGACAGAATGCATGATAGAAATGAAGTTCTGTCGCCAATTCAAAGACCGAGGTTGTCTAAACTTAAGACCTTTTAAAATAAGTGATTTCAGGTCCTCATTTTCAACTACGTCAACATCACCAGTAATGAAATGCCTTGTTCGGCTATATTTGAAAAAACGACGACGAACAGGAACACGTAGGTGATTTAACTATAAGAAAGTCTATATCTAGGCACTGCAAAGTTTGTTTGTAATTAAAACGTTTGGATGCAATAGTGGAAGCATATCTGTAGGAAAGGATATATTCGGAATATCAAACGTATTGGACTATGGGAGAGAACGATTTCCCGGAAAATTCACTTTTGAAAATCAATGTTCATTTATCATTTTTTACCGTATATATTTCTAAATTTTTCAAATTTGCATTTTGAACCTAAAATTCCTTATTAGCAACTTTCACATTAACCTTCAAAGTTGGCGACTAAATGATGCGGTCCTTCGGATGAGACCGCAAGACCCGAGGTCCCATGTCACAGCAGGTGTGGCACGATAAAGATCCCTCCCTGCTCAAAGGCCCTGAGTGTCGAGCATAGGCCTAAATGTTGCAGCCCTTCACCGGCAATGCTGACGTCTCCATATGAGTGAAAGATTCTCGAGCGGGACGTTAAACAATATATAATCAATCAATCAAGCATTTTTTTTAGTAAAAACACCTACTAGTAATTTTGCATGAATTTTGGTCTAGAAGTCCTGAGAAGATCTGTCCCTAATAAAACTATGATATTTTGATAGGCTTTGCTCTAAGGTATAATTTAAAATAAGATTTTGTTAGGGATAACCCTGCTCTGAAGTCGAAATTTACAAAACAAAAGTGCGAAAACCTATTTCTGTCATTGTGGTTCATATTTATGCCGTTTATATTCACAATCAGATGGTTAAACCGCAGACGCTCACAATCAACATTTTAGTGTCCTAGTTCGAATCCACCTGTTGACACACTTCTACTTTTGAAACAAAAATTTTTACCTGTATAAACACCATTTTAATTTTTTTTTGGGGGGGGGGTATACTGGTTTATGCATTTTGCTTCAATATTTTTCCTTAAATGCGTGCTTACTTTTGATATAGAAGATATTTATGAGAATGCATAATAGATCATAAATTCTCTGTAACTAAAGGCAATCAACCGGAACTATACCTCAGTGTAAGCACACTTTGTTCGAGGATAAGAATCATTCACTCTGTGTTACTCGATACAAGTTTCACGAAAAAAAAAATTATGCCGAGCAAAAATTGTGTTTGCCTTTCAAGAATATGACTGGGAAATAGTACTGTTGTTGGATATACTGCAGAGAAGATGCAGTTCATTCCTCGTACAAAATGTGTGCGTTGGCGATATTTTATGCCGAAAATGCAGCAGAAATGTTTACGGAGTAGAGAAGAATGGGTTTCGTTCAGTTAAGGTTTTATGTCCCGTTGCAGTTATACAGGCATCGGGTGAGGACCCTCATACAAAGGATGTATCTGAGGGGGGGGGGGGGGGGGGGGGGGGGCAGATGAATACACAGCTGATGCTAAATATGTTAAAATTACATTTAAAAATTGTATACCTTAATGACAATACCCTATATCCTGATCAGGTTTTTAAGCTGTAGGGCTACATTTCAGTAATGACAGTTCATTTCTTGAATTTCATTTTCATAATTTGTATTTCTTACACTAATGACTTTTTAGAATATTATTTCAGGAGCAATTGTTTGTTTGTTTGTTTTACGTTCCGTCGATAATTTTTCACTCATATTGAGACGTCACCAGCTCTAGGTGAAGTGCCACAAATTTAGACCTATGCTTAGCGTTCTGGGCCGTAGCAGTGAGGGTTCTTTAACGTACCAACGCCTACCGTGACACGGGACCTCCGTTTTTAAGGTCATATCCGAAAGACCCGTGATTCTCACTTCTAAATGCCGAGCGTTTGGCGAAGGAGCGATCACTACCTATTTTTCGTCTTAGGTTTGACGCGGCCATGGCACGAGCGGGGCTCGAACTCACGACCTCCCGGTTACGAAGCTAACGCTCTAACCACTGAGCTACCGCGACCGGTTCAGAGCAACGAGTTGTAAATAAACGCATACGAAGTAATTGCATTGTTAAAAGTAAACTGAGAAATACGAAGTGAAATTTCAAGATAAGGAACTAGAAATGCGTCCTCAATTCATGCTGCTCAGATAACGACTGTAAAATGGTTTCTTCCATCTCTACAAGTTACCTGTATTGACTAGAACTAAAGCGATGCATGAGAAACATATAACTACACACATGTGGCCTAAAGTCATCGACCGGAACGGAAATCAATAAGCTTTTTTGTACAGACTAAAACCAATTCTAGGCCTATAGGTCAACGATATATTTACATAGAAGTGTTTCTTTGAACTTGAAATATGCTGGAATACAAGACGAAGGTTTATTGATAAATTTCATTACTAATGTCGCTATCTGACATCATACATGCAAGATGCAACATAATTATGTTGACATGCGACTTATTAATCTCAACATGCAAGATATGTACGTCAACAGGAAAGATTATCAAGTTGATATGCAACTTATTTATGTCAACATGCGAGATAATTATGTTGAAATGCGCCTTATCTATGTCGACATGCGAGTTAAATAAGTGGACATGCAAAATATTTGTGTGGACATGCGACTTATGCAATCAGTCCCGTGTGGATCCAGGTCAGAATAGGTCCACAGTGCCCCTTGCTTGTCGTACGAAGCAACTAAATGGGATGGACCTTCGGATAAGACCGCAAAAAACGAGGTTTCATGTCACAGCAGGTGTGACACGATAAAGACCCTCCCCCCGCTCAAAGGCCATAAGTGCCGAGCATAGACCTAAATTTTGCAGCCCTTCACCGGCAATGTTGACGTCTCCATATGGGCGAAAATTCTTGTTAACCGAAAATAAATAAATAAATAAATAAGTAAAAAGTAAAAAAAGAAAAATAATAATACAACCAACCAGCCATGTATCTCATTCGAAGAACCGCCCCATTTAGTATCCTCTTACGAGAAGCAAGTGATAAAGAAAACGTATTTTAACCCGGATCCCCACGAGATCAAAACTTGCATATCAACATAATTATTTGCGTGCTAACATACATATGTCGCATGTCAACATAATTATCTTGCACATTGAAATAATTATCTTGAATGTAGGGGCAGGAATATACCACCATCCTCACGAAAATATTAACTACTGTGAATGAAAAACTCCAGCCGTATTGTGCCACAACAATGCGAGAAGTGGTGTAAATCAAATGTGGATTATCAAAATTCCAATGAACTTTAAATACATTTGAAACCACAAAACTTTTCCTAAATCAACAGCATCAAACGTAAGACTTTTCAACACTTTACACAACTATTCCTCACGATAAAATAAAGACAAGGCTTTTTAACATCATAGAAAGCTGCTTATGCAATAAAAATGGAACTTGAAAATAGTCATTTCTTGTGCTCATTCACCCACAAAATACATAGGTAAACACCATCTCATTCTACAAACAAGTGGTACTCTGGAATTGATATTATAAAGATGCTAGAGTCCCTCATTGACAACATTTAGGTAGTCTTTGTTGATTATGTCTTCCAACCGTCTGTTGGAATTCCCATGGGCAAAAATTGTGCACAATTATTTGCTGACCTCTTTTTGTATTCTTATGAGGCAGAATTTATTTAAAACCTTCTACACGAGAAGGAAAAATTTCTTGCTGTGGCCTTCAACCCGAGATGTAGATATATCGATGTCTCTTTAACTATCAACATACACAATTTCATTTGTGTGTCGATTCTATACATCCCAGTTAACTCAAAATAAAAGAATTCACATAATTTTTCATATCTGTTTCATATTTGGATATCTTATTGAACATAAATGTCAACGGCCAATCAATAACATGATTTATGACAAACGAGATTACTTCAACTTCGCCATTGTTAGATTCCCGAATGCATGTAGCAATATTCCATTTTCATCTACATATCTAATTCGATACGCGAGAGAATATTTAAATCGAGGTTGGCTATTGTAAATTAACTGATGTTACATGGGATTTACAGTCTTGTTCAAAGTTAGCATTTCTCACATTTTATGTGTGACCCGGTCAAAACGGATGCTTTCTCCCCTAGGTATGTGATCCCACACTTGTAGTATGTACAGTGGGTCTGTGTTTGCCACTCTATTCTTTACTGGATTTTAGAGGACTGATCACTGTTATTTTCGAGTGTGTGTGTGTGTGTGTGTGTGTATATATATATATATATATCATCGGCTATCATGTTAATCATGCATTTGCAAGGAAAAATACTTCCAATGAATAATCTAATGCAAATCTATGTCTACTAGAACTTAAGTTTTACATTTTAATAATATTATGTACTACTTCAAATTAAAGCCAATGTTAGTTAATTCAAGGCTTGGTGTGCGTGATTTACCGAAATTACAGTGAATGGGTTTTATTCGAAAATTCAGTTTTACAAAAACTAGATGTTTTGGAAGCGATATGTGCAAAAGACAAAATCTGGGAGTTGTGACGGAGAGTTGCAATCTCTGAATGCGACTACTTCTGATACTTTCACGTACATATCCACATCTAAATTATCGTTAATAAAATGAACAATGAAACATATTTCAAAAGGATTTTATATCAAGTATCGCATATATAGTATATCAAAAATTCTACACTTTATTGACAGTATGACTTAATTTTGTTTTGAAAATATATTGCCATGTCCACGAGATTAAGATTCTTTAATCTACAACCTTCATAGTTTCCAAATTTTAATTCTATCTATTTACGTTCTGTCCCTTTATGACATTTGTTGACGGAAAGATCATAATCTAGTATGAGAGTCAGTCTCTGTCACGCACATTTTATGAAGAAGGTAATTTGTCTGTATAGTTCTACGGAAAATGTGAAGTTGGGACCATTGAATGGAAGACTTTATATTTTTTTCCCCTTCTCCAGTCTTGCAAAAGCAAACCTATAACATTCTCATTTAGCTTCTGAACATGGGTACACTGTATCACAAATCACTGCAATCCACGTCTTACACCTTTTCTCCGAGACACAGATTATAACTAGGTATCAATCAAATTATTTTTCTGGAAATGCAAACGACTTATTGACGCGTCTTACAATTCAATCCCCGATTTCATGGAAACTTACATTTATTTACCAAAATAATTCATCTTGAATAGCGCTCACGATAAAAAAAAAATTCTGATTGCATTGGGGAAAAGCGGTCTGACTGTTTCCTCTTATTCCAGGCTCTCTATTTTATATATCCGTATTTCGATCGATATCAGTAAGAGTTTAATTTCAGCTTATGATGCTGTATTTTATATTTTGACAGCATCGTCTCAAGTGATTAATGTCCTTTTCCTCTTAACGATTGACCGTTGCCTTCGTCCATTCGGAGGTAGAATGACAACTCGTACAGCCAACAGTTCGGCCAGTTTCAGGATCGATGGATTTCAGATCATTTACATAGCCAGTATAATGATCGACGCTGGATATGGCAAGAGGCTGACTTCAAGGAATTAGATATAGGAAATCAGAGTGTAACTCTATACACGCCAGTCTATATCAGAAAGTGCAAGATACGCAGGTGTGCGACTATTTGTCGTGTTTTAATACTCGGTGAAAGTGAAAATATGATACAGGTATAATCATTACTTGTGTCCAGATTGGGAGAGGCGATCGTGTCATGCCACGATATTGTCTTTTAAATTGACTAAAGAGAACTCACCTTTCTTCTCTGCTTCATAACTAAGTGCTACAGGCGATAGAAAGACGAACCAATGGACAGGGACGAATTAAAGAGACAAGTTCAGAACCTGCGCTATCACAAGAACATCGAGAGAATACCGGTCTCCGAGGCTATCAGACAGTGAGTAAATAATAGTCAATAATGATAAAAAAAATATTTATAAGTTAGGGAGCGAATGTTGCTTTATTTTACATGCAGAAAATATATTTTACAAAAATGATTTTTTTTGTAAAAAGATTTATAATATGTATGTAATTAATAACCTTTTTGCGAATTACAGATGATCTGCATAATATCATATGTATTATTTTGCATTTGTTAAATGATTTACATGTAAAATATTAACACTCTCCAAGTTAATGCACGATGTAACGGAAACGTTCCATTAATTTATGTACACATGTTCGATGTTGTGTATGCAAATCGGAATCGTTTTATAAGTTGATATACGATATTTTGCATGTAAAGCAGGAGCGGTCCATAAGTTAAGGTGTAATGTAAAACAACGTTCCATACCGATCTATCATTTGTATGTGGTTCCGGTGTTCCATCTTTCATGATGCTATATAAACACACGTCACTCTGATGAATTGACACGGCGGTGGTATGTCCACACTAGAAACTGACGGACCTTTCCGTCCTATTCGGGATCCTGTTTAATTTCGATAATGCAGTTGACACGGATACTCCAATGTTATTTACAAATTATTATAGTTTGTTGATTTCATCAATAATACACAATGTAAAGTGAGCATTATTTTGGCGATAGAATTGCCAGATAATTAATATCATGTCGAATTGTGAAACATGCTATATCACTTTGTTTACATAACCTTGATGTGTTCTTTGAATAAAAAGCTCCATAATGTTGACTTTTAGCGACACGATTGATGGGATTGATCTTTCATGAACATAAAGAGCTTGGAAACGTCCAAACCGCATGGTCGATGTAATATTATGTGGTGCCGCCCCCTAAATTGTTAAATTTGAAGTATGCTGTTATTACAATGTATATAACAATATGCTTTTATCGCTTGGAATATTACACTTTAAATCAATCAAGAAACAGCATTTTGAAAGAAAAATTGTATATATCAAATTTGTACTACATGTGAAAGACGTTCTGACTTTGCTTTTTATGTGTTTCTTTCAAACGGCGTTAAATTGGATTTGTTCCCACAGATCCTTGCAATAAATATGATTTTTCAGTGGAAATTCTATTCAATATACATTGGATAGTGAGAAAACAGATAGCTAATCGTCTGCTTACTTTCTGGTACTGTGATACTGCACAGCACAAATATAATTAGCGGAGCTCTGTCTGACCGAACCAACTTGTCTTTTAGAATACACTAGGCTCTGTAAGCATGGCCAATTTCATTTCGTAAAGATAATCTACATTAAATAAAAATTGATGAAGATGGTGTAGAATCTAAACTTGTCAATCGAATCTTGACGTTATACTGAATTGCCTGATAGCCAGGCTAGTACAGGCCTCTTAAAAAAAAAGGGGGGGGGGGGGGGGAGGGGGTCAAACCAATCATACATTTCAGTCGTTGGTTATAGCCCATTTGACATTGCATTTTAGAATGCCGACAAAATCTCTGTAATATTGTAAAAATTCATTATATTGGATCAATATTTAGATATTAAAATATTGAAGTATATCATAAATACTCCCTTCTCGTTTAAATTCAGTTTATCTTCTTAGACCATAATTATACTCGAACATGAAGCACTCATAACAAATCACAAATTTACAAAACCGTCAGATACACAAAGACGTATGGGCATTGGCGGATTTAGAGTCTCCCCCTTTTTTCCATCACAAATTTATCAAATAATGTGAGTAAAATTCCTTTGATACCTATAATGGCTACGTATTTTGGCTAGGACTTGACTTTCAGATTGCCCCGCCCCCTCCCATTTTGGAAATTCTGGATCCGCCACTGATGGGGGGTTGGGTTGGTATATCATATATATAACAGGAACTTTGATGCTCGCTGATTGGTCCAGACGATATTTTCTGTGTTTACCTCAGAGTGAGTCCACCTCAAATACGTACGTGCGCATGAAATAAAAGTTGTGCATGGATACAATTGTGTACAAAGAATACATTGAGGAGAACAGAGTAACTCGTACATTTTCATGCAAAACATGTAATTTTTAATGGCGGACTTGGAGTCCTTCCTTCCCCTTTTTGTGAGCAGTCAATTATTGATTTTATTATGTAAAAAGTATAGCTAAAATAATACATAAAAGTGACATGAAATCTCCCCTAACCCTGGAGCTTTCGGGGACAAAGCCTTCCCCAATGATTCGACCTAGACTTACCGGGGGGGGGGGGGGGGTGTTAAATCGTCCCCCAGATCCCCATCCTATTGCCCCCTTTAACAAATCCTGGATCCGGCACTGCAGTATATCATAAAAGTTAGTTACATATGAACTTCGCAATACCTAATGTATATAGATATTGTTTCTCTATATTACATAATGCACAGAATTCTAATACTAGTATACACTTGTTATGTTTGTTTGTTTTACGTCCCGTCGAGAATTTTTCACTCATATTGAGACGTCACCAGCTGTAGGTGAAGTACCAAGAATTTAGACCTATGCTTAGCGCTCAGGGCCGTAGCAGTGAGGGTTCTTTAACGTGCCAACGCCCACCGTGACACGGGACCTCCGTTTTTAAGGTCATATCCGAAAGACCCGTGATTCTCACTTCTAAATGCCGAGCGTTTGGCGAAGGAGCAATCACTACCTATTTTTCGTCTTAGGTTTGACGCGGCCATGGCACGAGCGGGGCTCGAACTCACGACCTCCTAGTTACGAAGCGAACGGGGAGGTCGTGAGTTCGAGCCCCGGATTGTGTGTTAAGACAGAGACCAGAGCATACACAATTTTCTACTTAAGGGGGATAATTTGTAATACGATATTTCATAAACATTTTCCTGAATTTTTCATATATTTTTCAAATCCAAAGCTTATGTCAAATCTTTTTTTTAACTTGGACATTTGGATACATTATAGACGTCGATGAACCATGTCTGTGTAAACTGGTCCTTTAGTTTTGTCACCATGTAAAATTAGTATGCCTGTTTCTGAATAAAGATTATTGTTGTCAACATTTGACTGTAGCAGTAATCTATTTATTAAAAAGACCTTACGTACACCAAATACTTGAGAGTCTGCACGTGTTTTATAAGGACACAAGTTGACACAGTACATGTACGAGAGGTCGTTGTAGGGGACACATTGATAAACGCAGGAAAACACCCCGATTCACCGTTAATTATATCTGTTCGTGTAAAATTATAAAAATATTAAGATATGTTTCAAAACATTTAACAGCACACGTTCTATGACATCTAAATGTCTACATGTATAGCTCCACACCTCACATCCACACTAACTTTCAGTTTTTATAATTTACGGTACATTGTGTATATCATCAGTGGATTTTAACCAAGATAATAGCATCCTCGGCATAAAACTGAATAAATTGTTTGAAATACGACTCATCGTCAAAGGGAGTGGTAAACCAATATTTTTATTCACAAAAATGATCACGGCAACAGATTTTCACCCTGCCTTACTCCAGTTTTGCAGCAAAATAGATCTATTGACGTACCATTCATATTTACAATGGCTTTGTTTGTGCTCAGCTTCCTCCGTTACCTATTTTCCTATACTATATTAAATGGTTGTTTGAAGTCAATAAAGGCACATTCATGACTATATTTAAAATAATTTATAAAATTAGAATATGTGGAATATGATTGATTGTTTGTTTGTTTTATGTCCCGTCGAGAATTTTTCACATTGAGACGTCACCAGCTGTATGTGAAGTACCACAAATTTAGACCTATGCTTAGCGCTCAGGGCCGTAGCAGTGAGGGTTCTTTAATGTGCCAACGCCCACCGTGACACGGGACCTCCGTTTTTAAGGTCATATCCGAAAGACCCGTGATTCTCACTTCTAAATGCCGAGCGTTTGGCGAAGGAGCAATCACTACCTATTTTTCATCTTAAGTTTGACGCGGCCATGGCACGAGCGGGGCTCGAACTCACGACCTCCCGGTTACAAAGGGAATGCTCTAACCACTGAGCTACCGCGACCGGTAATATGTAGAATAATTCTTTCTGAAACCTGTCTGACTTTCATAAATAAGATTGATCTCTGCTGTATAAGTTTCCGCCCTAAGTGATCATGAAACGTTTTACCTAAAACTCGTCATTGTTGTAGATGGGTAATTAGTTCGTACACCAATTGATCACCCAGCTGGAATAAAACCCATGGCCACTATTGAAAATAAGTAAATGGGCATAAGTTGCTGAAGCCGTGTTTGCCTATAATTACCAAAATTCAGATTTACTTTACATAAAAATCACCATTTGCATTTTGAAATCAAACGTCCTGCAACCTTTTGTTGTGATTTTGGAAAAAAGTTTCTTAGAAACAAAGGCCGAATATGATTGTAAGAAAGTTAAAAAATAAAAATAAAGACAATATTGCACCTTTTCTCCATTGCGAGATTTATTTTTCTTCATTTTAAAAACATTCAGCGTTTTAACCATGGAAAGAAAATATTTTCTAGTTGTTTATACGCAGGAAAAACGTGATAATATAAACAAAATACGTATACTTATATACACCGTTATCATAACTAGACGTTTCTCATATTTACCATCCATGCTACATGTTATTTTTTCTTCACTGAATGCACAGTTATAAGATTCTCGTTAGACATTTCTTCTGTAACATCTGATGCTAATCATCGAAATTGTCATCATAATTATCACCTTCATTCATACCTTTAAAAAGAGAAAGAAAAAGAAAAACAAGAGATAAATATTTCACTTTCTGTCTTTAGTTGACGCATTTAAAATTCTCCAATAATAGTAATCTTTTGACTTAAAATGCTACATGCATATATCACTTCTGTAATTGTCTGATATCCATTTCTTCAATCATTACTTTCCTTTTTCATTTACTCATTCACTTAAGATGACTTTTTCTATTGATTTTTATCTATTATGAATTCATTGTGCTGATTGGAAATTACATTGATTTTGATTCAATTGTATGACATGTATACGTGTCTATTTAAATACTCATATATGACAAAACATTAGGTTGCGGGCATCTGAACACAGGACATCAACATCTTGTAAAATTTCAAATACATGTACATTAGCATCTTCACTAACCAAGGTTCCGATCCACTTCTCTCGTCTTCCCCCCATGCCAGATTTTGTCGGAATTTCATGTCCTCATTAATGTGAATTTTAATAGACGTGGACAAAAGTCTCCGCATCAATGAAAATGCGTGTAGCCTATGACTACGAGAAGACAATCGCAACTTCTCGGGGAAAACGCCTCGACTGTATTACGTTCACCGGATGTACGAAATTCGTACGAAGTGCAGTGGATGCTTCCAACCACTGTGGGAGTCGCTAATTGGTCATTACGCACATGCTTAGATCTAAATATAGGGGCTTTCATAGTTTCTAGCAAATATTTATTGTATAAACACAGTAAGCAAATTCTTACAATGTAGTCGTATTTTGATTTGATACAAAAATTGATCGTAATACTTTAGAGGTTGTTTTTCTGATTGCCGGAAAGGCCTGAGAAGTTGCGATTATAAAAGAGAATAAAAATATATAGGGTAGCATCACCAAAGTCTCCTTGACAGGAGAAAAATATTTATCGACGCTTTTATGCCTTTTAGTGTTGTCAAGAGCGGGAAAATTGCGCAGCCTCGCGAGTGGTTTTCGGTCGAGCAACCTAAGCCGTCATGGATGGGTTTGGTTAAACGGGCGCAGATCGAGGATGGATTGACATGGATACACCGTTCCGTAGATGTAAAATGTATCACGAACCAGTTTAGTGAGTCGGCGCTCTAATCTTATGTTAGAACCGGATACGTCTTCTTGTATTTCTTGCGGGAATCGTCCATTAACCCATATTGTAGAGGTCGAGTACAAATATACTCTCTAAATGATGAGCGAATTTAGCAACAGTGTTCCTTGGCTTGTCACTGAACTCACTCATTTTACCGATTATACAAGTTTTCAAACTGGATTTCATGGTTGAATCTGCATATTTTGCAGGGATATATGTGTTCAATTCTTCGAACTCGCGTGCAAGATAATCTTGCATGGACCGCGCCCTTAGATCCGTCCCTGAGCAAAGCCAGTTGTCACTGATCTCTCAATCTCTCTCAATTTTATCTGTCATTTAAACATTAGGAAAAGTGATTGGAACTGATTGCTTAAGTTATCTGTAATGGTCTTCTGCACTGTAATGGCCAGCCTTTGATACCGGAAGCCGACATAGCGTAATCAATCCAATGATAGAACCCGTCACATTTGACACCCTCATATTATTTCCCCTCACATCGCTAAATCGTACAACTACGAGAATCTGAAAGCTTTTCTGAATTCCGAAGCTGACCTAGCACTTCAGGGATAAATTATATCAATACAACTATTGTAAAACAGCAATTAATAGAAAGTCTATCTAGTTCCAACACGTTTTAAATTAGTTATTTGGCAGTTAGTACCACGATCCATTGCTTATAGTTTGAAGGGGCCGCAAAGCACAGATGTAATAGGTTAGAACAATTTAATTAAAAACCTGAAACAAAATCATTAGTTTCCCAGCATAGTTTTTCAGTGACTGAATTAAGAACTCAAAATAATGCATTATATGTACTTCAGTTTTTTTTAAACAACCTCACGAAATTCTGTAATCTATTTTGATTGGGAGAAAAATTCTTTGATGAGGTACGCTCATAAAAATTGTATTTTTGCTAATCAATTTTTTTTTGTTAAACACTCCGGGGAAATAACCTGGCAACATTAATTATTTTCTGGCAGAAATGAAAAATGATCTCCCTGGTAATTGTTACACGACAGTGGCAACATGGACCCCTTTGGGGGCAATACATACATTCCTTGCCATTACCGATGGTTAATATACATATTCAAGTTTATTGAAACTTGAGAACATCGAGTAAACACAGAGGTGCTGTCTTTCTTCAACTAAGTTGATAACTGATTTTCATACATATTATGGTATATGTATCAAGGATAATGTTTGAAAGTACTAGTTTCTCGATGGAATTCTTGCACTATTTGTGAGCTTAATTTCAAATAACTCTCGCAAAATCTCTCCTTGAATTTCCTGCAGGTCATGGGTTCAGGTATGTTTCTTGGTATTGACTTCTTGTCAATTTTTGATATATGGCAGGAATGAGAGTGTCAGAGCACGTCATGGGTTTAAAAAGTGAAGGTCCTGCTGTATTGATCGGAATCACAAGAAAATTCAACATTTGTGTAATTAATCCATAATCAATCACGAATTGCTACAAAATACCAAGAAACTGTCTATATAAGCAGGTGCTTGATAAACCTGCTAGAATCTAACAATCTGTAATGTTACGATGTGCACAAAGTAAAACCAAATATTTCAAGGGTCTTAATGGATATTGATTTGAACATATTTTATTGTCTCTCACAAATGGATTGGAAACGGGTTCTTCAGAATTCCTCTTCAGAAACAAGATTGCCCTCATTTTCATTTTCTTTAATTAGTTTTTTTTTTATTCCTAATGTAAATTAACAAAATTATCAGCATGGAGTTTCCCCTCAATAAAGAAAATGTTTATCACCTACAATTATGATTTCATTGAGAATTTTTATACAGCAGCTAATAGGAAGGCTAGAATTTTTACTTAATGTTGAAATGTTCATTGATACGTTATTTAAGTTAAACGTGTGGATCGAAGATATATTGTGTTGTTTGGATTACTTTGAAACACTGACCTCAATCGTTTGAAAAAGAAATAAATTAATGTGAATTAATCCACAATTGCGATTAATTCCTAAAGTGCATGAAATTGGACTGGATTGATAATCAGAGACCAGTGGGTTCATTCAATTAGTAGCTCATTTGATCGGATATGTTTTTTGTAGAAATACCAGGGGATTTGACAAGAAGGGAGAGAGGGAGAGATTCAATTACGTTCAACAACCTGCTTCTGACGCATGACCGAAATTCACTTTGAAGCACCTTACGCTATAGTTTACAGAGTGCTAGAATTGTTTATAACTAAATTCAGTAACAGAGAGTAAACGCTCGATCTTAAAGTATGTTTTTATTCGATTGTTATTTTCTTCTAGCAGTGACATCACAAAATTCAGTTACACTATAAATATAATGGCTATCCATGGGCACATATACATGCATATGTGTAAATGTTCTTTATATAGTTTCTCGTGTCCGTAATAGAAATACGCACTTGTTACTTTCACGATACCACACTTGCTAGTTGCATTGTGCCAGTTTAACAACACTTTTCTCACGTCAGGGTCTCTCTCTCTCTCCTCGTTTGTTTGGAAGAGCTTTTTTCATGTGGCGGCCTCTGAGACCAAGTTGTAGAATTCTAAACAAATGTACATTACATTGTACGATGTATATGTTTGCGATTTTTTTTTTATATCAATACTTCTGATTTCTTGCATAACTGCAAATACTTAACTAAATACACGTATGTTTAATATGTATATATACCTTGTTCATGAAGATTAGTGTATAAATATTGTAAGCTATTGAGACCAGAGCATTCAATCGAAAATTGGCTGTTATGAGCATGTTTATTCTCTACGGGTATTTAACTGAAATTAAATGATGTAATAATCCATTTAAAAAAGAAAGTAATAATAATAATAATAATAAATCAAAAAAAAATAAATAATAATAATAAAATAAAATAAAATAAGAATATAAATAAAAAAAAAATAAAAAAAAATAAAAAATAAAAATAAAATTTATAAATTAAAAAAATAAAAAAATAGATTTTTGGTTCTAATAAATAGAAGGATCGTTGGTTGTATATTGATTAAAGTCTCGTCAAGAGTTTTTCATTTTTTTCAAAATTTAGGCCTATGCTCGGCGCTCATAGCCTTTTGAGCAGAGAGGGATCTTTGTTGTGACACACTTGCTGTGACACGGGACCTCGGTTTTTTGCGGTCTCATCCTAAGAACCGCCCCATTTAGTCACCTCTTACGACTAGTAAAAGGTACCGAGGACCTATTTGAACCCTGATCCAAAATAGAAGGAATTGTCAACAACGATATGTTTTCACTTTTAAAATTTGGTATGTTGCAAGTGAAATTCTGCAATGGGGAATCGAGAAGCGATTAACATTTTCCCCACGTTGAGTCGTATTGACCTGGATGGTTGAGACAAAAATTATTTTTAAGGAATAGTACATATATTTTCTTACTAAATTTATCTGAAAACCGAACTTTGAAAATCTTTCAGATGACCCTTAAAACAGGAAACGGATTCCTGCCAACGAAATACCCTCTCCATCAGGGATGGTACCTGTAGGCTTTTGAAATCTTGCGGCTTTATAACATTAGTGGCTTACAAATAGTATCCCTGGACGTGTCATTTTCCTCACAGACGTCTAGGACATGGACATATGCATCCCTATCACTTTAATTTTCTTCAATCCACGATCCCCGAATTGGCCTCGCGATACAAGGCCGGCGAATAAAATGTACAATATGCACCTTCCAGCGGCGCGTCTTGAGGGGGTTAAGGGGTTACAATGCCCTACCCCCACCAACCCACATTTTTTTGGTTCTTTTAGGTGTCATTTAAGAAATTTATTTTTCATATTTACATTTTACTTTCATTTCTTTCGGAACATTCCCAGCCGTTAAATTACTCCTACTGTATTTATCAAGATTCATACGCATTGTTCACATTCATAAGGAAATGGTTATAATTTCAATTTGTAAAGATATCGAGGGTAAAGGCATTAAAAATATAAATGTATTGTGTTACCCCCACTTCTCTAGGAGTGTAAAATCATCCAGAGATGTAAGAATGAAGCAGCAAATACAATTATGAAAACATAGAAGGAAATAATGGAACCATTAAACATAATTATGAAAATTCCAAACGAAATGACGAATCCACAGAATGTCATAATGAAACCGTGAAAACACCCGAATGTAATAATGAATCAACCGCATATGATTATAAAAGTATGGTGCATAATTACAAAAAGCACGGCATATGATAGGGGGAAAAGATAGCTGCAGCGTTCCATATAAGAGTCTGTATATAGTATTACCAAACTGAGTTCATTGATCGATTCAGACAGCCTACCGATGACAGCTTGAGATAATGAGCGCTAGGGTATGCCCATGGAGCTCAGCCTCTTTAATTCCGTCGACGTCTTTAGCTTCCAGTTGTCTACCGTTTCTCTCCTGAGTGATGGCCATGTTCTTGTACCATCTTTGAAGCGATTATCTGTCCAATATTTTCCCTGTTCTTGCAAGATTTTGTTGTGTATGTGATACAGACCTTAAAACTAACATTTTCTACATTACATTTATCATAGGGATAATAGAATGCTGAATGGAGTCTTAGGACAGAGTTAGGAATAAATCTCGTTTTATATTTAATTATCGACTTGTTTTCTCTGTCTTATCTCGTCACCAGTTCGGCACTTTATAGTAAACAAAACTTTAGAAACAAACACACATACAAAAACCTAACTGTGACGTGATCTCAAATGTATTTTATTAAAAAAAAAAAGGAGGGGTGTAAAATTCATAAAAAAGAAAAAAAATGTGTTCTTCTTATCGGTAGAGGCACCCAGTCAAAATTGACTATTATGTGCCTTGCGTTTTGAGGCGCTATTTTCGAATATACTAGCAGTCTGGTTTTGATATGACCCTTACAGACCACCTGACCTGGGAGTAACACTCATTGTAGTCATTCATTCAAACAAAGTGTAGAAGTTTGTAGAATGGCCGACTTGTAATAATTGATACAATGAGTTTGTTAACCTTTATTTAATATTTCATAAAGTTCCATTTCAAAATCGTCAGTAAAATTATATTTCCTTGCTAACTGAATTTACCACTTTATGCACATATGGTTATGAAATTTAGGCAAAGAACATTTCTTTTATATGCAGAACTGTAACTTGTAAAATAATTGATTTTCGTCATTTTTTTTTTTTTCGTCGGTTTGAGAATATGTATACAGCATTTTAAATAACACTATTCAGATCATTTTCTGGAAGAAAAAACCCACACACACAAGAGTAATTATGTTTTCCTGTTAACTACAACATCCAGTGCAAACACATTGCTGAACCATTATTGATAATTTCTCAGAAATAAAAAACGTGATCAGTCATATGCAACACATTTTCTAACGCTTCTTTTTGTTTTGCACAGAATGTTCATAAATCTATGTCCGATTTGGTAACTTTTTTGTACCTAAACTTTAATGAGCAATAGAAGTTTGTAACCATTGTATTTTTTTTAAATTTTTTTTTTTGATGTGAAAAACATTAATTTTTGTTGATTTATTCACTTTTCTTGTGATGTAACAAAATAGCTTTCCCAATATTTAGATTAGACATGTTGTGTGGTTTTCCGTGTCTGGTTAAGTATAAAAGGGACTTCCTTCAGAAAGATTTCCCCGTAATATGATTCGAGTGGAAAAGATCAGAATGAAGCAACAGCCAAACAATAATTCATCCCAACACATTTACTAGCTTATTTCTTGAATGTCTCTATTTTCTTGTCATCAGCAGATTGACTCGAGTTTATTATATGTTCACTGTGCGAGCTACGACTAAATGACCATTAAATTAATGTAACCGTACAAGTTCTTAAGAGCCGAATACTGTGTGAACAATGACATCGTTGTGATTTCCAGTTTTCATATTAATTTCTTGTCATTTGCAGACTGATTGAGTTTATCGATGAGAAGGCGCCAGAGGACGGTTTGGTCGTCGCTCCCGACAAGAAAAAAAATCCGTGGGCTGAGAGCAGAAAATGCGCCATTTTGTAACTGGAATAGATCTATGTGATACACTTAACAACGTGAACTGAATGGGCAGCCATGCATAACAGTTCTGCACCAACAGAATACCCTGAAGTGACTGTTTTTCATATAATGAATGTTGTACAATTTTATTTACTATTTCCAAGGATTTTTTTTTAGCACGCATCTTGATAATTTCTAGTAAAACCAGTAATGTTTTATTTGTAAGTTTTGATTGTAATATTGGCACATAACATTCCCAATAAATGTTCAAAAAATGTTAGTTTTTCTGCGTTTAAAATAGGAAAATGTAATTTTAAAAAAATGAAAAAGAAAACAGCAAAGCATATACAACAAAACATTTAGAAAATTTAAAACATTTATCTATCACAGTTCCCGAAAATTAAAATCAACACAACATTGATTCACATCAGTTGGAGTAGCAAGCTTTTCAGTAGTCGAGCTTCATAGGTCACTGTATTTTTCCCAGGATGCATTGGTTCGGCTTCCAGTGGCTGCTCAATCAAGGCTTTCACATCCTTTCCATACACTGAATAATACAATAAGTAAGACTCAAACCCAAAACACGAAATTCAATACTGGAGGGCATTATCTCAGCGTGGAAAGCACCATAGATCAAACATCAGGGGAAAAAAAACTACAAAGGAAATGTTACAAGTACGTGTAGCGGCAGAGACGGGATTACCAAAGACAACTTGTATTATTGTGAATCCCGTTAAGTACATTTTACAGCCGCTCAGAGATCCATGTGATGAGGTAGCTTTTAAGGGATATCCTGATTTTCACTACTTCTGTCTTGATAAATCCCATGCTACATTTATAACAAGAAGTTGCAGGAAGGACGAAATTCACTGCTGACAAATAAAAGTTGTCAAACGGACTACGCAGGCTATTCACACAAAAAAAAAACAAGGTCATTAAAATGAAATGAAATTATTTCTGATCTTTACGATACATTGTTGTGGAACAGCAATGGTTGATCAATGCATGCAGTCTATAGCCCCCCCCCCCCCCTTCCACTTACTTTCACAACACTCTAGGAACTGTATACACTCCTGAATGACCTGATCCTTCATCATGATCATGTGTTTTGCCATGTTCTCAATCAAGGACAGGAAGCATCGTTTAGCGTAGTACCACGTGTCTGTTCCTAACTTTTTGTTGTACGGCTCCAGGGATTTAATCACGCGGGAAATTCCAAATTCATAGTTCCCCTTCGCACAGTACAATGTCCTGGACAGTGAAATAAATACTATATAAATATTGTTTTATAAATCTTTTGGTTGGGTCATAGAAGATTGTACCGAAAAGTATATCAATTCGAAAATACAATATACGCACCCTATTACTAGGTTGACAATACAGAGGTGGTATATTTTCTTCTCTGAATCGTCATACGATAGTTGTTCTTCCTCTTTTTCAATTTTCCTCATCAGTTCCTCCGCCTAAACAATAACTAAATCATTTAACACTTATGTTGACAAAACATGCATGTATGCAGCAAAATAGAGTACATTATCCCACTATCCTATGCCCAAATAATACAAAAGGTTATTTAAGAAATTTGAAGCTTCTCTGACTTTAACACTTGATTTTTGTTTGTTTGTTGGTTGTTTTTTTTTTTTTTATTTTTTTTTTTTTTTTTTTTATTTATTATTTTCCCCCCAATGCCAACATCTGTGGTGAAAGTATATGTTTCTACATTCGAATATGGGTGACCTTCAGACTGAAATGAATTGACTACTGATTGAACTGCTTTCGTGATGCAAAATTGAGGCAAGGCAAAATAAGTGTTAAGAGAATGAATTTCTTTGATGCCTATTAATCAAATTGTCCACCAAAAAGGAACAGATTGAAAACTATAGTAATAATCCTTGTCAAAAATCAATCGAAAAACAATTTCGCCCATCAAATGAGTAGGCATCCTACTGCTTCATTATCAATGATGCGTGTGAATTATTGAAAAGGTTTTGTTACAAAACAACATTATTTATTCCAATAGACTTTGGAAGACATTGCAGTAATTAACCCTGTTTCATCATACTGAATACGATTGTACCATATCTTGTTCAGGTAATAATACCAACATATTTATTGAAATAAAGGCGAAGAGCGAAAAACAACAACAAAAAATAATAATAAAAGGCCTACAAACCTCCTCATTCTGACTGGTCATGATGTAAGACACGCACAAGTTTGCTAGTACAATGGCACTGACGCTCAGAATCTGAAAAAAAAGGCACCACCATTTCCACATTACTGTTCAAATGACGGTGATCAAAAGGGCATTTCAATATAGGAGTAACATAGGTTATTCATAATTATATTGTTACGAGAATAGTTTTCATGGACGAAGTAGGTACTGGTGTAAATTTTACATGCGTCTCGTGAGCAACATGATTTAAGAAATCATTGTCTTGTTTGTTGGGTATGTGAGGTGATTAACTACAATTGAAAATGTGAAATTTGCATAACTGTGAACAGCGATTCCTTGTATTTATATTTAAAATAAAAATGGCAATATAAAATCGACACATCAAAAATACCCAATAGAAACTGAAATAAACATGGTATTCCATGTTATTTTCCATAATCTCCGCCCACTGACGTCATTGAAATGTTGTAAATAATGTAAATATTGTCCAAAAAGGCGAATGCGTTTGTTTTGCCCTATAGGTCCAAAAAATGTACATTGCAAATCTCGTATTTAAATATCGAAGTGTACTGCATATATTGCAGAATCCATTAATTACAATGAATGCTGTTTAATTAAAGTTTTCATTGGGAGGCGAGTGAGTGACATTCTTTATTAGATTTAAACTGGAATTACGGATAAGCTAGATATTTTTGTTACAAGCAATTACCGGTATGTGGTTTAGAATTAACAACAAGGATTATGCAGATAGAATATCAATATTCCTAAGCTTGTACCGTATTCAGTAGCTTACATTATCATAGTTCTTTTTCACTATTGGTTCATAGAATCCGGCGGCCTCTTTGTACTTGTTCTCTTGCATGAACAACACGTGAGCTACATTCAGCTTCCAGACGTCATGTTCGTTACAGAATTCCACGGACTTCCGGAAAATTTTCTCTAGGTGCGGGTAGTTCTCCATATCCCAGTAAATCTTAGCTTGTTGCATCAAAACTGGTATATACCTGGAAACGGCACACATATTATTAAACAATTACGAAACATTATCACTAAATATATTCAACATATTCATATCATTCCCTAAATTCCTAACCATTTTCATTGCAAAATGCGTCCACCCCAGCTCTTGAGCAATTCGCCATGGCAAGAAACAAATGCATTTTTTGAAACACTATGCCCCAGAATGTGCCAATTTTGACTTTGACCTTTATCGTTCACACGAATTTGACCTTTCAGTTGTATTGTTTAAAAATTATATCCCGGCTTAAAAAAAAAATCACTCAGATTACATAGACAAAGAAATATTGGGGCATCTATAAATTGTTACAGAATCTTCTAAACAAATGACTATTTCATTATTAAGTGCAGTTATTCAAGAATTATCAAATCATTTTATGGCCTTTCTCGTTCTCAACAACATACAAGAATCGATACTCTTCGTAATATGAGGCGATGATATCAATCTTGATCGTTTTGGTATTAACAATTTCATGACTGACGTTTCTCCTAATTAACCCCTCATCAAGATCTGTCATGTACCCAGGAATTTAGCAAAGTCGTTGCATGATTTTCTTAATGAAGGTATCAAAACGGTATCGATTTTCACTTACTGTATCACCTAAACGAACAATATGATTATTAATATTATGGGGTGAGGTTGAAGATGAGATAATGATTTTAACCCGGTTTGTACTTGTAGTGCAGTCAATTTCACATTCTACCAATGTACCGGTCGCGGTAGCTCAGTGATAAAGCGTTCCCTTTGTAACCGGGAGGTCGTGAGTTCGAGCCCCACTCGTGCCAGGGCCGCGTCAAACCTAAGACGTGAATATAGGTAGTCGAACGCTCGGCATTTACAAGTGAGAATCACGGGTCTTTAGGATATGACCTTAAAAACCGGAAGTCCCGTGTAACAGCAGGCGTTCGCAAGTAAAGAACCCTCACTGCTATGGTCATACAGTGCTAAGCAATGGTCTAATTTGTGGTACTTCACCTACAACTGGTGACGTCTCAATAGGAGTAAAAAAAAATCTCGACGGGACGTAAAACAAACAACATACAGTAATACCATAAAAGTACATTTTACAAAACACATTTCTAGTTTTGTTTTACTTGATATGAAAAGATAAAAGTTGTCGGAAGATAGGAGAGCTTGAGAGGAGTGTTAAGATTGATGAAGGGGAGGAGTTTAAATGTCAAATTAATCAGAAGCCTCCCAGAATGAACTGTATCTATGACATTCATACCAAATTGGGTTTCATGAAAGAAACAAGGACTGTATTGTATGGAGTTGTAATTTATGCAAGTCTGAATCACATAAAAGCTATAGTTGCTGAAAACAGATTACTTCATCCAGAAAATATTGGTCAAATGCAAAATCATAATTGTTAAAGATTGTGTACACTCATGGATACATCAACCATACCTGTCTGAACAACATAGGAGTTATAGTTATTGAGGAAAAGACCTGCATAATGTCAGATGCAACATCCAAATTATGAATGATGTGTCATCTATGCAAGCTTAAATTATGCAGAGTTAATACTTTCTTGGACCGTTTAAAAAAAGATTAACCTTCTTTCCACAACCTTCAATGCCTAGTGTAATAATACTACAACATTCCAAAGATATTCACCCTGGACAGTATTGCTTTTTTAAAAGAGATATTTGTCCTGCACATTATAGTTTTCCATGGATGTTCATCTTGGCAAGCTTAAGATATACAATTAGTGACTACAAAACATCTCTAAAGCAGTACTGGAATTTCAAACCAATCAGTAGATTACAAAGTCTTGTTGCTGTCAACTTTCTTTGGCTTTAAAGTCGACTCTAATCCTAGTAAATTACAAGGATTTTCCTATCAGTTGAGGAAGATGAGGTCATGGCACTTGGCCTTATGTTCTATAACAGGAAATTAATACATTTTACCTGAACAACAAAATAAAATAATACAATGTACTTGTACAAAGTTAAACTACCATCTGATGATTCAAGTGTTTGCATTTTACGACTGTCACATGTTTTAATGTACATGAAGTTTTGTTCACTGATTAATTTTTCATTGGCCAGTATTGGTTCTATTTTCTATGTGACATGAACTTTTTCTAAAGAGTGGAACTAATGCTCTCTTAAATACTGTCGAACAAATAAGGAGTTGGACTATGTCCAATTTGGTTCAATAAATCAATAGTAATTCTGCATGCATCTTTCTGCTGTCACAGTCCTTGGATTATTGATAACACAGGCCAGTGAGCAGAGTGTTCCATCTCTCAGCTTGATTACGCACAAAAAGGAGACTGATAAACACAGACATGTAATCTGACCAGAAGCCATCACCACCACAGGATCACCGCATCTGACAGGATCTCTGTGTCACTTGTCTTTGGAGTCATATCAGCAATTGTTTTGTCGGAAACAGGGCTTTCAAACTAAGGACTGGCTGTTATCTCGAAACCTTTTGGCCATGACAAATTAAGAGTACAGTTTCATATTTATTTTCACTGAGAATAGTGAAGTTTTTCCATTTCTACGTCTGATAAGACATGCATGTATATCCATTTGGCTAGTTTTATTACACCCCAGTGACATTAAGCAAGAGTGATGACAGCTTGCTGTGAATCTTTTAGAACAACTTGACATTTTTCAGAGTACTCTGATGAGTTTTGTATATGAAAATCATTTGAAAATCTTCGAATAAACTTGTCACACAAACAACAATGCTTTGAACACTGTCAGGATAATAGGATTACCTGTATATTCGTAAATAAGAAAACCATTTGCATATATGTCACATGAATTTAAACACCTTAAAAATAGTAATAAATTTGCTTCAATGGCAGGCTGAACTAATTAAATGACATCATTAAAATGATATCAGCATCAAAGAATGCCACCTACAATGTTAGTAGAACACTAGAACACTAGATTGGGTGATTCTTTGTTTTTACTGATATGGTATACATGTACCTAAACTAATATATATATATCTGTGTGTGAATATAATTGTAATTGTACACATGTGCATGTACCATTAATGATTACACATGTATTGATTTGAAAGAATAATTCAGTTGATAAAAAATTGACTCAGAATTTAATGTTTTTGAACATCTCTTACATTTTCATTGATGCATATGAAGTGTTGACTTGAAGGATGGATTCTTGTCATCATAAGATAAATTAGAAGATGTGTGCCATATAATCTTTCTTGCTTACAGTTGTAACATTTAATGCTAAAATAAGGTCTGGGGAACTTAATAGGACACTATTTCCGTGTAGTAAAATATCTCTTCATTCCCGCCATTGAATATGTTAAAGTACACTTTTGTTTCCAGTAGAAATAAAACACAGAAAGAAAAGATTTTCTAAACTTCGGAAATAAGTAGCAACTTCAGAAGTAAAGGAGTATAGTACAATGTAATATCATATTTTGAACTTGCTACCTTTCTTGGGACCATTTTATATGCCCTACCCCTAATTTTTTTTTATGGAAGAGGATTAATCAAATGATTTTCTCTTGCCTATATGATCTGATACCCCTACTTTATTTCACGTCATTGTGCACCTTATCATTCCGCTATTATCATATGAAAAATTCTAACAAATCTAAATAGTAGAAGTATGAAAGAAATATCAAAATCAATTTGCAAAAACCTAGAATTATCATGGGAAATTTGGATCACCTTTAATCTGATTAATTCTGCCAGTGTGATTTAGTTCTGCTTTGGAAAAGAACAGAAGTGTGTACACAGACAGTGTTAATGCTACAGATTAGTACAAAAGTGTAACAAATCACTACTAAAGTATATAATTTATGCTAGCTCTAATGGAATTCTAAGATCCTTTGGTATGAAATGATTGTGAACTAACCTTGACACAGAAACAAAAGCTGTGATACTTAAATTTTCTGTGGGTCAAAACAATGTATAGATTTTATGGTTGTTGCATACAAAACATCACACTTCAACATGTCCAATGAGAAGATTCCATTTTTAACACACAAAACACTGATATGTTTGGTTACATTGATGATGTATCTTCTATAAGCATGTTTTCTTGAGGATCAAAAGTTAATACATTCCTCTTCTAGTCATCATACAAGATTTCTTTTTTATTTTAACTGGTTGCACTCATCTTACAGTAGCAAGTTGGTTATCAGATTTATCTTGGATGGTCTGTAATTCAATCAGATCTCTATAGTATTGTCTAACAGTATCTTGTCTAAACTGCCATATCAGTTTTATTGTTTATGCTGTTAAATATGTAGCTTTGCAATTTTTCTTGGAGCTGTGGTAAAAATTTGCTGCTTTTTTAAAATATCCAAAGCTCAATCAAAATTAGAAAAAAATATAAAGCTTCCCTTTGTTGTTTATCCAGATGAAACAGAACGTTCATATCTTGCAGTGGACAGCGTGAACTAATCAGTCATATGGGCAAGTGAAATCAATCTCTCAATGCTTTCTGCCATACATGTGTGCAAATGACAAATACTCATATCAAGATAATGATACATCTGAAACCTCCACTCAATGAAAACACATCTTCATGGTTTGAACAATTTTCAAAACTAAAGTGTATTTATTGCTAGGGTATTCCTGCATGAAATTGTTATAATCTCTTTTTTGCATAGGTTCACTTTAAAAATCAATACAACTAACAGTTTCAACCTTGCAATCACCACACAGTGGCTAAACAGTCCTTTCACTTACACAATATATCTCATTCTCCATCAACCTCCAATTACCCAATAAAAACTCAAACCCTTACCTCTCCAGAGCCTCATCATATTCATTTACTGCTCGTTTGACAGCCTCATCATCGTGGTTCTGACGAGCCTCTTGAACCTTAAGTAATAGAAATGACTAACAACTTCGAATCCATCATTGGTTAATTACAATATACTGTAATGATTATAACAATCTTTTAATGAAGGCAAACTATCTTGCTTTCTTGAGAATAAAAGGAGATAATTTTGTTATTAAAATCAATATCTATTTAGTTTGCTTGTAAGATTGACTAAGTTATTTTCATTTGCTTCATACATCAATAAAATAGGAAATATTCCATTCCTCTGTCATTTCATTTTGAATTCGTATCTGTAAATAGCTAACTTTTCTACATCTTGTCACCATGCCAAGCCTAGCTTCTGAAGGCATCATGTTTCATTTCAGAGAGAAAAATGTCATCACCAGAGATCAGTCTTTATATTTAAAGAAAAAGTATTAATTTGTGATTTGTGTGTGCTTCAATTGATCAATGATTCTGTGTTTTCATTCTGTGTTTTAGTGATTAAATGGTAAAAAAAAAAAATCCCAAGGAAATATAAAATTTTTTCTATCTGTAATATTAACTTGCTTCAAACTTCTATAATCATATATAAGATAAGTTTATTTTAATCCTGGTCTATATATTTATGATTAAATCCTCTTCTGATCATCATGAAGTATGTTTCTAAGTTGTGTATGAATTCATATTCAGACTGAAATTTAGGGTTGTTTTACATATGTATGTATATAAATATCTTATATCTACTGCCTGCAATGACAACAATTGAAAGGCTTGGAGAGTGCCCATAAAAGTTAAACACATACACAGCAATAGTGCATAAAAATAACACATCACAGGATTTCAATCACTTGTCAATATATCAGCTGATAAAAGCTTGCTTATCTCATGCCATTACAAGTGTTTTTATCATTGAAATCTTTTTTTTTTACATTTAAAAAAAATTTACAACTTTCTGCTAGCAATTGGATTTTTCACACAATTAAGAATCAATGCAGATGATGTGCTTCACGGCAGTATTGCGTTACCTCCCACATCTTTCCTAAATTTGCCTGAACCTATCAAAACAGTTTTTTTTGGTCAATATTGTAGCTGATTTGCAACTCATCATTCATTACTGATTGCCTTTTGATTAGTTTTCAGTGATGCAAGAAGGGATTTGATCATGCTGCAGCTGTGATTGAAATCACATGATGCAAAAACATAAGTGTTTCATGCATGTACATATACATTTGTCAAAGAAAATCTGGTGAATGAAGGAACAATGGAATGTTATTAGAACATCCTGACTTTAAGTGTATGAATAAAATTATAATTTTTGAAAAAAAATGTTCACACAAACATGATAAATCCCTGGCCTCTGCATTATGAAAACTTAATATTATTTACCATTGTTTCATTAAAATTTGCAAATTCCTTCTAAAAACCTGTTCAGAGATATCAATGAGATCTATTTACAAAGTTTGTGTACAGGTTTTGTGAGATGAGATGTGTGTACCTGTTTGGTGAGTTTACTGAGAGTCTCAGTTTGATTCTTTGCCATGTCCTCTAGTTTTCTGTACGCCTCTTCCTTTGATGTCTGACTGGTTATAACTGCCTCCAGGAAGTCATACATGTACTGAACAGATACAAAAAAATGTTAACATTTACTAATTTACAATTTAATATACTATAAATTTGGTTATTTTTGATGTTTGATATTTTAATAATTTTGCTGCACTATTGAATTTGCAGAAATATTTGTTTAAAAATGTTTATTACGTCTTTTAGCAACAAAGTAATAGTAAGTAATAAAATATTGATACACAAAATAGAACTTTTACCTATTTTCACAAAAATATGTATCTAAGCAAATTCTTCTTAAAATTTCAATGTTTTATTCTTCTCTTATACATATTATTTGATACTACTGTACCAAGTACATAAATCATTTTCTTTATGATCTATTCAGAAATACATAATTCCTTCTTTGTTTTAATACATATATATAAAGGTCAACAGTAAAATAAATTTTACTCACAGGTGTCATAAATTTGAATGTAAGGTGGGAGTTTTCAGCAAGAACATCAGCAGCTAGGTCATAATACTACAAAACAGCAACGTGCAAGAAAAATAAAGAAACAGAAATCTGATATTTAGCAAATATTAAGGTGCTTCCACAATTTAACCTCTGATCTTGAAAGTAAGGAACACTGCAGGAATAGTTTTTTGGGGTTTCTTTTCTGTGGGTAATACTACATTTTGTCGTCAACCACAGAAATAACATATCATTTTAAAAATTTCATCAAGATATGGAAGGTATGATGGAATCCAAAAACATCAAGGGAGTCTACACATTTCATTGTACCATCTGATTAACAAATCTCAACATACCAACTGTAATACACATCCCAATGTACCAACTGTAATATACATACCAACTGTAATACACATCCCAATGTACCAACTGTAATATACATACCAACTGTAATACACATCCCAATGTACCAACTGTAATATACATACCAACTGTAATACACATCCCAATGTACCAACTGTAATATACATACCAACTGTAATACACATCCCAATGTACCAACTGTAATATACATACCAACTGTAATACACATACAAATGAGGCCACTGTAATACACATCCCAATGTACCAAGTGTAATACACATCCCAATGTACCAAGTGTAATACATATCCCAATGTACCAAGTGTAATACACATCCATATGTCCCAAATGTAATATACATCCCTATTTATCAACTTGATACACATTCCAATATACCAAGTGTAATACACATTACACATTCCAAGGTATCAAATGTAATACACATTCCAATGCATAGACTGTAATACATGCCTCAATGTACCAAATCCCAATACATATCCCAATGTATGAACTGTATTACACATACTTATGGACCAACTGTAATAAATATTCCAATGTACCAACTGTAATACACATACAAATGTGATCAACTGTAATACACATCCCAATGTACCAACTGTAATAAACATTCCAATGTACCAACTGTAATATACATAAAAATGTACCAATTGTCATACACATCTCAACGTACTAACTTTAATATACATACAAATGTACAAATTGTAATACACATCTCAATGTACCAAGTGTAAAACACATCACAATGTACCAATTGTAATACATATCCCAATATACCAACTGTAATACATATACAAATGTACTAACTTAATACACATTACAATTTACCAACTGTAATACACATACAAATGTACCAACTCTAATGTAATACAAATGTGAACAACTGTAATATACATCCCAATGTACCATGTGTAATAATAATCTCAATGTAACAACTGTAATAAACCTTCCAATGTACCATCTGCAATACACACAAATGTGACCAACTGTAATACATTTCCCAATGTATCAACTGTAATACAAATACAAATGTACCAACTGTAATACAAATACAAATGTGACCAACTGTAATACACATCTCAATGTACCAAGTGTAATACATATCCCAATGTACCAACTTAATACACATTCCAATTTATCAACTGTAATACACATACAAATGTACCAAGTGTAATACACATTAGAAATGTACCAACTGTAATATACATCCCTATTTACCAACTTAATACACATTCCAATATACAAACTTAATACACATCCCAATGTACCAAGTGTAATACACATTACACATTCCAAGGTATCAAATGTTTGTTTGTTTGTTTGTTTGTTTATAGCCGCCTGAGCAATTTTTCAGCTATCCGGCGGCTGTCACCATTACCGGTGACAGGGCTGCAAATTTAGGCCTATGCTCGGCACTCAGGGCCTTTGAGCAGGGAGGGATCTTTATCGTGCCACACCTACTGCGACACGGGACCTCGGTTTATACGGTCTCATCCGAAAGACCGGCACCCACGTCCCACAGTGGGATTCGAACCCCCGACTCAAGGATATTCATGTATAATTACTTCACATATATTTACTCATCAAAGTACTCCTTATTCTTCATTACTGCAAATTAAAAAAAACTTTGAAAAAATGAAGCAGTAACTCATCTTTTATCAGATTAATTTTTAACGATTAACCAGTTACCAGTTAATCATTTGACAGAATACATGATTAACTGTTACAAAATTTTGACCGACTGCCATCCCTAATTGATATTAATGTTTAATTCGTCTGTATAGATCATGATATATAATCTGTACCAAATTTACATATGTATGAAAATCACAAAAATACATGTTTGTTTTTTTTTAATCAGATCACAAAAATTTTCACCCACAGACATAGTACATATAGTATATAGTATGTTTTATGAAGGGATTTCTAAAATATAGATTAAGTTCAGTCATATGGTGTTGACAAATGTTTTCAAAATATTTAGTTGCATTTATTTTTTTTCTTCTTTCTCTCCTTTTACTAAATAAAGCTATCATCTGACATTGCTTTGTAGTATTTGTAGGTGTATGATTTTGAAATGGATGTACAGAGCCATTTGATAAACATGATGTGTTTGAGAAACACTGATGCCCCCGTATGGCCAAATCCAAGGTCAAGGTCATGAGGTCAAACATTTTGGTACAGAGAGAAAAATCTTGTCACAAGGTATACAAAAGTAAAATATGAAAGCCCTATTACTATCCATTTAAAATTATGACCAAAAACTATATGCCCCTAAATATCCAGTTATGGGGGCATAAAATGATATGTTTACTTACTATATATTTGATCAATTATTGCAATGTCAATGTTTACCTCATATTTGACATAAAGCAGAAGTAAGTTGCCAAAGGTTTCAGGTGGGAATGGATTTTGTTGAAGAAGAAACTGCAGTTTCTCAAATCCCTGGGTGGGATGCTGTTCCATGTTCATTAGAGCCTGGTTGTGGAGGGTCACAGCATCTAGCTCTTCCTCAGATCTAGGGGGCATATCTGTCAGAGCCTCACAGGCTGCATCAACTAAAAATGGCAGTAAGAATAATCAAATTTTCTGCATAATTTACACTGATCACAAAACAGTCACAAAACTGGAATGTGGTGGAAAGAGAGGATATCAAGTATATTAAACTAGTATAATAAGTGTTATAATTCAAACTAACACAATACTACTGGAAATGTGTTTTACACACAAATCTTTAAAACTTTAGGCTAATATTTTCTATGGAATAGATGTTCATGTATTAGTGTGATAAATTTCATTTGGTTACTATAGTATATGTAAGCAGCATGTGTTGATTGATTTATTTGTATATCATAACGAAACTTTTCCTATTAAACATGCACATTCAGTAAATGAATATATAATTACAATTAGCTGAGGTAAAATTATGGTATATGAATAATTTTGCTACTTTAGATCATAAAGTTTAGTATCTACAATTTTCTAAAACACAAAAGTATTGAATGATGTTGTCTCATAGCACTCTGAAATATTTGAAAGTGGCATTTTGGAAAAATTAAATAAACAAATCAGAAAAAATCCAGCAACTCTGCAAGAAACCTCCATATTCCCTTTTCCACACTAAAGATGCAGCAGATGTCTGTGGTGATTTTGATTAAGTTGAAAATTCATGTATACCATAAAGCAAAATCTTTCTTTTTTTTTTTTTTAAAAATGACTCGTAAGCTTGAAAATCAGTCCAAGAATACTCATTAATAAGTGATGTCTCTCTAGCAATTTATAATCTGTGTGTATACACAACTAAAACAGCTGATTGCTAGAGTTATTAGAAGAGCCAAAGACTTCACTGAGCTAGATCTGTTACTTGACTTACAATTCGTGGATCCATAATCTGCAATCCACATCACTATCTCAATTAGCAATGTACAGAAAACTTGAATCAATACATTTAAAATATTAAAATCTGCCACCTCAACCTCTATCAAAGCAAGTCATCAATGCACAGTAAACTGAAGAATACTGTATATCAAGTATTAATTCATATATAAAGTTTTAAAACAAAAAAATTATACAATCCTCTTCTGCAATGGATGCATGATAAAAGATATACACAAGATAACTTTTTCCACCAGATCATTTAGTGCAACTTACAGTTTTTGAGCTGATATTCAATGGCTGCTTTCAGATTGAAAGCCTCCACCAATGCGGTCTCATGCAGGGTCAAAGTGTTCCCCACACTTCTAACATCAATCCCCTCAGTAGTCATTCCAACACTCAGCTCTGAAAATCAAACATTCATCTCAGTCAATGCATTTTTCAAGCCACTTACAATCTTACATGTTATATAGAGAACATTTAATTTATGTACATTCTCTGGCTTCCAATGAAATATATTTTCTCCACCAAACAATTTTGTTCTCGTACTTGTAATTCATGATTCAAAGACACAAAATACTATATTACCACTGTAAAATCAAACAATAACATACCAGGATGTTCTCTGATGCCTCTTTCTATGATGTCAGCAATATGCTTCAAAGCCGGAGCATACTGCTTCATCTGGTAGTGACAGAGAGCAATGTTATAAGAGAGCTGGGGCTGGTAACCCAGAATCTGCATGGCTGTTGTGAACTTCTGGCATGCCTCCTCATACAGCTTGTCCTGATTACAAAAAACACAACTTATATCCAACTGGATAATTAAGCTGCAAGTTTCCATTTTAATTCCGCATTTCTTCTATTTTAAAGTCTGGCTAACTCTAGATAAGAAGGTTATACATGTATTGTTACCTTATAGAGTAAGCAGCCCAGATTTATCTCAGTATCTGGGTCATCAGACGGACATTGCTCCACAAGACTCTGTCAACAAAAATTTACAATGGTTGAAGTTCATTTTTGAGTTTGAAAGACATAAAATACACCCCTTCAAAGTTATACTTCCATACCCTGAGTAATTCATTTTCACTCTGTACAATGTGCTGCTATCAGATTACACAAGAAAACCAACCTTAGCTCCTGGTAAGTCTTCCTCTCCAAACTTAATGGCAGCTTGTAATTTGGTTATCTAAGAAATTGAAAAAAATATATATAATTTGATAATGAAACACAGTAATGATTTGAACATTTAATAAAATATATATATATATATATATATATATATATATATATATATATATATATATATATATATATTTATGTACAATATCAAAAACCAATCAACATGGCATGCAACATGTTCAACAGTAATTCAAATTCAGTGCATGCATATATATTCATTGCGCTGTGCTTTTAAATTGTACAATTGTATTTTGGACATTGTGATCAGGGTGCTAACTAAGCTTTGAGTTATTAGCAGTAAACAAGAGGCCCGTGGGCCATATTATTACTCACCTGAGCACTGTATTTTTCTTTTTCATTTATATATTACTTGAACCTATTACAATTTATAACATTCTGAATAAACTTTGATCAACACAATATTATGCATTTATTTTATCTAGTTGTTCTTCCTGTGTAACCCAAGGTAAAACGTCTTGTCATCTTGCATTTACTCAAGAGTTTATGCTTTTAAGAAACCTGACTTTACACTGGATATTTGCATTTAAATTGAAAAAAAGTGTAACTTGTGGTTCTCAAGAGGAATTTAATTACAGAGTAACTTCTAAACCTCAGTGTGGCCCACTCTGACCCCCGAGGTCATACATGTAGTTCGAACACTGATTTGATCAATACAACATGATGACACTATGTGCTTATTGATCATAAAACCCCCTAATATGGCCCCATAATGACCATGAACTGTGGTTTAACTGGAGTGATTAAACTTCAATATACACTACAGGTATATGTGTGATCATGATTTAACAAATTATACCTTTTTATGTCTTCAACTGTTGAGAAAAAACTTGAAGAATTTTCCTACATACATGTATTCAAATCTAATAACTGGAACCCCTATTGTGGCCCTGTTCTGATGGGGTCATAGTTTGAACAAGCTTGAAGTTATGCTGAATTACAAGACTGATGTTGTGTAGATGTATCAATCTGATAGATACTGTATGCTGTGGTACTTGAGAATTATCCCTTTCATGGATTGAACAAACTTAATTCAAAACAACACGACAATTAATGCTTGCATCTTTACTAAATTATACTTGTAGTTCTTGAGAAGAAGAGAAGATTCTTAAAGATTTTCCCTATACATTCTTATCAAAAATGTTAAACTCATAGTGACCCTATACTGGTCCCAGGGATTATGGTTAGAACATAATACTGTCATTGTATATAAAGGAAGTTTTGGCTCTTCTAGTATAGGGATTCTTACTACGATTTTTTTAACATTTCACCCTTAATTTCAATGCTCCTAGAAGGGGACAAGACTCTTCAGATGGATAAACTTGGATCCTCCTTACACAAAGATACATACACATGTATTTAAAGAAGATTGAAACATGAATATGTAGATACACATAAACATATGTTAGATAAACTTTGATCAGATAAGATCACTTGAGTCTAGCCTTTGGCTCAAGTAATCTGCAAAAAAAAAGTTAATATAAACATATTAATTTCAAATAGTGAAATTTGTAAAATTTCCAACAATTTGAAACATGAACAAGAAATAATTAACATACTTTCTTTCCTTGAACATGTGATAAGTTCAAAGTGTGTATTCAATACTTACAACATCTTTCTTTTTAATTCTATGACAGGGCTTAAAAAATTTATTCCATGGAATCAATAAGAAATCATCAAAAAGTCAATGTACACCATACTTTAACAAGTGAAAAGGAAGAACTAGTACATATGTAGTGCATTATACTGTGTATTCATATGGTAACTAATATTTTACAGAAATGCTCCACGTCATGTATGTGAAATATAGGTTCCACAACACTTATGAGTTAGCTACTGGCTTTTTTCTATTTTGAGTTTCTTTACCTTTTTTAATTCACAAATTACATGAGGTTTGCTGGGTGTATTTTGTGAGTTTTAAAGGATGTTATGAACAAAAGTTTAAAAAAATTAGTGACTAACAAGCAAAAGTTGTGGAATCCATTTCTTCCAATATCGTCTTTATATTACAGACATTTAATATGGGGTCAAAGAACAGAGTGAAAAACAAAATCGTGAGTGTGCAGATAACATGAAAACGACAAATTGTCTGGAAGTAATGTAATAAAACATCCAGTGATATTAGCGGAAATCTCTCCTTCTAGAGGGTGAGTAAAGCAAGCTTCACTTACACCGCTGTCAATGCTAGGAAAATAATACCTGCATCATGTGGCAAATGAATCACATGAATTATATATAAATAATAGAATGGTGGATGATAAACATACAATCCATGCAAAATGGCAATTACACCAATGAATACAAATGAATTAAACATTTTGTGTAAAAATATATTTACAGCTGTAATGTAAACAATAGGAAACTGAAAGATGATGATTTTCGCTCAAAACCTGCTGATATTATGTGCAGTAAATGTGTTTGTTTGCTTTATTTGAATTCTATTTATTGAAGACACTATTTATATCACTATACATTGAGTGGAGTTGTTTTTAAGTCTGGTTAACTCTTGCATTATTCCACAGATGAATTTATCACTACCTTGTAAAATATAATGTAAAGCCTTCAACTGTGCTCTGCAAATTCTTGACACAGCTTTATTTAATTTACTTAAAAAATAAATTTCATTGAGGATTTGAATTGTGATGCTTCATACCAGTATACTTCATGAGACATGTTAGCATTTTTTGTATCAACATTCTTTCATTTCTTTTGGAGCTGTTAAAATAGATACATGTACTATATTTATTTGTATTCATATGCGCATTGTTCACAACTGCAATGCATTCACGAGGAAATGCCAACCATTACAATCTGCTGAGAATTATCTAGGGCAAAAACATTGGAAATGCTAATATTTTTCACATGGAATATAATATATATATTCATTCACAACAAAGTACAAAGTTTATGGAAATAATAAGATGAATACGTGTGGTTTAATTAAAATAACTACAATTTCCATCAATTGAATACTTTATTTCTACATTGAAAAACAAAACTGAAATTTTTTCTTAATTCTCTATGAAAAGGTGTACAAAAATCTTCAATAAAACTACTGACAGAGGTGTAAGTAAAGGTTGTGTAATGTGCCCCCTGGTGAGAGAATGTAGTAATGGGAGTATAAATAAAACAATACTAATACTAGGAGACATGTCTGTACCTGACTTTGATACTGTGGGTTATCAATCTGACAGGCAACCTTCATGGCTTCCTGGTATAGGCAAGCTTTGTACAAGGCTTGGGCATAATACAGTTTGTAATCTTCGATCTCCGGATGCATCATACTCAGTCCTTCGTAACAGTCTGCAGCATTTACAAAATCTTGCATTTGAAAGTAGCAGTAACCGAGAAGAGACAATGCCGCTCTGGACTGAAATCATAGAAAGTATTATTAAATGCAGTTAGTATTTGACATTTTAAAGAATCACTAAACAATTACACATCACTATAATAGTCTACATTTCAAATGGTAAAAGCTATCAGTGAATCGTAAAACATTTCCAAAATTGAAGCGAAACTGGTAACTTGTATGACAAAATTTGTATGCCCTACAAAGGCAATTTGAAACAATTCTAAAAACATGAGATTCTGCAAATTGTCTGCCATGCACTGAAATTTTTGAAAAGTACAGAAAATGTACTCAGTTTTGTACACGAAAATAAAATCTCCCAAAAAATGTATAAAGAAAATGATGAACTCATAAAAAGGAATGGCACTGGAGAAATGAATGGCAGATTTGCAATTTTACACTTGAACACTCTGAAATTTGATTTTACACCCATCCCCAAATATTATTACTTAATGTGTGTTGGTACTGCAAAAGAAATTGTAGCTTAGCTTCTACTTGTTCTTAATTTTACAAAATGTGTCATTGTTTTCTTAAGAAGTACATTCCTGGAATATATCTTGTATATTATGATTTATGTTCCTATGAAAACTTTAAAACCCTATTAAGTCCCCAATTTGGCCTCTGGGGTTAGGGTTTGAACAAATTTACATAGATCTACACTACAGCTGGAAAATGGAAGTGTCAATTTCAAGACTCCCCCATATTCACTCAATCTCATTAAGTTTATTGTGGCCCCGTGGACTTTCCGTTTTCTAAGTCGCCTTATATAAAAGCAACTACCATGCAAATTAATAACAGGTTCAGTACAATCTCTATATTATGCTATATAACTTTCACATGCTATATAGCTTTATCAAGCTCTTTGATATAGCTTTATCTAGCTATTTTGTAAGAAGAAAACAGTAAAAAAAAAATCTATAAAATAAATAACATTTAATGAATAAGTATTTACTAACCTTTGTGTGCCCTTGGACTTGACTGCTAAGTAATTGAACAGCATCGTTGTAACGCTGATCTTTAATCTAAATTTAAAAGCAGTATGTTAATAAATACAGTATATTTATGCTTGATAAATAAAGCGACTTAATAAAATTCAATCAGCGCACCAATGCTTTGAACCTAGATATGCATGTTAGAAAATTAAGTAATGCTGCAGTTGTATTAATGTCTAGTTTAGAAATCATAGAAAGAATTACAGGAAAAAACAAAATGATTATGCTTACTAATGAGTATATTGTTGATGTATACTCTCCTTCTTTTAGCTGTAAATGTGTCATTTTTAGAATAGATTCCGAGTTGAAGGAGCACTTTGAACAGTTGCTAGCAACGATAGCCTGGAATGTTGTCTAGATCTCATATATGTTTGAAAATGTTCAATATCGGTTTATACTTTGAGAAACGTTTTTAGGACTCAGGACTCTTTATCCATGTTCTCCAATATTATCATAGAAAATGAACTAAAAGTCCGAAGAGTACAAAATGCTTTATAGTCTCTTAAACGTTTAAAATTATGGAAATTTTCGGTAATATATGAAAGGACAGATTTGACATGGACGAGCACATTGCATATCAGATTGATTCATTGTACATACTAACATAGTACATACCATTTGTTGAATGTTATGAACAAGGTAGGCTTTCTTTTTGTTTCATTTAAAGGGTTACCGTGACCCAAGTTTGTGTCTTTTCCCTCAAAGGAAAGGGGATGAAGGCCCCAAAATGGCCTTCAAAAAATATTCAACCAAACAGCACCATATTTACAATCTGCACACAGGGGCTCGTCATGGCTTCTTCATAGTTATTGCTGTTGCAAACAGCTATTAGGTATTTTTACAATCTATGATCTTTCCCCGATCGATCGAGACGGATTGTAAAATTTAACATCCGTTTTTATAAAACGAGACGAATGAAAATTTGAAGTAGCGATTTTTGAGACTCCGGATTTCTCCCTTGTGTGAACATGGAATAGAGAGGGTCAATTCGTGACAAGCCCCTTTGTTCAGAACTAGCCAATTTGAAATAACTTTGCCATGTTTGATGAAGACTCACTGTAAATTAGAATAGATGTTCTTATGTCACAAATATAAATACTGTGGAATAAATTTTCATGGATTGTCAATATTTTACTGTTTCATAGGGATGTAATTTTATGTATATTTAACATTATACATGGTATATAGAATTGGGTATTTCACTTGTGGTTGAAACTTCTTGGATAGAGATACCCATGACGTCAACGAAAATAATGCCCCCATTCCCAACTGAAATTTAATAATTCCACAGTATATTCATTCTTTACAAAGGAGGAAAGATTTCAAAATTCACACACACACACACACACACACACATATATCTATATCTCAAAAAAATCATAAATTTATGATATTGTAGTACTTTGACAATAGAAAATATGTCATACCCAGTTTTCTTTCCGATTTTAAGATGAAAAAATAAAGATCATTATAAATGGTAAAGATTATTTATATGTAAAGATCATCTTTGATAGTCTCTTTTCATAAATATTTAAAGAAACAATAAAGTGCACATTTTATATGTATTTTAAATATTTTCAGAGGGTATATAATTAAACAACAGTAACCATGGATTGCAATGAGGAGGATTGTGAACCATCTGACTTGGAGGAGCTAGAGTTTGCATTATATTCCCAAATTCATTATGAGTCTCATAGTGAAGTCTGTAGTACTACAGAACCTCCGAACAATCAAATCAGTGATTCAAACAGCACAACAGATATCAAGTGTCATTATGACTTTGGTGTCAAGTATGTGAACAGCTCAGGTAATTATAAAACAGGAAAACATGATTTGCATGTATCTACAGAAAAGACACAGAAATGTGCTTATGTTGCAAATGACCAGAAATCAAGCTCTACATTAACATCAAAAGAAGACAGTGTTTTTGGGTCGGAGAGTTTCCTGGGTGTGAATTCAACAGAGAATTCAGTGGATATAAACTCAGACTCTGTGGATAGTGACAGAGAAGAAAGATCTAAAATGATGGAAGTATTATCCAAAAGCAAGCAGAGTAAATTGGCCAGTGCAAAGAAATCTGTGATAGAGATTGAATCTGACAGTGAGGACAGCATTATTCTGGTGTCTGACATTGACAGTGTTGACAGTGATGTTGATAGGTGCTATGGTTCTGTGAACAGTGATGATATGCTGTTGGATGAGGAACTTTCAGACTTAGAAGAATTACATGTTAATGTTGAGAAAGAACACCAACCCATGCTCTCTGCTGCATATGACTTTGGTGAGGACTTAATGCCTATAAATGATTTAATCTATAACTGTTCTGTGAAGGTGAAATTCAACATAATCAGGTCTTGAATTGATGTAATTTTCACTAATTATTTTCATTTTAAATATTTTACTTCCCCATTACAACATGTTCATGTTGTCTATCCAAGTGTGTTGTACACAGTTGTGAGCGAAGTACTGTAGTGCTGACGTAATTCAATATTTTTTAATACAGTGTCTGCATGTATACTTTCAGAGCACCACCAGAAAGCTTGGTTTATAATTGATGCTGATCGATATGGTACAGCCCCACATCACGTGAAGAGTCGTTACTATGGAAATGAATTTAACAGGTGTTACAACTGTAAACAGTATGGGCATATTCCAGAAGACTGCCCCAAGCCAAGTGTAAGGAAAATATGTCAACTATTCTGTAATTGTGTCTGACATAAAGCTTTTCAGAATTTTTTCAAGTGTTTGTGTTTCCAGAGCATGTTTCCTAGTTAGACCCAAATATTGTATTAATGGAAGATATATATTCTTTGTAAATTAATGTTCAAACATGAACTACTCCCATGATCTACATATAGAATATGAATTCAATATAATACTGTGGTATATGATACGTTTAAGGCCTGAACTAGATTGTTTTTGTTTCACCTTTTCAACCTACTCAGAAAGTCTTGAAACAAAAGATATTTGATTGCTATTTCTCTCCAAAACGTTATTTGTATTATTCTTAATTTGAATTTGCTAAGTATATTAAATTATATATATTTGTGAGTTGACTATAATTTTCCAAATTTTGAGTACCCTTTATGATAGTCTGATTTGGTGAAAGTGATATTGAACATGTTTTACGTGATCAGTTGTTAAAATGGTAAATGCTCTACAAACCTGGTTGATTATATATTGTTTAACATCCCGCTTGAGAATTTTTCACTCATATGGAGACGTCACCATTGCCGGTGAAGGGCTGCAAAATTTAGGCCTATGCTTGGCGCTCAGGGCCTTTGAGCAGGGAGGGATCTTTATCTTGCAATACTTACTGTAACATGGGACCTTGGTTTTTGTGGTCCCATCCGAAGGACCACCCTATTTAGTCGCCTCTTATGACAAGCAAGGGCTACTGAGGATCTATTCTAACAACCCGAAACCCCACAGGGCTTTACAAACCTGGGATTGAAACATTTTCCATCATGTTTATAAAATTAAGGTGTGTTGTGACAAATAAATATGTTAAATTTTTTAAATTGTAATGAACACTGAGTTGTAATTAGTAGTAATTTTGCTATTTATTTGCCCAACAAATAATTTTCCCACATTTGCATTCAATGGTCTACATCCCACCATTTTTAAAGAATTATATTTAATGTCTGTATTGGGTGTTCTCTGTATCGCGTTCATCAGGAAATAACTACCATTACAAATTGTAGACAACTAAATACAGACCTGTGTATCATTACACCTTTATGGGTCAGAAAGAGGGAAAGAATTTTTATTTTGATTTAAGCTTAACTGCTAACATTATATTTTAGTGAACATTTTAGTATACTCTATGTATTGTCTTTTTAGAAGCTGGAGATCTGTATTCTGTGTGGGTTTACTGGACACTTCCACAAACAATGTCAACAGAGGGCGTGCTACAAATGTCAGTGCCCAGGTCACCAGAGCAAAGACTGTCAAGAACGGTATACCTCCAAGTGGAATCCATGCTTCCGCTGTGGCATGCAGGGACACATTAAGAAAGTAAGGTGTTCTCATGATCAAAGTGGTTAAATACATTATTAGCCCCTCGCAATTCAGTGTAAGAGAGACTATAGTAACAGGCCCCTTCATGTGTGGGTGAGTATGTGTGTGTGTGTGACACTGAGCTGTAGACATGCAACAGGCCACATTTTTTGCTTCATTGATTTCATGCTTCACATGTAGCTTTGTTATTGATAGAGGAAAAACCTTGAATCCTATTGATTTGGGGTACAAAAGGCAAGGTCACTACAGGATTTCTTAGAAAAAACTTATAGACATTCTATGGGGCACATTTTGTGCTTCATGGATTTCATACTTCACCTGTAGCTTTGCTATCAAGAGAGGAAGAACCTTGTTGATTTTGGGGGTCTAAGATCAAAGTCACTATGAGACTTCATAGAAAAAGTTTGTAACACTCATTGCGAGGGGATGATATGCCCAGGCTTGTAGTGCTCTTGTTTAAGCAGTAAATCGAATTTTAAAACCATGTAAGAAGATGAATCACTATTAAAGATTCTGCACTGTTATATTCATCCATTTCTTTTCTAAGTGATTCATTAAATTCATTGTTTTTCCCCAGATGTGTCCAGAGCAATGGAGACAGTATCATATAACTGTAAGTAGTCACTCATTATTGTTGTTATATGACAATATGTGATTTGACAATATGCAATTTGTAATATGTAATATCTGTAATATGTAATTTGTAATATGACAATATGTGGGGAACAAAGGATACACTGCAGATCTAAAAACATTTTCTTTTTTTTCATTATAAAAAAGAAATTTGAAAGCTTAAAACTGTCACTGATACATGATGTGCGTGCACATTGCCATTACAAAGTTACAGATACTCAATAATGTAGATGTATTTATAAGCATTGCATTTTTTATGTCCTCTCCATGATAAAAAGGGATGAATATGATTTAATATTACTCATGTCTGTCCGTATTTCCACTCATACAACTGTATAGTGATAAGTCTTGCCAGTTTTTCTTTAAGAGGGCTTTTGACAGAGTGTAAAATAATACAAAAGAAACTATCTAGTCACCCTTTAAAACTTTTATTCAATTGATACAGGGGGCCTCCGTGGCCGAGTGGTTAGAGCATCGGGCTCAAAATCACAAAGCCTGTCACCTCTGTCGGCGCGTGTTCGAATCTCGGCCGCGGCGTTATGTGAGCAAGTTTGCCAGTTTACTTGTGGAAGGTCGGTGGTCTCTTCCCAGGTACATTGTATCTGGGTTCTCTCCTCCACCAACAAAAACTGGACGCCACCAGATAACTGAAAAATTGTTGAGTGTGGCGGAAAGCAATAAATAATCAATCAATCAATCGATACATGTAGCATATCTAATTTTCATTGATAAAAGAAGCTTAGCCCCTGTGTAATAAACAAAGTCACTTACTTGCTTTAATTATATCAAATATTACAAAGCATGTTATTGAGGCAGCATTTTTCCACACTTAACATACTTAAAATATTAAACCTTTAGAGTTTGAATTGAAGTGCCACAGAGACTGTATTGCCTATGCTTGGGATTGAACTCAAGACCTCTGGTATGACAATCTAATGCTCTACCAATCAAGTTAAGGTGGCATTTGACACTAAAATTTTATTTAATGGTTTGTTTAAGCACCTTGTATGAAGCATCATTTCACCATCAAAAGAGTGATTCAAGCTCTCAGTTATTTTATATGAATTGTTGTGATTTTATATGGTATAATAAAACATATTTTGTTTGCAAATAAGAGATTTAAAAATTCAAAACTTTGCTTTGATTTAAGGTATGATATAAATATTTTGGAAAACCTGTGAAGAAGACTCATTTAAATATTCTAATTTTTAAATTAGGAAATATTCATCAAAATTATGTTTTTTGTTAATATTTTTCAAACCTATGACTAGAATTTTCAAGAAACATTGCTGGATCCAGTAAATGTTCTACCAAGCACGAAGTCCCTATCTTTGCTTCTCACAAAATTATTAACAGCTGTGACAGAGGAACTTCAAACAGATTGTGCCACAACATATACCAGAAGTAGTTTAAATCAAATTAATGTGGATTGTAAAAAAAATCAAAAGAACTTTTAGTAAAGCTTTTCCCAAATCAAAAACATGGAAATGTATAGGACTGAAATGATACGCCTCTCTCAAGATACGATATGTATTGCAATACATATGCCACGATTCAATATTTTCAATATGATACATTTTACAAAAGAAACTGTTATTAACTTTAAAGAAAAATTAATTTCAAACAAAGATCCACAGTCACAATTTCAAAATGGAAAATGTTTCCAACCCCCCGAAGTCAGTTGGCTTTGTAGTTTAAATTGATGATTTAAAAATTTCATGATTATTTCGTCAGCTTCAAGACTAAGAACAGTCTGATTGTTATCAGACACCACCTTGTCTCTTGTGCATGTAAAAAATAACAAGCACAGGTCAAACCCAATGTATTTTACGGAACCCGATTTGAAAAAAAAAAAATATTGCACTGAAGATCGGGGTTATGAAATGAACATTGAATCGAGTGTTTATATTGAACAGTATCAATATTTCGTTGAATCATTTCAGCCCTAGAAACATATGACTTTTTAACACTTTAGATGACCATTCCTCATGATCAATTAAAGATCGGACTTTTGGACATCATAGACAGTTGCTTCCTCAACAAAAATTGAAAAAGGAAATATTCATATCAAGTGATCAATCATCCATAAAATTACTTTGCTAAACACCTCTCTGATTCCATGCACAAGTACTCTGAAGTTCAAATTAGAAAATGATGAAGTTCCTCATTGACAATATCTTTTTAGTTTTTGGTGATCATGTCTTTCAACAGTCTGTTGAAATTACCATGGGTACAAATTGTGCTCCTTTGTTAATTGTCCTGTTTTTATATTCTTATGAGGCAGAATTTGTTCAAAAGCTTCTACATTAGTAGAAATTTTCTCTTGCTGTATCCTTCAACTTGACAAAAAGATATATTGACAACATTTTATCTTTTAGCAGTAATCATTTTCATTCATACATCAATTCGATATATTCCAGTGAACTTGAAATCAAAGAAACAACAGAGTCCTCCACAACTGCTTTGTACTTGGATATTTTATTGAAAATACATGTTGATGGCAAACTAAAAACTCATCTTTATGACAAATGAATTAATTAATCATCATTATGACAAAGAAGACGATTTCAGCTTCTTCATCACCAACTTCCCATTTTTATGTAGTAATATTCCAGGATCACCTGCATATGGTGTAATATCTCTCAACTGATTGAATACTCAAGAATTTGTTCTGTGTATGATCAGTTTTTAAATCGAGACAGGCTACTGACAACAAGTTGATGTTACAGTGGTTTCTACTGTCTCATTTAAAGTCAGCATTTTGTAAATTCTATAGACGATATAATAATCTAGGTTGCTAATGCAACCTTTTACTGGGTCAAATGCTCTCATATGTGTTTCGTATGAATTGTTAAGCCATTCTTGGCATACTGATTCTGACTATGGATTGTTCCATTTACTTGATCAAGATATGGGGCTCATGGCATGTGTGACCGATCAATAGGGGATGCTTACTCCTCTTATGCACCTGAACTCACCTCTTGTATATCCAGGGGTCTGTGTTTTCCCAACTCTCTAATTCATATTCCATATAGAATTTTTGAGATTGATCACTGTTTATTATCTTCGCCTTTACATGTCATTCGATGAAAAGGTATTCTAGACAAATATTTAGATTGAAATGACTAAAATTCAGAAATATCACTCTTCTTAAAATTCGAACCAAACTAGAGAAAAAAGTACCAATCTCAATCAAAATTGATAGAAATTGCTAAAATAATAATAGTGTCAATAATATGCACTTTTCATCATAAAATTAATTTTTTTGTTTATAAATTCAGTTAATTGGTATACCATTTTATTTAACATCAGGAGAATGTACTTTTCTGATTATAATGTTCTCTATGGCAACTTTTTTATAATTCCATTCGGACTTGGTCCAAATTTGAAAAATTGCAATATTTCTGAATATTGGACATTTCATTTCAATTTATTTTTTAAAATACATTTTATCGGTATCTCTTTATTCTAGTTGACTTTTTTTTTTTTTTTTTTTTTTGAAAATTTTAACTGTATATTTAAAGATCCATAGATATTTTTTGATTTAAAACATTAGACTGTCTATCTGAGTCTATTAGGTAAGTACATCATGCATTAAATCACATCGAAATTTGGACTCTGAAATACAAATTTAAACATTTTTTTCTTATCACTCTGGAAAAATCACATAAAATTCATATAAAATAACTGATTGCTTGTATTACTCTTCTGATGGTGAAATCATACTTAATACAAGGTATTTTGATGACAAGCCATTAAATAAAATATTGGTGTAATAAGTCACCTTAACCCACTAGCTAGAGCTGGTAGGAAGATCATGTATCTAACACCACCACATTAAGACAGTTATATCAGGCTTAAGCACACCTAAGCCAATGGCTTCCTGCAGCTTGGCTTTGTTGTAAGAGAGTTTGGCTGTAATAGGATACCTGTTCATGAAATAACCTATTTTAGCTTGGCAATCAGTGGGGGTGTTTTTTTTACAATTCTGACACATCGAGTTTCATAAATCGTAAAATGAGATTCAAATTGCTTATTGTTCAATGTTAAACTGAAGTACTTTTTCTTAATGCTCACATATTTCTTCAGACGAATATTAACAGAGCCCAGAAAGGCCAACATAAGAAAAATCCTCGGAAATTCTGCTACAATTGTGCTGTAGAGGGCCATTATGGATTTGTGAGTCAGCATTTATTTTGAAATACTTGATTTGTTGTCAAAATCTGTTTCAACTTCAGTATTCGCTTCAGTTTCAATACCAGGATATATGACAACTAGATATTTGTTTGTTGCTGAAGGAGTGTGGGAATGATATGACAATTGTACATGCATGTGTTGGTTGTTGAAGGAATTTGAGCAAGATGATGCATATAAGTAATACAAAGGTGGATTTAAAAATTGCAAAACAAATAATTCTAACTGCAAAATCAATAATTCACACTCAGTTCAAATTAACATGTGAAAGGGAAACAGTGTTAAAGACATGCATAAACGACCCAAATAAGCTGTATTACATTATTTGATGAATTCACAAGGCCAAAGGTATTGATTGATTGATTGTTGTTTTCCACCACACTCAACAATTTTTCAGTTATCTGGTGGCATCCAGGTTTTATTGGTGGAGGAGAGAACCCAGATATAATGTACCTGGGAAGAGACCACCAACCTTCCAAAAGTAAACTGGCAAACTTTCTTACATATATTGGCACAAGTGAGATTCGAACCCACGCCGACTAGAGGTGAGAGGCCTTGTAGTTTTGAGCGTGATGCTCTAACCACTCGGCCACGGAAGCCCCCAAAGGTATTGAATCTACAATGAATCGATGTAGTGCAAGATCATGGGATAGAAGATGGAGTAACATAATTTTTAGATTTTATTGCTGATGAAATCCTGAAAGTGATCCGGTTTGATCATTATTTTGAATAAATGATCCTGATCTGTGCATTTTCTTGCACAATACATGCAAAATCTATGAATCACAAATTACCTAATGAACTGATTACATTTGTACATAAATACCATACAGGGTAAGATTAGACAAGATAACCTTATTTTAAGTCGCCATATTATAAAAACAAAAGAACATAAAGCCGCAGGGAGCTTTCAGACCTGGTAGAATTTCAATTTTGTTATGTGAGCAAGTTTGCCAGTTTACTTGCGGAAGGTCGGTGGTTTCTTCCCAGGTACATTGTATCTGGGTTCTCTCCTCCACCAACAAAAACTGGACGCCACCAGATAACTGAAAAATTGTTGAGTATGGCGGAAAGCAATAAATAGTCAATCAATCAATCAATTTTGTTTTCACTTTGCCCTTATGCTGAGGCTGTTCTGTTAATATTGTTCAATTTTTATTAAAGTCAGATCTTTTGATCTGCTCACCTAGATCACTCTGGTGAACAAATGAAAGGATCTGATTGTCATAATCAAACCCTGAAACTACACTGTACCTATAGCATGCAGTATCTAGGTTAGTGTGCTCAAACTGTAGAAAATTATAGTTTCACTGTAAGTTGTGCATTTTTATTATCTTATTTGCATGGAAACACTTATTCATAGCCTTATTTCACATGTGGAAGATGTACTTTACATTATTTTGTAAACATTGTGTTGTAGGAATGTGAGGCTGATCAGGATGTATGTGTTGTAGGAATGTGAGGCTGATCAGGATGTATGTATTGTAGGAATGTGAGGCTGATCAGGATGTATGTGTTGTAGGATTGTGAGGCTGATCAGGATGTATGTGTTTGCTGTAGGAATGTGAGGCTGATCAGGATGTATGTGTTTGCTGTAGGAATGTGAGGCTGATCAGGATGTGTTTGTTGTAGGAATGTGTGGCTGATCAGGATATATGCTCAAACTGTAGAAAATTATAGTTTCATTGTAAATTGTGCATTTTTATTATCTTATTTGCATGGAAACACTTACTCATAGCCTTATTTCACATGTGGAAGATGTACTTTACATTATTTTGTAAACATTGTGTTGTAGGAATGTGAGACTGATCAGGATGTATGTGTTGTAGGAATGTGAGGCTGATCAGGATGTATGTGTTGTATGACTGTGAGGCTGATCAGGATGTATGTGTTGTAGGAATGTGAGGCTGATCAGGATGTATGTGTTTGTTGTAGGAATGTGAGGCTGATCAGGATATATGTGTTGTTGTAGGAATGTGAGGCTGATCAGGATGTATGTGTTGTAGGAATGTGAGGCTGATCAGGATGTATATGTTGTAGGAATGTGAGGCTGATCAGGATGTATGTATGTGTTGTAGGAATGTCAGACTGATCAAGTTGTATGCATGTGTGTGTTATAGGAATGTTACAAAGATCACAATGTGCCAACCTGACAAAATCTTGCATCACAGCAGACACAAAAAACAGAACCTGCAAGATTTGCTTTTGTGTCTGCATCATCAAAATTTGCATTTGCTTTGTATCTGATTTTGAGTCTGCTATAGACCAAATTTAGCAAAATTGGGGCCCATTTTACAAAACAACTTACAACAAAGTCGCAAATCTTAAATTGTATTACACAGTTATCAGTTTAAATGAATTAATTAAAACTTTTCTCAGGCTTAATTTTCAACATTTTTTGTATACTATTTTGCATTGGAGTGAATGATCTTACAATAAAGAGGATAAGGGATATCAAAATTTAATCAAATTCTTAATCAATTATTTTGTAGTAGAAGACTATTTGATTTTTCATATTTATTACCACTGTTTTCATGTTTTTCTTAAGTAGACTGAGTTTGATAAGCAAACTGTATGTTAAATAAATTAAAGTTGAACTTTAATATCTCAAAAATACCATGGATATATCGAATGAGTTGAAAGTCCCAGCTACTGGTACATTTTATTTATGTATTTTAACTGTAATATCTTAAATCCTTGGATATCTTGAAGCTTTTTCTCAGCCCCATTAAGTTCCATATAATGACTGTATGGTGTTAATAAAATAAAGAATTGATTAAACTCAAAATCTGCTTTTGAATTGTTTGATAGTATGTGGAATTTTATTGGTTTGTATAATATTAACCTTGATTGACATTTTAACTTGCATATGGACTGCTTAAACATTGCATAGTGGTATGCATCTGTTGTGTTTGCTAAGTCTGCTTTTTGTGTCTTTCTACAATTGCTTTGAGTCTGCTCTAGCCAATGTAGCAACCAGATACAAAGTCTGCTTTCTGTTGTGTCTGATAGGGATTGTATATGTGTTGTAGGTAGTAAATATCAGCGTGTGCGGCTGCTCATGTGTTTTTTGTTGTAGGAATGTGAGGAAGAGAGGATGGATCAGTACTCGTTTCCCAGCTTTCCTTTTGTACAAAGTTACAACTTTCCAAATGTGAAAAAATCCCAAAAGAGAAGACAAGATAAAGGTTAATGATGATTTTTTCTTGTCCATGTGGACAACTTTTGCAATTGAAGATTAACTATGAGTCATTAAAACACACACATCATATACTCTTATTTATTATATATGCATTTGTGGTAGTTCTATGTTATATAAGCATACCTAAAACAAAATAGCTTATATTTACAATAAAGGTTTTGGGAGGTCAAAGGTCACATGTTGGATGCTCATTATTTTTTGCAATAACCAGTCCAAAGCAACATGGTTATGGTGATGGCTAACTGTGAAGTAGCAGTCTGCATTTCCTTCAAAATTCTTTGACCTTCCAAACTTTGATAGAGCCTACCCCCTCCTTACTTTGTCCAACTCACCATTATCAAATTTACATTTAGATACAAATGCATGCTTTCAAAATGATGATGAAATCCTCAAAAACTGATAAAAGTCCAAAACTGTTTAGTTCACACTTGTATTATTCTGGGCCATGGTGTATTGTGGGTGGTTAGTGTCATATTTCAAGAATTGGTTGTTCATCTCAAATACACATAGTTAAGTAATAAAAAAACAATAAAAGGAATGGTCATGTGATCAAATCCTGTAAACCCCTTCTCAGTAGGTTTCATCATGTACTACCTTACTGTATAGCTCAGTGAACTTTTAAAATGGTTATTTATTTCTTAAATAAATACATGTTCATGTTTTAATCATCAATTTTATTGTTACATTTGAACATTTTCTTATCCAAGAGAATTTGTGAAATATATGTTGTTAACAAAGAAGATGCTGGAAATGAAATGTGCTTTCTTTTTGCAGAGGTTGAGGAACATTCCTGTAAGAGGGCAAAAAAAGTCACAAAAGAAAAACCAGGTACTTTGGATATTTTGTGTGTAAAAATATTTGTTTATTGACATATGTCTAAAAATGTGTATTATTGAAAAATATGTCTTGGTTTGACACAAGCAATATAATTGTTTTTCAATTTGAATCATTTTTTTATATTTTTTTTTTTTTACATGTCAGTTTATTTACTTTTATTTGATACAATACAATTTGTATTTTATAGTATTAAATATGGATGACTCTTTAAAAGAAGGAAAGAAGAAGAAAAGTAAAAAGTTGAAAAGAATTTATAATAGATTGGAAGTGGAGAAACTACAGAAAAAGGAAAAGAAGAAAAAGTCTGGGAAATCATGTTCATTGTCAAATCGGAACTCTAAGTCAGAGAAAAAAGTGTGTGTAGACATGACTGATGATGACAGAAATGTAAAGGAAAATGTTCAGTGTCAAGAGATAAGAGTGACAAAAAGGCAGGGCAAAAAAAGTAAAAAGTTAAGGAGAATTTATGATAGAATTGAGGCAGAGAAACAGAAGAAAGACACATCTGGTAAAAAGAGATATAATGGAACACAGGAATTCGGGCACTGTAATCCAAACTGGCAGAGGATAAAAAATTCCATGAAGGAGTCAACAGGACCTATAAAACATACCTTGAAGAAAAAACAGCCATCAAAGAAAATGACCTTGACTGGTTTTGATGGCATTCCTGTTAATGCCTTAAAGGGTTTCAAAACAAAATTTTCATTTAAACAATAGATATCTGTATATATTCCACATTTATAGATACTTGAAATTGTGTGTTCCAACTGGAAGTGGAATAATGGATGTAAATTGAATACTGTAACTGGAAAATGAAATTGGATGTAGGTTGATGGAGAGCTGATAGTGTCAGGTCTGTTGTTGAATATATATTTTGTTTTTTATTGAATTTATGTATCTTTGTTGATTTCATCTGAATTCTAAAATAAATGCTGTAATGAAGTACATTATGTCTTGTTCTTCAATCAATCACCGGATTACACAGAAAATCAGCTGGGAAATAGTCAATGTTTTTTTTTAAATGTGTATTTTCAAAAATTATTGTTATATTTATACAGAAAATATTCAGTACTTTACTGATGTGTGCGCAATAAAATATTAGAAATGTTAACTTATTAGAAATAACTCATAATGTTTGGAAAACTCACTGTCACAGGAATCACTGTTTGTCAAAATTATACATTTGAAGATGTGTGATTGTTTCTGTAATATCAGAGAATGAACCAATTACTGCAATTTCTTTGAAGTACAGCCAAACATTAAAATAACAATAGAGTGCAGGGATGATCAGACATGTATTTCATAGTATTATCATGTGACACATTATATCAGTAAACAGTGGCAGATTGTGCATGCACTCTGTGTTTCCCAGCCAACGTGTTGACTTGAAATATTATATTTATGCTGAAAATATGGAAACAAATATAATATTACATCTTCCCTGTGGTGTCATTACTAAATAGTGAGACAAAATCAGATTTTTCTTTAATGAAAGCAGTATGATTCTATAACAATTATATAATTCTAGAGTGCAGAAAATAAATCAATACATGACCTAGTTCATTCAAGAATTCATGGAACAAAACGTGGGTAAAAAATACATTTTGAAGCAGTCGGATGCAAAATTGAAAATTCTTTCCAATCTTTATCTATAATATATGAAATTGACAATTTTTAAATCTGCCCTAGAAAATTTTTGAAATTTCAAATTTCGAGATAGATATGCATAATACATGTATTTTTATGTATTTGCAATGTCATATATGAAATCGAAATTCCTAACTGGATTCCTGGTCTGGTCCACAGCCTTTTCTCCTTTCTTGTTGCATTTGATGCTGTAGAACAGCCTCTGGAACTGACAGGTGAAAATGCCTGAAAGACCCAGAGTTGACACCTTCAAAGTTGGAATAGCACCTGGTTAAAGATTCATGGGGGTGATGTTAAATTGAATTCTGGTCTGGTGTGTTGCATTTTCCTCTCTTTCCATTACACATCCAAGTTTCTTGGTACATATAAGGATTGCATAAAGATATTTTTATGCCACTTGCATAACACATATATACAAAGTAAAGCTGTTCTGAATCAATATATTTGGTATAGTTGTTCTAAAATTAATCTCAATCCTCATTGTTTTATTTTTATGCCCCAAAGACCGATGTCATTTCTGCTATTCTGTCTAAAACTTTAACCTCGCTCATAACTTTTGAATGGTGAGAGATACAGCTCTTATTTATTATATGTGCATATCTTGTTCTTGTGACACGATCTTTTGTTACTCAAAGTTTTTGACCGGGTGACCTTCACCTTGGCGTTTGCCCTATGAAAAGTTAAACTAGACAATATCTCCTGATCAATTTAAGTAAGACTTTCATATTTCTGAATATAATTTATTTCTTGTGATAAGATTTTTTTATTTGATACCATGATTTTTAATCTTGTGACCTTAAAGTTTGGCCCAAATTTCAAAACTTTAAGCAAACCTTTAATCTTTGCTCATACTGTTTGAATGATAAGTGATGGGCTCTTATATATAAGTGCAATTTTTTGGGGGGGTGACACTTTTATTTTGATACCAAAGGTTTTCACCCAATGACCACCTTAAGATTTATTCTATTTTTATGAAAATACCTTCTGAACTATTTAAGTCTTACATATTTTGTTTATAGATTTTATTCTTGGATTTCTTAAGGCACAACCTTTCATTTAATCTTTCACCTTGTGACCTTGGAATTGGACCCAAATTTCAAACCTCTAACTTTGCTGAAACCTGATGAATGGTTAGTGATAGGGTTCTCATATTTCATATGTTCTTTCCTTGATCCAAGTCCTTTCTTTTGGTTTGAAAATTTTGTGAACTTCACTTTGAAATTTGAACTACTTTTGAAGAAAAATTAACTTGGGCAATATTTGCTGATTATAGATTCCTTGTGACAAGACCTTGTTTCCTTGTTGCCATTGGAGATATTGTAGAGAATCAGCTGAACATAAAAAGTCTGATTTTAATAATTAGACAACACATCTTATTTAATTTTCAACTTCTGAAGAGTTAATAGTATGATTAACGGGCGGCTTACCATTGATCAGGATACTCTAGAATTTGGGGACGTTGTCTCTAATGATCTTATAATTTTCTAAAGTGTTATCAAAGTTAACACTAACAACTGGGGATAAATTATACACATGACCAATTACTTAACATCCAGAAAGTGTAATTATGTGTAATAGTTTTGGCCCATTGTTTGAATAAATCCAAATCACCTTCATTTAAACAATGTTTTTTTCTTGTTGTTTTATCGGGTGATGAAGGTAGCATTGGTGATTAATCTGTACCTTCTACAAACTACATGTATATAACATTGTACAATTTTTTGTGATTTTTATATCTGTTTTGGAGCTGAACATGATATACCATCACTAATGTTTCCTTAACTTGCAATAAAACATTTTGAAAAATTTAATTTTGTAACATGAAAAAAGGACCAAGGTTACTGAAAATATTTATACTGGGAATGCAGATTTGTTCTTCAAAATGCTAAAATTTGGGAACTTTCCAAGCTTATATCAGAGCTAAGGATAACGGAAATACCTCCATCAAAATTTAAGGGGGGTGGGGGTGGGGTGGGGGGTTGGTTCGTATACTGACATTTATCATTGTCATTCTTGTATGTACGGTATTTATGGTATATTTGTACATATAATTTCTGTCTGTCGAATATAGGCGGGCATAGACATACATTAACGCTGAATTGCATAAATATTCACGATGTACGTAAATATTACACACTTAATACTAATCATGGAGTAAAAAAAGAGAGAAGAGGGTGGGGGGGGGGGGGGGTCAGCCGGAGGAGAAGTTGGGTTCACCGTTGTTTAAAAACGGAGGTATAAAACCTGAGAAATGTGCTTTCGCCCAAACTTTAAAATTTTAAATCATGGGGGAGGCTAGCGTTCGTCCTTCACTTCTGTACACAAGCTTACATACTTAACATTCAATACATGTACTATAAAAGAGAGAGAGAGGGGGGGGGGACAATCAGGAAATAAAAATGTATCTTACTTTGCATGTGAAAATAACTAACTGTGCATGTAGAAATTCTTTGTCCATAAAAAAGGGGGAGGGTCTGTAACCTTTTCATAGAGTGTATGGCTAGAAATTAAGATATTCAATTTTCCAGTCCGAGAATTGTTACAAAGGTTATGTGAACTAAAGAGACGGAGCTCTCCTAGCCCTGTTCTCTGTGAACCCTGCTGTCCGCTAGCGTTTATCTGATACAGAGCAAATTTGACATTCTTCGCTAGCCAAAAATTCCAATCCGCTACTCTCGTCTTCACACGAAAAATGAAAAGATGTTCGGAATGAAACATGTGGCTAGCACACGTGCCCTTTACAGGGTAACATTTTCTTTTGTGTGTAACCTAATATAGAATTCTCATTCCCATGCATCACCATAAATCACAGTTTGCATTGTCGTGAGTACAATACAATTAAGATTCAGCGCTTGCAATGATATCGATCACTTTACCATGTATTCTGGGTCAGTACTTTGGTACAACCAAAATAAAACGACTAGTTAACTCTAAAATTATTTTGGAGGGGGTGTTTTTCTTAGAGAAACTTAATTATTTGTATTTCAAATAAAATCTCAAAATCTGAACAAAACTTGGTAGTTTGAACTCCTCAAATTACATACAACAGATTTACTTTCGTCTTATATGAAAAGGTGAAGATAACGAACAGTGAACAATCTTATAACTCCTACAAGGAATACAAAATAAAGAGTTGGGCAAACACGGACCCCTGGAAATATCAGAGATGGAATCAAGTGCCTAGGAAGACCGGTTACACCCGCCTTGAGCCCCATATCTTGATCATGTTTACAAACGGAGTAGGCCGTAGTCAAAATCAGGGTGTATTTTAAGAACGTTCTAACCATTCGTATGAAACTTGCAAGACAACATATGACCCAGTGACAGATTGTACTGGCAATGAAAGTAGATCGTTATAACGAGCATAGAATTTACGAAATTGTGACTTTAAACGAGACTGTTGAAACTCCTGCAACATCAACTTGTTTGTCAGTAGCCTGCCTCGATTTAAAACTGATCATACGCAGAAAAAGCTTTTGCGAATCGAATTGAAAGATATAAACACTATATGTAGGTGATGATGGGATATTGCTGCACAAATATAGGATCGTGACGATGGAGAAGCTGAAATAATCCCGTTTGTCATAAAGTTGAGCATGTAGCAAATATTGCGTGATAGATAAAAAAGAAAATCCGGTACAAAATTACATTTGATAGAGCCCAAGAGATTTCATCACTGACCCCAGCTTTTTTTTTATTATTATTTTTTTTTAGTTTTTTATTATTATTATTTCATGCTATGAAAATGTAAATTTATACATCAAATTAAATTAATTTTCATGTTAGAGCTATATAGGCTGTACAGTTCGATATTGTGACCTATCTAACATGTTTAATTTTAACTTACTCAGTTATGAAATTTATTACCATTTAAAGTGCAAACAAGATAAAATCAGAAAATTTAAATACCAAATGTGAAATCTCTAAAATTAAATTTAATTGTAAAACAGTCAACCATAAAGCATTGTCGATAATATGTTCTCCAATGCATTGGAATTAATAAACATCAGAAATGTCACAACTTACAAGAATAAGATGTTTAAAAAAAACCAAACAAAAAAACAAAAAAAACCCAAAAAACAAAAAAAACCCCCCAAAACAACAACAACAACAACTCTGCATTAATTCTTCAAAACAGAATGAATTATGAATTCTGCTTTAAAAGATTAAAAGTCATTTTAAACAGGGGGATAAATTAGGTCCATATCGTACCACAGTCGGGTCTTTAATTTGCCCCGGTAATACTATGTCGCTACACACTGATCTGATGTTTTATGTAGGAACATAACGTTACCGGAGCGGACCAAAGATAGTTCTGATAAAAATTATATAAAGAAATCACTTCGGGCTCGATATGCATAAAATTCTGCAAGTGCTCTTTCCGGTTTGTCGCCATTGACTCGGAAAATAAACAGAAGTAAGAAAGATCCTTAGATTGAGAGAATAAACAGAAATATTAAGGTAAACACATCTTAATCTCAGTGTTACATTGAGATAACAGAATTTGGCATCGAACTGCAGAATAGAAAAGACTGAACCGTGATATTAATAGCTTTGTCACGTTTGTGTAATTTCAACTGTCGGAGCAAATATCAGTTGATGGGGACAAGGTGTTTTGTGCAGACAGTGAATTTTGATACTAAATTGTAATGCTAATGGTTGCAGTAATGCATTTCAGTTATAAAGATACAAGACAGAAGAATCTTCATTACGTGACCTGGAGGTTCGAGCCCCCACTTGGCAGTGTGTAAAATATGACATAACAATAGGCTGACTGCTCTTTCAACAACTCCTAAGCATTTAGAAATGAGAATCACAAGCTTTTTGGATGAAACTATTAATTCCCAGGCCCCATGTCAACTGCTGGTGTTTTCACAATAAAGAACCCTCTAAGCACCAAGCATATTAGTTAGATTAATCTAATATGTCTCAGGATAGGCCCTCACCACACTTAAACTGGGTTCTTAGGATATTATCACTTCAATGATAGAACGTTAAACCAGGTCCGTAGGACATTATCAGTTTAATGATAGAACATTCTATCTAAAGACAGTTACATCATGTGATAAAGTGTAGGCTTACAAGTACATCTTTTGGTATATATCCAACTACTGCTAACTGTCATTCATATGATTTTGAATTTACAGGATAAAAATGAGTCACAGGGCCATAGACAGGCAGGCATCAAAAATGACAACAGCAAGTACTCCTGGTGGCGAATCGAAAGAAAGGAAAAGTGTTGCAAGGTAGCAGAGTGTAAAGGATGTAATGTTGACAGGAAAATAAATATAGATTCTGTAAATAACAGACACCATTAAGACACAAGTGTGTTTGTTATTGATCCCTGAGTTAGACCCAGTTGTGATCATTGCATTGTGTTATAACATATTGAAAATCATTTAATGTACCTATGAATTTGAAAAAAATGTTCCCACATAACTTTGTATATGTATTTAGGAATTTTCCAACTCCTTTTGCTATGCTTAAATAAAAAAAAAATCAGTAAAAACTTATGTAGAGAGTTTGTATTAGAACAATGATGGATTTCAAGAGCAGAAATTAGTAAAAGCCTTGTGTAATTCCAAAATTTAAATGTATTTAAATTAGTACAATATGTAAAACTATTATATTTGGTATGATAGTGACTGGGGAGATCCATAATATATAATCTGTTGTATTTTAAAAATATTTAGTAGTTGTTTGTGTAAATGTTTTGTGTTTATAACCTAAAAATATGAATTGAACAGTTTTAACTTTTATTCTTTTGTATGGTTTTTAATAGCTAGAGTTGTCAAGCAGGAACATGCATTGATGAAGTAAATGAAAAATTCATAAATGTGAACTCTCATAGGTCATCCGAATACTAATGGATTTGGGTCTTAAGAAATGTCCTCCAGCAGAAGATAATAATATGGTAGAAGCAGAAATATTTGTTGGAATAAAATTTTCTAAAAATGATTTTATAAAGACTTAATGTCATGGTATTCAGTATAACAGTATAAAACATTTTCCTCAATTTCATTTATGATTATTTATTTTCTGTATACCTGGTTATTTTCATTTTTGAAGATAAGTGCAGAATGTTAAATTCGGAAATGTTTGTATCATTGTTTGTTATGTTTGTGATTATGTTAAATTTTCATTTTGTTTTCAAGCATGTTGCAACTAAGATAGCCAAAGAATCAAAATGTACATGAATTCTCACCTTGGGTATGCTAATACTGGTTTGATTCCATATGTTGACAAAATAAGGAAAGAAAATCGGGTGCAGGGGCAGAAACAAGGCCACTGCTCATGCTAACTTTGATATTTTCAAGGCTTCTGTTATCAGTGTAAAGATTATTAAGCTAATATACAAAAACAAAATTCACACAGTCTCTGTGCCCACAAATACAACTGACGGATTACAATGGTGTGATCTTTAATGCAAGGTTGGAATCATTTCAGAAAAACAATTTTGTTGGAACATTATGTCCAAGAATTATACAAAATTAAATCCCCAACAAATATTTCTGTTTGTGCAGTATCCGTGATTTTTGTTAAGTGGCTGTTCATGTAGTAATATTGTATTGTAGACACTCTGATGGCCACATATTTTTGTGCTTGTTTGATTGATACTTTACATAGCTTTGTTACCAAGAGGGGTTTTTTGATCTTAAGGTCAAAGGTTAAGGTCACTGAGGGACTTGGAACAAAAAAGCTTGTAGACACTCTACTTATATTTACTAATTGTCTACATTGTGTGCCTTGCAGAGGTTTTGTTTTATGTGTAATTATCAATAATTTAGGGGCATTCAAAGCTGTTGAAGCAATACGTTTTTGCTTTTCAGACAACAAAAAACTGACATTTCATGTGATGCAGACATTCTTCAAATAAAATGTTTAGCAAAGATCTTCCTGATCTGACATTTAATCTCCTGGATTTTGAATCTCAGTCTCACTGATATTGTTCAAAACTTGCTCACATTTATGTCAGTTCTAAAGCACAACAATAACACATGGTAGATTTTTAATACTTCACTTAAGGATACCGCTGTAGAACTTCGGATAACCTCACTCACAATTTGTAGAGGCATGGAAAATATTTTCTATGAAGAGTTTAGAAAATTTCATGATCTTGCATGATTCAGAATTTTTCTTGTTCTGTGCAAAATCAGATTTCTTTCTATCTGTGATTCTGTTTTAAATGATCCACTATAAATTATATTTTCATAGCAAGATCCGCAGCAGTGTAGCCAGTTTCTTTGGTATTGAAGATGATGAAGAAAAGTCTAAGCTTCACCAAGAGAGGTGGAGGAACAGGAGACTTCACTATTACAAGAAACAAATTAAACCGGAAGAACTGGAGAAGAGAGATTTAGGACTGAAAGATGATTTGGACGCTTCCAACATCAAGTACATCCATGATCCGTACAGAATGCCTGGATCAAGAAGAACAACTCCTCTCTCTAGTACTAGTACGTATGCCAGAGTTAGTAGACCATCGAAGAGACTCAGAAAGGAATCTGTGGCTAAGATGACAGTCAAAGGCATCATGACTGTTACTGTAAGTTTCAAGAGGTTTTTCATACATATAAAATATTTTGGAATTTTAGACTTTATATCAAATTTGAAATAAAAAAAATTGAAATGTGTATTTTCTATTGAAATTACAAGTATGAATGTGTAGTAACAGAAAAATCCAGAAAATTAAATATTTTTTCCATGTTCATGTTGATTTACTGTATCAGGGTATATTTTGCAGGGAATGAGGAAAAAACTTAGAAAGAAGCCCCAGCAGAAAAGTTTTGGACCAGGCAGTTACACGGGGGATTTCCCAGACGATCTCTCTGCTAGCATCAACTATCACGTAAGAAGTTTGAGTTAATTATGAAGTAATACAGAATTTTAAAAATGTAATTGCAGGCTCTTTTTGTATTGGTCAGAGTATGTATTATGCAACCGATTGATTCAAAATTAATATTGAATAGCAACAACATGAAGATGCCTTCAGTTTGGTGGATGATGTGTTCTATGATGAGCCAATTGCTCCACCTGAGAAACCATTCAATAAAATGACCAGCATTGGAGAAGAAGGGGAATATGAACTGTATGTACATAGAAATAAAGTTTCATTATTAATTAGCACTTTCGTAACCTTAATGAATGGTTTTTTTTTTGTGTTCGATAAAAGAGATTGAGAGAGGAAATGGGGGGAAAAAATGTGAAAAATAATAAAATAAGAACTATGTGTTGTCTGAATGGCATAGCAGAAATACTACTTTGTTCAGCTATGTCTGTCTATATGACATCTACCTTGATGAAGTCACATTTATACAATAATTAAAGCTTAGGTGAAATGCTTATTCATTGGAACATGCTAATAGAAATTTAAAGTGCAGTTTTATAGACATAGTACAGGATATAATTTTAAAGCTATATATGCATTTGTCTTATTTATATTTAGACCACGTGGGGGATGGGGCAAAAGTCGGACTGGTCCAAAGGCCAAACTGTCAGGGTACGAGGATGGGGAGTTTGGATTAAGTAGAATGGAGCCAGAAGTTGTGAACTCTATCACAGCCAATGATAAGAGAGAGGTGGGAATGGGGTTTGTGGGTCGTCTCTTCAACAGGAGTTACAGGAGTGAACGAATGAATTCGTATGTGAAGACCCAGATTGACAGCATTGATGACCACAGGTAAAAAATGTTTAATCTGGAAAGTTTTGTTAAACTATTCTTTGAAAAATTGGGTTAAAATGGGATAGATTTATTTGCATATATTCACATTTATGAATCAATTTACTCATTCCTAAAAGGGAAATATTTTTTATGGTGGTATTGAAAAATTGTGTTATGTATTCATTAGACCTACAGAATTGCTAAAACTTTATCTACAGTAAAATAAACAGATTGAATTTGTTAATGACATATTGTATTCTGTATGAACTCAACACTGTTGATAACTTAACATCACTGATGACTTAGTTATAGAGCATCTCTATATTAGATGTGATTTCAAGTATGTACGTTGATAAATTGTGTAGTCTTTGATTTCAGGCCCTACTTCACTTACTGGGTGACCTTTGTCCAGACCTTGATCTTCATTGTGTCTGTGGCTGTGTATGGCATTGCTCCCATTGGAGTGTCTGAGACAGAATACAAGGACATCGTAAGTCTAATACTAAGTCACACACTCATGAACATGTAGGACCAGTCATTGTATAAAGTCCAGTTACACTTATGTACATGTAGGACCAGTCATTGTATAAAGTCCAGTTACACTTATGTACATGTAGGACCGGTCATTGTATAAAGTCCAGTTACACTTATGTACATGTAGGACCAGTCATTGTATAAAGTCCAGTTACACTTATGTACATGTAGAACCAGTCATTGTAGAAAGTCCAGTTACACTTATGTACATGTAGGACCAGTCATTGTATAAAGTCCAGTTACACTTATGTACATGTAGGACCAGTCATTGTATAAAGTCCAAGTCACACTGGTGTACATGTAGGACCGGTCATAAAGTCAAAGCCAAGGGCAGGCATTGTATAATGTTGCAGTATTGGATATATGCATACAGACAAATGAAATATAACTGAAGATTACATGTATGTAAAGAGTATGATGTTGTATTGAGTACATTATGTAATATTGATTGTGATTATTTACAGGTTCTTAAGCCCAACCTAGCATTTGAAACAGTGAGATACATTGAGAAGGATAATCTATGGATAGGACCAAAACAGGTAAAGAAGGGGGATTTTGTGGATAGGACCAAAATGAGTATTGTACATGTACACGTAACTTGCTTATCTTCATACAGAACATGGAATCATGATTCAGGATCTTTTTCCTTTACATAATACAGTTAAACATTTATATCCAAATGTTGTGGGATTCAAAATGTACATTACTCTGAAGGAAGGAGAACACATCATTACACATTTTTTTTCGAATGGAGTATGCCACTGATGCAAAAATAAAATCAGAAATATTCATATACTTTGTCCTTTCATGTCCTCTGCTTGTCCGATTAGTTTTGAAGTTTACATGTTAAGTACATGTAGCAATCTAAACATTATATATTTGACTCTTACAAGGGTTTTGAATTTTTATGTCCTCATAGTTGAAGATATGGGGGCATGTAGTTTTTGGTCTTTCTGCCTGTTTGTCTGAAAATTTAACCTTGGCCATAACTCATATTTCACATGTGTATTTCTTATGACAAAACCTTTCTTTTCATGCCAGAATTTTTCCTCCTTGATTGTATTATAAAAATCTCTTTCTGCTGAGGATGCTGTGTAAACCAAAGATTTTTTACTGTTGTATGTACCAAGCATGTTTGAAGTAGACACTGCAATATGCCTCCATACATTTCTGTGAATAAATTGAGATACAACCAGTGCACACAAAATAACTTGTAAGTGCATGTGACAATTTTTCAAGACCTTGCTTTTTTTACAGGCAGACTTGATACATCTGGGAGCAAAGTATTCTCCGTGCATGAGGCGAGATGACAATATCTGGGGAGGAATCAACAAGGACCGTGCAGAGGAGAAGGCATCAGCTTGCTGTATCAGGGATGATGGCTCGGGATGTGTACAGTCCGTCAAAACTAAATGTAGTGTAAGTCATCCGCCTTTAATTGATGCTTATTTCCATAAAATTTAAAACCACAATTATTGTGATTTCTCTTCTGATAGTCACATTGGTCAAGTATATCATAATCCATTGTAGGATGCCCATGGGTGATCTTGTCTTCTACTCGGTGAGATCATCTGTGGGTATCCGACGATGATTGTAATCTTGAGATGGTAATTTTAATCCAGTCTTGGTTGATAAACTGGGTGATTGTCTCCCTTTCTTCCATAGATGATATGTTTAGTGTTATGTAGTGTTGCTACAGTTGAACACTTTTATTTGTAACCCTATTTTCAGACTGTTTTGTCAACATTTCACAAGTACAATGCTTCCAGTGCTGCTTCAAACAATGGCTTCACTGCAGGCTCAGTGTGTGGACAGGACCCCAAGTATGTTTAATGTACCTTTTTTTGACTGTACAGTGACTCAGAGAATATTTAATGTATTCTGACTGAAAATTGGATCCCAATCATGATGAATGTACTTCGACTGTAAATTGGACCCTCCCTTCCTAGCAGTGTTAATATACTGTAATTGTAAATTGGGCCTTAAGTATGGTTAATAGTCAATATACGTCGACTGTAAACTGACCCCAAGTATGTTTATTGCACTGCTGACTTTACATGTACATTACAAATATGTAATTTACAGGACATGATTCTTTTTGTTCAAATATGAAACACTATTCCTCATTGGATGACTTCCTTATTTCTATATAAGTAACCCAAACTCTTTGAATAAGTTGCTTTATGCAATTATGATATATTTGTTTGTGTGTTTGTAGATACTGCAATAAACCAGCGTCTGTGGCCCCATTTGAATGGGATAAAGCAGACATCACCAAGTGGCCTGTAAGTGTTGCCATCACTGTATTCCCATCAAATCTAGCATAAAAAATGTTCGTGTAGTTAACAGTACATTAGTGTCATTGTGTTACAGTACTGCGAGGACACTGGAAAGCCTGTGTCCAATGTATCATCCAAAACTGACAGACACATGAGTTGTGACATCACTGGTCGACCATGCTGTCATGGTATTCAAGGAGAGTGTATGATTACAACCAGGGAACATTGTAATTTTATAAAAGGATATTACCATGAGGACAAGTATCTTTGCTCACAGGTATATTCATATATTTTTATTGCAAAGGTCTAAAATACTAATTACCGGGATTGGTTAGCCATTGTTTTGTGCGTGTTCTTCCGAAAAAGTTTTTGTATGTAGTCAATGTTTTCAAAATATGCAAGTTGTAATGGGATGCAGCCAAACCTCGTTATAATTATCTCAATTTCGATTGGGCCAAGAATAAACTTGAGATATCCAAGGGTTTTAGATATTTAGGTTAAAATACATTAAAAAATGCAGTTGGGAGATATCCATGGTATTTGAGATGTCAATGTTTGAGATACCAATATTAGACTGTTTTGAAATTGACACTGAACATGTGTATGTATATGTGATAGTTCTGTCAACACATCATAAAAATTGATTTTATAATTTTGTAGGTTAATTGCTTAGGACAGATTTGTGGAATGATGGACTTTTCTGATGTAAATAATCCAGATCAATTTTATCGCTTGTGGACATCCCTATTTTTACATGGAGGGTGAGTGTGTTCATAAAAACCTCTTTCATGGTGGAAAAATGAAGGAAAATGTCTTGTGTGTTTTACTTTTCACTGAATTGAGTGTACTTTTGTGCATGACCAATTGCATGCACAACAAAACCAAATCTGGATCATGTTTGTGGAATTTTTTTTATCATGCATAGATTTTTGAAACCAAGTATTGAATCTGCAAGTCTACCTCAGAAGATTGTTTTGCATGGATCCAAGATAACCAATTTTTTTTTATCATGATTGAGTAACATGATGGGGGGGGGGGGTCTGTCTATTTTTAAATTAATTCAAATTTCAAAGAATTTCATTAAATGAGTTTCATTGTGAAGGAGAACAAAATTACTTAAATTGGTTGCTATGTAATGCTATATTATAAAAATAAGAATTGGTTTAATTTCAGGTTTTTGACCACATAACACTGTAGATTTTTATATCAGAATTTCGTTTTCAAACATGGCTTAAGTAGGCAATTAGAAGATTAGATACAAAAACTGGAAGAAAATATTTAAGTGTCTTTATCAACAAGAAGCTATGTTTTGGTCACAGTATTGAACTTTGAAAAAGAATATTATTAATTTAAGTGTGCTGTAAAATAATAACTCTGTTCCAGATTGTTCCACCTGGTGATCACAATAGGTTTCCAGTTCTTGGTGATGCGGGACATTGAAAAGCTGACAGGATGCATCAGATTGGCCATTATTTACCTGGGCAGTGGTGTAGCTGGAAATTTAGCCAGCTCCATTTTCCTGCCTTATCATGTAGAGGTAAGTTAGCAGTATTGACACCTCCTGTATGTCTATGACTCAGTATGACATGAGTCAATAAGTTTCATATCATGTGGATTACCTTTCAGAGTTTAGGGTTTTTTTTTTTGTTTTAAGAATTTTATAAATATCATTAGTCTTTGTTGTCATAATTTCCATTATTCAAAGACATAAATTTACTCCAAGTTGAATTATTCTTTGAAACTCATGATAGCCTACTGTTTTTAGGTGGGGCCAGCTGGATGTCAGTTTGGTATCCTTGCCTGTTTGTTAGTGGAGGTCCTACAGAGTATCCAGATGTTAAAGAGACCTTGCTTAGCTGTCCTGAAAATTGGAGGCTTCATCACCTTCTTATTCATCCTTGGCTTGTTGCCATGGATTGATAACTGGGCCCATGTGTGTGGCTTCCTGTTTGGATTTCTTCTGGCATTTTCTCTGTTGCCATATGTGTCCTTTGGTGAATTTGACAGAAGGCGAAAAATTATTGGGATTATTTTGTCTTTGGGAGGGTCCATTTTCTTGTTCATCATACTTGTGGTGTTGTTCTATGTTTTACCCCTATATGACTGCCCTGGATGTCAGTATTTTAATTGTATTCCACTCACAGATGATTTTTGTAAAAATATGGAGGTAAGCAATAATAGGGAATCCACATACAGCTCCTTTCTCTAACATTTTTTTGAAATTATTATTATTTGTGATACCAACTAGGTATTGAAGAGCAGCACATTCCTGGAAAAATCCAGTTTTCAATGGGGTGGCATAACAATTGTGTCAATTATGTTTTTGCGATAGATTTTCTACCCAATAGATTTTCTTTAATACTTTATTAGAAAGTTCTTTTATTTATTGCTCTTTACACTGATGAAAATGTACTTGGGTTTTAAACACAAGTACATACACAAAGGAAACTTAGACAGCATGCATAATATTAGTATATGAGATTTCAACAACCACATTTGGAAATTTTTGTTTTTAATATATGTTTATTTTTTCTGTTTTTGATATATTTTCATTTACTTTACATAAACTTTTTAAAGGACAATTTGTTTGTTTATCTTTCCTTTGATAATCACAGAAAGGTTCTCAACCAAAGGCTGTTTTCTCATTGAGCATTGAGAAAATTTAATCTTATATAGTTATAGTGTGTGTGTGTGTGTGTGTGTGTGTGTGTGTGTTAGAGAGAATGCATATTATGAACATGTATTTAGTAAGAACATAGAATTGAGATGAAAATAATGGAAGAGAAGTAATCTCAGACTGTTAAGCTGTTACAAGACCTTTACTTGTACATGTATTATCTACTTTGCAGTCAAAATGAATAGGTGGGAAACAAACTGTCATTTCAATTTGTTGTTTGAGAATATCTCTGCACATTACTAGATTTCATGATAAAAAAAAAACCCACTTCTTTTTAGTCATGGAGGTGAGCTGTAAAAGAAAAAAAAAACATACTTTAAAGATTATAAAATGAAATGATTGGAAAATATTCATGGACATTAAAATGGATTCATTCATAAACCATGTTATAAACTACTATGATTGGTATTATTGCTTTGTATGGATTATTTGGTTGTTGGTGTGTGATATACAGTGTATGCCAGAAGTACTATCCCAAAATCAAAACACCACTGAAAATTGGATCAGGTTAGCGAAAGGTGGTAAACATACTCCGACAGGTCCACTGAGGGTTTAAAAACAATTTACATATCAATGTAAGAAAGTAAAAGAAAACTTGCTAAAGTAAATTCAAATGCACATTTTCATCAGCACTGCTACGGCCCTGATTGCTAAGCAAATGCCTACATTTGTGGTTCTTCACCTACAACTGGTGACGTCTCAATATCGGCGAAAAATTCTCAACGGAACGTAAAACCAACCAACAAACAATAGCATTAAAGAATATATTATCTAAATGTGTGCACATATGAAGTATATATACATGTACCAAGTTTGGTCCCGCCCTGGGGTCAGAACCTCTCCCCCTACCCCGGGGATCATGAAATTTACAATTTTGGTAGAGGCCTTCCTGCTCTCCATCACTATGCATTTAGTTTTTCTTGAAGATATGTGGTTATAGAGAGGACGATTTTGAAATTGGTCAATTTTTGCCCCTCAAGACAATGCTTGAGCGCCGGAGGTTTGCGCAATGATTTGCGCAGGTCATTAAAATAAATATCAACCCCTGTAAATTCATTTTAGGATATAACGATGTTAATTACATTAGTTTTCTTAGTCCTCTACTGCTTTTGCCGAATGAGACTATTAGTTTACCCTCGGTCTGTCTGTCACTCCGCTTGAGGTTTTCCGGACATTTCTCCGCATTAGATGAAGATATTCAACAGTAATTTTATACATAACTTTTTCTTTCATAGGTACAGATCAAGTTTGAATTTCGTTACGCTTGACCTACTTTTGACTAAATTATGTCCTCTGATGAATGCTTGAGGTTTTCCGGATTTTTTTCCGCGTTGGATGAAGATATTTAACTAAAATTTTATAATGGCTATGTCTTGGATAGTTACAGATCAAGTTTGAGTTCTGTTACGTTTGACCTACTTTTGACTGAATTATCCTACCGGTAGGGGACTGTATTGCCTGCAATACACTCAGAATGCTTGTTCAAAATGAAAAGTCATGAATTTGGAAATTTGTACAGAATTTCACACTTATATTATTTATTAACATTTTAAGTGCAAGAAATCGCAGAGATGTTGTGATTTTTCCAATTACATTTGTTAAATTAAACTAAATGCAAGGTTATTTTACTTTATTAAATTATAGTACATTTTATGGAAACCATGCTAATTATAACAAGGGTATATTTGAAACAGTTGAAAGTGCGTGATAAATGGAAAATTCAATGCTATATGGAACATTAATACTAGTTAGCTTAAAGGCCTCACATTTTCTCTCCAAATCTGTAATTTGAATAAGAATATACTTTGTTACTGTTTTTAACATTTTCATACTAAAGAATGAGCATCCGTATTATACAGTCTTTAGAAATGCCACGCCCACTGTGATATGAGAAATCACTTTATACGTATGTAAATAGTTAAAGTGCCACGCCTACTGTGATGTGACATCTCTTTATACATTGTACACGTTAAGTGTCATATCTATGGCGAAACGAAGCTTCGCTTTATAGTCCAAGACCCATACAGCGGGTCATATACAGAGGCATATAAGCCCGGTACAGAGTCATGCGGTGAGAATGGGGGTAATTGGGACGTGATCTGCAAGTCCGTCGAAGTCTTCTATCACAAATAGGCGCGAGACTGTGACTGTAGAAAGCGAGATTTCATATCAAAGTAGGCAAGATACGAAAACTGTGAACTGATAATAATAATAATTATAATAATAATTATAATAATAATGCGCTTATATAGCGCCATATCTAAATATACTCTTTACACTACACTAAAATGCAATTCAAAATTATATAGAATACATAAAATACTTAATGCCAGATATCAATATCGCGGAATGAACAATTGAAACTATGAAAGAAATAATCTAGAGAAAATTAGAAATTAATCCATATTATAAAAAATAATAAAATATGTGCTAGAAAAAACTTTTTTTTGATACTGTTGCATAAAATACGTCAAATAAGAAATCTCACACATTAAAAGCCTAACGTAAGAGATGGGTTTTAAAATCTTTTTTTAAAACAGTCCAAGTTTCTGAATTTTCCTTATTTTACATGGAAGACTGTTCCATAGAGTGGCCGCTGCTTTATCAAACCTGCGTTCTCCGTACATCTTAGTCTGGGTTACAGGCATATCTATCAGATGTGCAGATTCCGATCTAAGAGATCTGGCGGGCTTGTATGGTACAATAAGGTCTGACAGATATGTTGGTGCCAGATTGTTGAGGCACTTAAAGACATACATCAGTATCTTGTACTGTATACGGTAGTTGACTGGAAGCCAGTGTAGTTTGACAAGAACAGGCGTAATTTGTTCGTGTTTTTTATTTTGCGTTACCAATCTGGCAGAAGTGTTTTTTACCCGTTGAAGTTTGTCTGTATATTGTTTGTTCACACTAGTGAAGTGAAGTTTCATATCATAGATGGCATAGCACTTAGACTGTAAAGCGAAGCTTCGTATGGCCATAGGTATGACACTTAATCATACCTATGGCAATACGAAGACTCGCTTCGCTTGTGCTGGACTTAACGCTTCTGCATATGACCTGCTGAATTATATTTAAAGTGGTGGAGGTAGAATTGTTTACTTACATTGTTTTCTTCTAATACTTGGTTACACACTAGTTCCTTGACTTGTTGTTAATAAACTTAGCAACTGTGACTTTATGGTAGAGTTCGTTCTTTGCACTTTTGTGGAGGATGGTAGCTTGCTGAAAATTGTAGATGGCGAGGCTCCAGGTGATTTAGGAAGCAAAGATGTCGGCACCGCAGTAGTTGTCGGTACTGTTGTAGTTGTCGGTACTGTTGTAGTTGCCGGTGCCGTGGTACTTGTCCGTACTCCTGTAGTTATCGGTACCGTCATAGTCGTCAGTAGTGCTGTACTTGTCGGTATCTTGGTAGTTGTCAGTACCGTGATAGTTGTCGGTGCCATGGTAGTTTTCGATAGCTTGGTAGTTTTCGGTACCCCTGTACTTATCGGTACTATGGTAGTTGTCGGTGCCATGGTAGTTGTCAGTATTTTGGTAGTTGTTGGTGCTTTGGTAGTTGTCGGTACTCCTGTACTTGTCGGCATCTTGGTAGTTGTCGGTGCCATGGTAGATGTCTGCACTTCTATAGTTGTCGGTACCTCTGTACTTATCGGTACTGTGGTAGTTGTCGGTGCCATGGTAGTTGTCAGTATTTTGGTAGTTGTTGGTGCTTTGGTAGTTGTCGGTACTCCTGTACTTGTCGGCATCTTGGTAGTTGTCGGTGCCATGGTAGATGTCTGCACTTCTATAGTTGTCGGTACCTCTGTACTTATCGGTACTGTGGTAGTTGTCGGTGCCATGGTAGTTGTCAGTATTTTGGTAGTTGTTGGTGCTTTGGTAGTTGTCGGTATTCCTGTACTTGTCGGCATCTTGGTAGTTGTCGGTGCCGTGGTAGATGTCTGCACTTCTATAGTTGTCGGTACCTCTGTACTTATCGGTACCGTGGTAGTTGTCGGTGCCATTATAGTTGTTAGTACTTTGATAGTTGTCGGAGCTGTGGTAATTGTCGGCACCCTTGTACTTGTTGGTATCTTAGAAGTTGTTTGTACCGTGATATTTGTTGACGTCATGGTAGTTGTCGGTGTTGTGGTAGTTGTTTGTACTTTGCTAGTTGTCATTACACCTGTACTTATCGGTACTGTGGCAGTTGTCGGTACCATAGTAGATATCGGTGTCATGGTAGTTGTCGGTGTCATGGTAGTTGTTAGTATTTTGGTAGTTGTGATATTTTTCGGTGTCATGGTAGTTGTTAGTACTTTGGTAGTTGTGATATTTTTCGGTGTCATGGTAGTTGTTAGTACTTTGGTAGTTGTGATATTTTTCGGTGTCATGGTAGTTGTCGGTGTTATGGTAGTTGTTAGTATTTTGGTAGTTGTCGGTACCTCTGTACTTATCGGTACCGTGGAAGTTGTCAATACAAAAGGTGTTGTTACTACAACCATTGTAGATTGTGCAGCATTGGTTTTCATTGCTATTGGTGTCGTTTTAGTTGTCGGTACTGATGTAGTTAATGATGATGAAGTCCTTGGAGCTGCTGTGACAACTGTTGGTTTTTTCGAACTTGTGCTGTGAGACAACGCTGATGTCTGTACTACTGTGCTGTGATGGGCATTCTGATGACCACCTTGAGGGAAAAGGTGGACCTTAGTCACATAGAATGCTATCTTGCACGTCAGTATAACATGTTTATTTGGCATGGTGTAATAAAGACGGGCTTGGGAATGGAATCTGCAAAGATCGTCATCAGGAATAATTTCTAAACCTGTCAAAATAAAATATGCGTTTTTAATTAATCATTTACTGACATTCTGTTTGAAATGTTTTGGTACAAACTGCCATATAGACGCCATTATCTGGTAACAACTATTCAAAAAGCAAAGAAGTAAAATATAAACCTGCCACGACTCCGTCGGTTTCTTTCAACATCCTCTGTGTGCTTCCGTTGGATTCAGTCCACAAGATAGGAATCCGTGGTTTCCCTGTGATTCCTTCACAGTTGAAAAAGATGTGATCACCAGGTTTGATTTGGTATACTGTATTGTTTGGAACCAGCCTATTTTTTATATCCTTGATAGTAGGTCTTCCGTTCAAAGCTAAGAAAGAGAAACTATTAAATCTGAAATAGCCAATTCCTCACAATGAAATAAAAATGCCCAATCCCATTGCTTGATATTTAAATTCTTTTGACAAATCGAAAATTAGTATTCCCTGTTCGGTTTTAATTAATGTGATTATTTACATATTTCATGGATAAGTATGTACTCTCATAAACATTATCGATGTGCTATTTTGAAGTAGAGCCATATAGTATGAAAGATGCACTAGTATTAATAGAAGAACTCACATTTCACAACGAAGTCTCCAGAACTAGAAAACTGTGTAATGTTCCCCCATTTGTCCAGACCATTGAGCAAACACGTGTAGCGACCACTGTCCTCGCATCTTATCTCCTTGAATTCCAGCTCCATAAATGGATTTATTTTATCCAAGTTTCCAGAATACGCTATTCGATTTTGTAGATTCGAAACATTGAATTCTTCGCTCCATTCAAACACTTCCGTGGTGCTATTTATAGGTTTAATCATGTATGCTAACGGACTCTGGTATCTATGACCCTCTATCATTACAGATATCCATTTAGGCTCTGTGATGATGTTACCCGGAGATTCACACCTTATGCGAAGCCCAGACTCACCAATATAGGCAGAAAGCATGTTGATAGTGATTATAATGTCTGCAACAGATAGTAATACACACCGTACCAAAAATACTATAACTTTGAACATAAAAATTTTGTAAGTTGGTCATTGTGATGTCATTTTATATCTTTCTTTCCAAACAAAATTTTACTAATATTTCTTATTAGATTAAATATTAGGTGGAGTTTTCTACAACGAAATGTACTCACCTTTATCTGGTGACTGTATACCAGAGTAATTACTTTGAATGATAGGATCTGAAAGAAAGAAAAATGAGAAAGTGACGCCATGATTTAATTCTTCGCAATCTACAGAATAAAAAGTGTATACTTACACTGTACAAAAAAGTCCTCCGACTCGTGGAATTCTAATAAATTACCGTCCACGTCATATCCTACGTAATTGCACGTGTATCTCCCGCCATCTTCAATCTTAGCATTGTGAATATCCAGTTGTAGAAACACAAGACCTTCCAGACTACCATTGACTGTCATCCTTTGTTGCAGATCAGTGACATTGAATTCATCTCCCCACTCATAGATATGAGTGTTTTTCGTTTTGATCATATTGACTATGGGTCTCTCGTAGGAGTGGCCCTCTAGCAGAATGGTCAGCCATTCTGGGTGTGTGATTTTTGTACCTTTGGCCTCACACCTTATTTTGATGTCATTGTCTCCAGTATAAGCGAACGGTTTATTCACATTAATGGCAATATCTGAAAAGAAAATATTTTGAACCTAATAAATTTCCAACAACTGCAAAATGACAAGAGTATTTAAGTATTAGAAAATGTTTACTTGAAGTCTCCATCCTTTAGTAGCAAACATTGACTTCATGTTAGGTGAATTTCTAAATTACACGATTTAAAAGTATTTTCTGATTTTGTATGATATGATGTTCTAGCTTAATAATTCATTGAAAATCATTTGAAAGCTCTAAAAATAACTTCAGAAATGAAATTCGTTCGAATTCACGAGAATGAACAATCTGGTGTCCTATGTTAATATCTTAAGATGATAATACTGCAACCGATTCAGTATATTTGGATTAAAGAATACAACCATCTTTTCTCAGCCGATGGCATATTATTTATATCAATTCTTATGCAATCAACATGATTTTACAACTACTGTATGGTGTGTATATGCAATTTTCAAGATTATTGATTGATTATTTGTTGTTTTTCCGCCACACTCAACAATTTTTGCAGTTACATGGTGGCGTCCAGTTTTTATTTGTGGAGAGAACCCAGATACAATGTACCCGGGAAGAGACCATCGATCTTCCGAAATTAAACTTTGCAAGACGTTATATAAGACGTTATATAAATACATGTACCTAAAAATACCAATGATTACCATAGTATTTCAGCACTGCTAAACGGTTTTTACAGACATCTCAAAAACTGAAATTGCCTCTTGAAAAAAGCTAAACGTTTTTCATTTGTACTAGCTGAGACCTAAACGTAGTTGCAGAACGGTACCTCTACGAGAAAATAATGGGACAGATCTGCAACTAACCTAAACGGCAATTTTTGAAATTTTGGCGATGTTCGATTCCACAGTTTGATTATCAAATCTCTTTTTCATATCTTATCGTACTTCGGCTCAATCAAATGCATATTTAAATACCTTAATTGTAGATACATGTACGGCTTACTAGGAAAACTCCTCAGCAATTGAAATGTCCGAATATAAGAGGGGTGGACAAAGTATTTAAAGAAGTATTTAAGGAAGTAGAAAATGGAGAGCGAGAGAAAGAGGGAAACGGTGAACACACCCGCGCTGTATCATTTCTAAAACAAAATGTGGATAACACTTTGAACAGTTTTTAACAGCATTCTAGGGAAATAAATTATTTTTAACAGCATTCTAGGGAAATAAATTATTTTATCTGTGGATGTTTTAAAGGGGGTTAGTACTAGTAATATACCAAATACAGGTATTTTCTTTTACGCGCTTATTTCTGTATTTTGAATACAAACTCAACTCCATTTTTAAAGTTATTTTGCATCCTGTTCTCCTGCTATTCTATCAGACATCCGTTTAACCTTATTTCGGATATCGGTGGTCACCTTTGAACTCCATTTTATAAACAGAAAATTCTTATCTGGAATATTTCGGAACTGCTCCTTTTTGTGTCTATACGTGACTGTGACCGACCTATCGTTTACGCAAACTTATCTCCACATTTTCTCACGTTTTGGGTGTGTAATCGAAATTGAATGAGGTCAATTTTGATAATCATGAAAGAAGCAATATGCAATGGACCTGCATATTCAGGGTACGAGTACATTTATATTACGTGTGGTGTTTTTGATGAAACCACACATTACATATTAATAGGTTCAGAGAAGGGAAAAATATTAAGATGGTAAAATGTATATAACTTGAAAAGATATTACGAATGGATACAAAATAGTTTAAAAATAAGAAAATATTCAAATATCTAATAAAGTTGGAAGTATAATTATATGAAAGGATATGGTTTTGTGTGATGACGGCAGGGAATTCGGTAGTAATCATAACGATCAAAGATACAGACTATTTCCAATTCTGTATCAAAGTCTTCAAAAAGTTAACAAATTACTATTATCTGCTTGATTCACAATATTTATAAAGTAACGCCCCCCTCCCTCCCCCACGTTTATGATGTGCTACATTGCTACATACCCGTATTGGGAATTTACTGATGACGAATATGAAATGCATTTTGTATTGAAAGAAATTCATCGTGTAAATAAATTAGTAAATTTACTGAGCACTCAAAATGTAAAAGATTGTACAATAATTGTAAATATTTGTACAATGGACCCCTACGCAAATCTCTGTTAAAACGGTCTAAAATATGTGACGGATATGCATGTACTTATAAAATTTTGTTTGTCAATCGGTAATCTGGTATGTTTATTCGTTTACAGAAATAAATCGAAATATGAAATAAAAATACCTAAGTAGTATAATAGCTATTTAAAATCACATCATTGTATGATTAACGAATTTAAATCACGAATTTGATATTGTACAGTACTAGGTTCATGACAATAATCGGAGAACAGATTTATGTAAAACAAATTAAATTGATCTAATGCATAAACTATTTACATTATAAGCCGATAAAAATAATGCTAAGTTTATATTTCGAATATGAATCAAAAAGTCAATTTAAATTTTACTTTTGTGATTTTAACAAGCTAAATATATGCAAAATTTAATTTCTGACTTATAATTATGTCATAGAGTCAGTTTTTAATTCATGATTTCATCAAAATGTTTGGTGCCTTGACAGTGATTAAAATATATCTTTTTCTCTTTAAATATATGTCGTTACTATCTCCCCCTTTTTCACCTTTACAGGTCGCGATAGCTCAATTATAGAGCGTTTGCTTCGTATCGGGAGGTCATAAGTTCGAACCTCGCTCGTGATACGTAATACGTAAACATAGGAAGTGATTGCTACTTCACCAAACGCTCTGTATTTGGAAGTGAGAATCACGGGTCTTTCGGAGAGGACCTTGAAAACGGATGTCCCGTGGCGCGGTATGAAGAATTCTCGACGGGACGTAAAACAAATAACCTTCTAACATGAAATCATACTGACTGTTTGTTTGTTTGTTTTCCGCCACACTCAACAATTTTTCAGTTATCTGGTGGCGTTCAGTTTTTGTAGGTGGAGGAGAAAACCTAGATACAATGTATCCGGGAAGAGACCACCGACCTTCCGAAAGTAAACTGGCAAACTTTCTCACATATATCGGAGCGAGCGGGATTCGAACCCGCTACGACTAGAGGTGAGAGGCCTTGTGATTTTGAGCACAATGCTTTAACCACTCGGCCACGGAGGCCCATAACTGTATATTTACACCTACAGGAAAATGCCCCGTGGATATGAGATATAAATTATTTTCACATATCTGCTAGGAAATGAATGGCTTAAATAAATATGACAAGATAGCAATCCATCCATCATCAACATTAAAAAAAAAAGTGTTTAATAAAATTCATAAGTCAGGCGTACCCTTACCAAAATTCCCTACATATCCACATGTATGATTTGACCCTTTCATATTAGCCTGGGACGATCTTATCAAAACTCGACATACTTTATCTGTACATTGTGTTATAATAATAAACTCCATCCAAACAGATTTCGGAACTAACTTTAGCAGAAAAGAGCATAATGAATAACAATGATAATGATATAAACACACCTAAAATCAAACAAATTTGATACCGCTTCCTTTAAATATTGTCAAATAAAGACCAAGAAAGATTTCTGGTGTGTGGAATTAGATGATTCGATGGTAAAATTTTGCTTCGTTCTTTACTTACCTTGGTTGGTCCAGCTGCCCCATACACGCGTCACAGTCAAGCAAAATACAACCCAATACATAATCACGGGAACATCTAACTGACCTTATCGACACAAACTCCGAAGTATGGGTTATTATACCGTTGTCGAAAAGATTAAACAGAGAGGACCCATATTTTGTGATTGATGATGGGAAAAAAGTGAGGAATTAGTTCTCGTGCCAGCGTAATCAGAATACGGGTAAATAGAGAAAGGAAAATAGCGGCGATACAAAAACGTAATCAATTTCTTATAGGATGTTAAGTTTTCAAACTAATAAATGTTACTTCGGTATGTATGTATGTATATATGTATGTACGTACGTACGTCGTGTATGTATGTATGTATTTTCGTATGCATGTATGTGAATTTATTAATGAATGTATGTGAATGTATGTATGAATGAATCTGTATGCATGTCTACTATTTCGAGAGACTTTTTGATGTTCATTTACAATTAATATTTAGTAATTGTTTATGACTGTTTATTGGCATGCTGAAAAATGTGAAACGATGCTATATTGATTGATTTTGCTACACCAGAAATTATTTTCGCATCGGAGAGAAGAAATAAATATTGATTGATTAAATATTGTTTAATGTCCCGCTCGAGAATCTTTCCCTCATAAGGAGACGTCAACATTGCCGGTGAAGGGCTGCAAATTTAGGCCTATGCTCGGCGCTTATGGCCTTTGAGCAGGGAGGGATCTTTTACGTGCCACACCTGCTGTGACACGGGACCTCGGTTTTTAAGGTCTCATCCGAAGGACCGCCCCATTTAGTCGCCTCTTACGACAAGCAAGGGGTATTGAGGATCCATTCTAACAACCCGGATCCCCACGGGGTAAATAAATAAATACACCCACTATATATATATATATATATATATATATATATATATATATATATATATATATATATATGTAATCGCTACAATAACCAACATATGGATATATCCCGTGGGGATTCGGGTTGGAATAAATCCTCAGAACCCCTTGCTTGCCGTAAAAGGCGATTAAATGAGTAGGGTCCTCCGGATGAGACCCCGAAAACTGAGGCCCCGTGTTACAGCAGGTATGGCACGATAAAGATCCCTCCCTGATCAAAGGCCGTAATTTTATAGCCCTTCACCGGTAATGGTGCCGTCTTCATATGAGAGTACAATTTTCGAGGGGGACGTTAAACAATACACAACTAACCAACGTCAGGAAAATTGATTGTCAAATTGTTGGGACGACTTGATCCTTCCTCGGTTTACATGAGGTGGATAAAGACAAAATGGATAAAGGTGTTAAAATCTATCTATCTATCTATCTATCTATCTATCTATCTATCTATCTATCTATCTATCTATCTATTCCAATCCTAAACAATGTTTTGAAAGAAATGTATAGTAATGATGTCAGATAGCTGTACTATTTCATAAAGTTTAACCCATATTATCTTGAACTTGACACGTGAAAACTGGACCATTGTTGAATTTTTAGATCCTTCATTGCAGAAAACGTGTGCAGCAGAAAAAAAAAACTTAATTTCAATCGTGTTTGCACTTCTGGCATGTTAAGGAAAAACAAACAATTTCAGAATGTAGGTATCTAGACCACATTATAAGTCTTAAAATTAAAACTTTGCCTTCGTTTTTGTTTTGCTGTTGGCTTTGTACTGTAGAGAGATAAAGCAGACTTCCTCGATCCCCGTGGAGGATGGCTAAACCGAGGAAAGCAGATACTTTGGTCTTATCTAGATCACAGGATGACAATTCAGTTTTACTCATACCGAGATAGTCCCCCAGTACAAACTTATGTGAAATTAATCTCCAAAGGCACATTGTACATTCTTAGAATACATGTCATATTCGATTGTATTACTGTGTGTCCTTAATTAAATTGAATTATGCGCACAATAATTTATTACGAGAGAGAGAGAGAGAGAGAGAGAGAGAGAGAGAGAGAGAGAGAGAGAGAGAGAGAGAGAGCTGTCATTGTTTTTGTTGGATATATGGCTATACTTTCATTGTTTTCGTGGATGGGCAAGGATGAAATCAAGTGATTTCCAAGAAAAACTTTTGCTTATGATTTCTTTAGGCCACCTGTCTAAATTCAGATGACCTATCGCAAATGGGTCGTCGTGCGTCGTCCGTCATGCGTTAACAATAGAACATTTTAAACTTCTTTTTGATAACTACCATTCCAATTCTTTTCAGATTCAATATGAAAATCTTTGTGACAAGGCGGTCTGAATTTGTAAATTTCAGGACTCTTGTCCCCCTGGGGCCTTAGGGGAGGGGCTAAAACTGCAAAAATTAACCAAGTCTTCTTCTCTAGCACTGTACATTTGTAAGAAAACCTAAATGCAGAGTAATGCAGAGCAGGCAGGCCTCTACAAAAATTGTAAATTTCATAATCTCTTTGGGTAGAGGTTTTGATCCCAGGGTGGGGCCAAACTTGGTATATAGTTTTTATGTATTAAACATTTAAAACATCTTTTTAATGCTATTGACACAAAAATTGAAACTAAATGAATATTTAAAATGCGTAGGTAGTCCTTTACCAAATTTGTAAAGTTCATGATTCCAGGGGTAGGGGTTGTAATGTGAGGATGGGGCCAAAATGGTCAGTTATTAAATGTGTTAACAATTGAACATTTTTAACTTCTTCCTGATAACTATCATTCTAATTCTTTTCAGATTTGATGTAAAGCATCTTTGGGACAGACGGACTAAAATTGACAATGTAAATGTCAGGACTCCTGCCCCTGGGGCCTTAAAGCGGGACCAAAACTGCCAAAAAATGACCAATTTTTAAATTTGTAAGACAATTCAAATACATAGTAATGTAGAGCAGGAAAGCTTCTACCACATTTGTAAATTTCATGATCCCCAAGGCAGAGGTTCTGACCCTAGGGCGGCGCCAAATTTGCTATATGGTATTTATTGGTAAAACATTTTCTTTGATGCTATTGATATCAAATTGATACTAAATGGATATTTAGAATGATTAAGTAGCCCTTTACCAAACTTTTAAATTTCGTGATCTCAGGGGTAGGGATTTGGTATGAGGATGGGACCAAACTGATCAGTGATTAAATGTGTTAATTGAACATTTATAACTTCTTGATAACTACCATTCCAATTTCCAATCCCTCTGCAATTTTGTACGAAGCATCTTTGAGACAAGCGGGACACTAATTTTAAATTTCAGGGCTCCTGCTCCCCTGGGATCATAGGGGCGGGGCAAAAACTCTCTACTCCCACACATGCGGAGAAATACATGAGTATTATGTCCACGAAGCCCTTAACCAAAAATGCGAAATTCATTGCACCTTGGTCAGGGAAATATGAACTGATTTAAATGCTTCAAACTTCATCTTCCCTTTGGTTGTAATTGAATGGGAATTGTATGCATATTTAGAAAGATCATAAAGCTTTGAACAAAAGTCTCCAGAATGAGGCTTAAATGCAAATATGAGACTCCACGACATGTCTCTGTATGGACTATGATATTCAGGTGACCGTTAAGGCCTGTGAGCCTGTTGTTTGTACAGATTCATGAAATATAATGCCCACGAAAACTAATGAAATCAGAGTAGATTTTGTAATCCAAAATCCTTTTTATGAATTTTTTCTCGAGCACATATGCACCTCATTCTGATATAATTCTAGACTTACTGCAAAAGTAAATTGTTTGACTTTGTGTATTATAAATCGTTTCATAGAAACATATTCTGGATTCCTTGTTATTTATATTTACTAACTAAGACTATGGACTATCAAAATTTATTACGAACTTTTCATTTATCTAGAAACCATTCTTCGATATTAGAGATTGAGAATTTACAAACATTACACTATCATTTGTTTTCATCTTGCTTCTACGAAAGATACAAGCTGAAAAACTAATTAAATTGAGCTTAGAAAGATACAAGCTGGAAAAGCAAGTTGAGCTTATTAAGACATTCATTCTACACAATATCTAATATTGTTGCCAGTTACATTTTTATTCCTTGTCGTTTCAAAGTCCGAAAATTCTTCTGCATATTTTCTTCCCATTTTATCAAAGACGATTCGATATTGTTTTCTTTCATACGTCTCCTTGTAGCCTTTTCACTGTTATAGAATATGTAAAGGTGATTTGGAATACAGGTCAATATAAACTGCTCTTACCATTTTCTATATCACTAATTCCAATTTTCTAAAACTGCTAATTCCAGACCCATATTTTCAAATTAAAATTTGTTTTTATAATAAAATAAATACAGCTGTCCACACACAAAAAATCCTACCAGCATCTAAAAGAAATAATTTAGAAAAATAAAACCCGCATTATAATATTTTTTCCACAATGTAGATAAATTATTTACTCATTTTAATCCCTAGTTTAGACCATATGTTCTAAAAGAATATGCATTGTGCTTTGACTAGAGATCGTTGCCAAAAGTAATATTTGATTTTGTAACCAAATTCACGAAAAACAAAAATAACCCCAAAGGTAAAGATTTTCAATATTCATTCTTATTTCTAATCACAAACGTTTTATCCAGTTTGTATTAGATTATATAATTTACCTCTCGCTCATGCAGATTGATATTGGAGCAGACAAATATTCAAGGTAATCAATCATTTTTAGGTTTCCATTTCCATAATCCTGGATCAATGTAGGTTTCTTCACCCTGTGAATTAAATAAGAATGGAAAAGTAAAGATAACAAACAGTGATCAATCTCATGGATCCTATAAAGAATACATAATTTAAAGTAGAGCAAACAGACCTCTAGAAACAACAGGGTGGATCAGGTGCCTAAGAGGAGGAAACGTCCCCTGTTGACCGTTCACACCCGCCGTAAGCCCAATACTTTGATTAGGTAAACGGAATAATCTATAGTCAAAATCAGTATGTAAAGAACGGCTTAATAATTGGCATGAAACACTCGATATAATCACAGGTTGTATCAGATTATTATAATGACTAGAATTTGCAAAATACTGACTTTAAATAAGACTGTTGAAGCCATGGTAACATCATCTTATTTGTCAATAGCCTGCCTCGATTTAAGTATTTACCATACGCAGAACACGCTCTTGCATATCGAATCAGCTGAGAGACATAAACGCCATATATAGTTGGTAATGAAGTATTGCTACAAAAATATGGGAAGTTGACAATGAAGAAGCTGTAGTCACCCTGTTTGTCATAAAATTGTGTTGTTAATTCGCCGTTAATGTCTATGTTTAATTAAAAAACCAAACATGAAGCAGATATGGAAGACTCTGTGGGGTTCTTTATTTCGATGAAAAGGCTAAGATAACGAACAGTACTCAATCTCATAATATCTAGGATAGCCAACACAAATAAGAAAGATGGGCGAAAACGGACCCCTGGTCATACCAGTGGGATCAGGTGTCTAGGAGGAGTAAGCATCTCCTGTCGACCGATCACACCCACCATGAATCCTATATCTTGATCAGGTAAACGGAGTAATCCGCAGTCAGAATCAGTGTGCCAAGAACGGCCTAACAATTGGTATGAAACACGCCAGACAGCATTTGACCTAATGGAAGGTTGTCGTGACAAACTATATCGTGATAACGACCATAGAATTTGCAAGATGCTGACTTTTGTCGAGACTGTATAAACCCTTGTAACATCAACTTCTTTGTAAGTAGCCTGCCTCGATTTAAAAACGGATCATATGCAGAACAAGCTCTTGAGTATCGAATCAGTTGAGAGTCATAAACACCATATTAACGTGACAATTGGATATTTCTACATAGATAAGGTAAGATGACAATGGCAAAATTTAAATCATCCCATTTGTTATAAAGTTGAGTTGTTAGTTTGCCGTCAGAATATATTTTCAATAAAATATCTAAGAATGAAGCAGATTTGGAAGACTGTGCTGTATTTTATTTCAAGTTCGCTGGGATATATCGAATCGACATATGAATAAAAATGATGAATGTTAATAAATAAAACGTCGTCGATATATCTAAATGTCGAATGGAAGGCCATAGTAAGAGGTTTTTTTTATCAAGTAGAAACTTTTGAATGAATTCTGCTTCATAAGAATATAAAAATAGGTCAGTCAACAAAAAAGCAAATTCGTGCCCATGGGAATTCCAACAGAATGTTGGAAGAACTAATCACCAAAGATAAATAAAATAAAATATTATCAAAGAGGAACTCTTTCAATCAACTTTTTAATATCGACTTCAGTGTACTTGTGTGTGGAGGTAGAGTAGTTTTTAACAAAATATTTTTGAATGACTGATAGGAATATTTCTTTTTTCTGAATATTTATTTTTACCGTTTTTTTATTTGAAGAAGCAACTGTCTATGATGTCAAAAAAGTCTAATCTTTAATTTATCGTGAGGTATGGCCGTGTAAAATCTTAATTTGAGAATAGTTTTGCGATTTCAAATTTACTAAAAGTTCATTGACTTTTTTAGAATCCACATTTGATTTACACCACATCTAGCATATGTAGTGCATAGTACGTTTGAAGATTCTCCTTTTCGTGAGGAGCAAAGATAGCGGCTTAGTAGAACATTTACTGGATCCAGCAATGTATCTTTGTAAGTGTTTTTGTGTCGCTTGGGAACGGTAACTCATATTCATCCACTCCATTGACTGGGATATAATTAGTTGAATATTATATTTTATTCTTTATCTTCCAAAACCTTTTTAGAAACATGTTTCACACTCCTCCCCAAAATTGTAAGTCTGTAACAATGCTGATAAATATTAAGTGTTAGACATAAATAAACATAATATGTACAATATGAAAAGGCCAAGATAACTAACAGTATTCAATCTTGTAACTCCTATAGAAAATACAAATCAGACAGATGGGCAAACATGGACCCCTGGACATACCAGAGGTGGGATCAGGTGCCTAGGGGGGAGTAAGCATCCCTGTTTCGAATTCACTGAGATATATTGAATCGACACATTGTTAATAGATAAAACGTCGTCATCGATATATCTAAATGTCGAATTGAAAGCCATAGCAAGAGATTTTTTTTTTGACCTGTAGAAGCTTTTCAAATCGATTCTGCTTGTTCTTTCCATATCGTCCACTTGAGTCAAAGTTTAACAAAAATTCTAGCATCACTGAGTTCTTCTACATAACTCAGAATTATTGTTTTGAAAATTAATATTTAAAAGAAAAATAAAAAAGGTTTTTTTTTTTTTTTTTTTTTTTTATATATTAACGGTTAATAATCTTGATAATGAAGAAACTCACATGATAAACAGACGTTATTGCGTTTCCCTTTGATTTTGTACTTATGTTACATTTTCCATCTGAAAACCCAATTTCACTTTCACTCAGTATGAAATATACTAGTATCCAATGAAATTCTTGATTTTTGCTTTAGCTATTAGAGTCCATATTTAGCTATTACAGTCCATATTGATTTCCACGGTACGTTACCACAAACAAGCAACAACTACTCCCATTTTATGTGCTTTTTGGGGCATAAATTTTATCTGAAAATAAGGCATATGGGAACTCAGAAAAAAAAACGGGAACTCTTCAGAGAAACAAGTTACGAAAATTATGCTTCACTTGGGCAACTCTTGTAGACAAAAGTGATGGCTAAAGTCGAGTCTGCCCAGTTTAAAGATTACTTTTCAGAAATGTAGCAACCGAATGTCTTAGTACCAACAACAAAGCTATTAGATTAAATTTCTGATGTTTGGTTGCGGAAGGCGTTTCAATAATAACTCGCAGCATCGACAGTGTATTTCCTGTGATGTATGGTATGTGAATATTTACTGAGTTTGTTAGATTTTCTGGAGTTATTCTTAAATGCAAGCATCATAATGTTTTATTAGCTGCTCATTTTTTATAGTTGTGATAAATGGTAGTGAAAATACAAGATGAACCAATGAATTGAATTCGTGTACTTAAGGATCCCCCCCCCCCCCCCCCCTCCCAATTTTGACTTTGGGCAGAACTACTTATCTTGTTGACTAAAACTTTTCAGGCAGATATGAAAACAATTTTAATCTCCGTTTGCAGCTCCCCTTTCCACGACGGATACATGTAGTGAAGACAGAAAACGCGATCTCGTTGATCATACTAAACATTAAAACCACGATGGAATCAGAGACGAAGTAATAGTTCCGATACTCCGTATTACTAAAGGCTCTCAAGATGTTTTCATAACATTTAATGGAATTTTACGTAAATCAATACAAGAACACATTCTTACTTTGTAACATATCGCATTCCAGTTCACTATCGGAATGCTTGCTTTTATAAATTGTTAAGATTTGTTTACTCTTGACTACTGTAATTATATTAATCGTATCTCATCTAACAAAATTTACTTAAACAGTTAACATTTCCTAGTTGTGTAGTTTACCTTGTTATCCCAGATAAATTAAAGACCAAATGATACAAACCATTTTGATTTACATATACATCGAGTATTCCACCTATTTCAACCGGTCGCGGTAGTTCAGTGGTTAGAGCGTTTGCTTCGTAACCGGGAGGTCGTGAGCTGGAGCCCCGCTAGCTCCATGGCCGGTCAAACCTAAGACATAAAAATTGATAGTGATTACTTCTTCGCCAAACGCTCGGCATTTAGAACTGAGAATCACGGGTCTTTCGGATATGACTTTAAACACGGAGGTCCCGTGTCACGGTAGGCGTTGGCACGTTAAAGAACCCTCACTGCTACGGCCCTGAGCGCTAAGCATAGGTCTGAATTTGTGTTACTTCACCTACAGCTGGTGACGTCTGAATATGAGTGAAAAATTCTCGACGGGACGTAAAACAAACAAACAAAACAATCCACCTATTTCAGTTACATACCCAGTCACTGGAATGTCAACATTCTTGACAATTAGTGTTTTGACTGTAAATGTAATATTCCGTGTTTTCCAAACATACAGAATATTATTTGTTGCATTGTATACTGTTTTACATCCCATTTGAAATTTTTTTCAGTCTTGTAGAGATGTCACCAGATATAGGTGAAGTGTCACAAGTTTTGACCTATACATGACGCCTAAGACCTTAGCAGTGAGGGTTCTTTATCGTGTCACTACCGTGTCACGTGATATCCATGTTTATGGTTATATCCAACAGACCCAGGTTCACTTTTAATACCGGGTGGTTCGCGAAGGAAAGTTTGATGCAGCGCCGGACCCCTGGCCTTTCAGTTCCGATGCGAGCGCACTAACCACGAGGGTATCACGACCGGTGTAGAGAGGCCACCACGACCGGTGCAGGAGGCTAACACGACAGTTATAGAGAGGATTCCACGACCGGTGTAGGGATTACCACGACCGGTGTAAAGAGGCTACCACGACCGGTGTAAAGAGGCTACCACGACCGGTGTAAAGAGGCTACCACGACCGGTGTAGAGAGGCTACCACGACCGGTGTAAAGAGGCTACCACGACCGGTGTAGAGAGGCTACCACGACCGGTGTAGAGAGGCTACCACGACCGGTGTAAAGAGGCTACCACGACCGGTGTAGAGAGGCTACCACGACCGGTGTAAAGAGGCTACCACGACTGGTGTAGGAGATTACCACGACTGGTGTAGAGAGGCTACTACGACCGGTATAGAGAAGCTACGACGACCGGTATAGAGAAGCTACGACGACCGGTGTAAAGAGGCTACCACGACTGGTGTAGGAGATTACCACGACTGGTGTAGAGAGGCTACTACGACCGGTATAGAGAAGCTACGACGACCGGTATAGAGAAGCTACGACGACCGGTGTAGGAAGCCACCATGACTGGTGTAAATAAGCGTGGCTAGCGACGATAATCACTTCTTTCGTTTTGAGAAGAAGCTTATTTTCCCCTCAGATGGTTTCTCGTCTAAAAGAATTTTAATTGAATCTTCAACTTTATTATCAGCCATTTGTGTATCTTTAGCAAACATTTTAATTTTACACTCGATAGATTGTTCCTCTTTCTGTCCTTGCAAATACCACATGCCGTTAGGTCGTGCCGTCTAACGTGTTTCATACGAATTGTTAGGCCGTTCTTTACATACTAGTGCTAGTTTTGACTGCGGATTACTCTGATTGTCAGATTAAAATAGAGGGCTGACGGCGGGCGTGACCGGTCAACGGTGGATGCTTACTCTTCCTATGCACACCTCTAGAGTGTCCGGGGTCCGTGTTTGCCTTGCTCTTGATTTTGCATTCTTTATGGGATTTGAGATCGATCTTTGTTCGTTATCAATGAGGACCCGGTTAGAATAGATCCTCAGTACCCCTTGCTTGTCGTAAGAGGCGACTAAATGGGGTGGTCCTTCGGATGAGACCGCAAAAACCGAGGTCCCGTGTCACAGCAGCTGTGACACGATAAAGATCCCCCTCTGCTCAAAGGCCCAGAGAACCGAGCATAGGCCTAAATTTGCAGCCCTTCATCGGCAATGATGACGTCTCCATATGAGTGAAAAATTCTCTAGCGGGACGTTAAACAATATATAATCAATCAATCTGTTCGTATCTTCACTTTTCCTCTTTGATACGTCTATTTCTAACTTTAACAAACTTTTTCGATCAGGATACAATAGACTTTGATCTGTAAGTTCTGTGGATGCAATGTTTTTTAATTAGTATTAATCTCCTTTGAAAATACTTTAGATACACTCAATCAAGCATTTTCTTAAGGTATATTTAAATATTGGAGAAAAACATCGCGAATTATTCCAATACACTGTGCTGCAGTTATGCAAATACTATAATAAAAACTATTTAACGTATAAATCATGAATTTTCGAAAACAATCTTATAATAGCATAATTCCTACAATTTTCTGTTGTTGTCAGTCAAAGAGATGTGACCGCCGTCGAATAGCCACGACTGATTAACATTATATGTCATCCCGTAAGGATCCGGGTTAGAATAGGTCCTCAGATCCCTTGATTGTCGTACATGTAAAAGGCGACTAAATGGGAAAGTCCTTCGAATGAGCCCTCAAAAACCGACGCCCAGTGTCGCAGCAAGTGTGGCACGATAAAATTTCTTCCCTGCTCAATGACAGTAACCGCTGAGCACAGGCCCACATTTTGCAGCCTTTCACCGGCAATGGCGACTTCTCCATGTGAATGAAAGATTCTAGTTAAACAATATATAACCAACCAACCAACAATGTATGTCAGCGTTGTTGTTGAATTTTTTGTGTGGATATTATGACGTCATGATGCAGTGTGACACTGTACTGACTGTGGTTGTAACGTTTGTGTTGTAACATCACACTGCTGTTATTAACCAAGAGTCTTCTAAATACACTAGGGAAGTAACTCAAATTTTAACGATAGATGAAGTAATCATTCAGTTGAAGCTACTAATTTATTTCCCCATCTTCATATAGCATGTACAGCTAGATGTTAATCAATTATGTTTACGTTCTAAATAAGTTTAATAAATACTTCTGCCATATATAAAAATGACACAAACTTTTCATAATTCATGCAGTAGCACAGGTATCTGAAAAATGCCCTGTAAACGCTCTTTGTCGTGATGTCGTATTTAATTCGTGTTGCGTTGTGTTAATCAAGTTGTTGTAGACTTGACATCAGTACATGTAAATATTAACATAAAATGTTAAGGTTTTCATAGGAAAGCGTCGGGTTCTTTAGCATTATGAGGATGATAGACACTATATATTTTTTTTTTTTCAAATTGCTTTTTGTAAAGATGATAAAGTCACAGTTGGTGCGCTTATATGTTGTTCTAGGATTCAGAACAAGGCGGTCTAAGCAGTTTGTTTGATGTTTGAAAATATTCATGGAGGTATAAACATTTTGCTTAAGGAAGCAGAAAGATATTAATCGTTCGAAAAGCTATTTTACACGTCAGCACTGTCATCGTTTTGCCCATCTCGTAAAACAAATGGACAGTGGAACGAAACGTACAGGGATTGTCATCCGGGATTTCCAAGAGACCTACAACAACAAAAAAATATACGTGAAGCAAGTTTCAGTTGACTTGACATAAAATCTAGAAATAATTATATCTTAAATGTTATTGATGTTATAATGTGTACTCGAAATGTTGAGAAATATTTCTGGGAAAAAATAATGATCTTGAAGAGCTCCGACATTTTTTCACCTTGTTTAACTCCTTCCTTTTCGCCCAGCAGTCTTACCGGCTTTGGGATTTCATTTGAAAGCCAGAATATCGGAATGCGTGGTTTTCCAACCTCACCTTCACAAGCAAGGTGAATTTTTTCACCTGGAGATACTTTGAAAGATTCATATTGCTTAGCCACTTTCCCATTAACGCTGACCTTCGGTGGGCCGCCATCAATAGCTACAAAAAAATGGAAAATACAACATGGCAGTTACCCGGATCCATTAAACATGCCGTGATCTTCAACACGTCGTTATCATTTCACAGTAACTAGGAATTCTTCATGATACGAATGTTCGTTATAAAATTTGGACAATTTGACACAAGTTTATCTCTTCAGTGATACAGGCACGCTTGATGTTTCTATGGATGTTCAAAATTATAAATCATATACGATAAATGCATGTAATATATCATTGCTTTTCGCATGTGTTTTTATTTGGATAGGAAACACAGTCCATATTGCTGTTTTGTTTCATATGAGTGGCGACGACTATCCAAATGTTGCCAAAGACATATCTCATTTTTCTATCGCGAAATGGATCTGTAATTATAGAATGTAAGTGGAGAACTGGATTAATCATTTCAGTATGTATTGTGATTTCAGCTCTGTATCACCTACTGACAGATATGACTTAACAAAGTGATAACCATGGGCGCAACAGCTGTTTACACAGTCAGATATAAAAGCCTAATGACTTTAAAACCTGCCAATATCAATTCAAAAGCACCGAAATCTTAGATTTAAGGGATAGACAGAGCCAATATTTCAACACCTCACTGTTGATAAAATCATATTTCAATTATAGGTTTATACGGTTTTGTTATAAATATAACATATGACAAACTTTTAGTCACGAACTCCCCGGAAGTGGAGAACTTTCTCAGTTTTCCCATTTTGTCAAATCCCCCATAAGAACACGTGTACCGCCCTCCATCTCCGCAGACCACATGACTAAAGTCCAGCTGGAGGAAGGACTGGGCCCCGTTTAGATGTCCCGTGGCTGTGATATGACTCTGTAGATGTGTGACGTTGAACTCCCCGCCCCATTCGAGGACATCTTTGCCATCCTTTCTAAAGAGATACAACATTGGCCTTTGCCTCTGGAATCCTTCGAATTCAATGATCATCCATACTGGATTCACTATAGTCTTTCCATCTGGCTGGCATCTGATTTGTAGTCCTGACTCGCCAACGAAAGCCGTCAATTTGTTTATAGTAAGGACCACCTCTATGAAAATTGGTATATAATTATTAATTATACACATGAATTAATTATCTAATATATTAGAATATTTATGACGAAAACTTACCATTATGTATTCTGCTGCTTGCGTGCCCGAGAAGAACCAGAAGTATTAGGTGTGCAAACCTCATGTCAAGAATCACTGACTTATATCCGTCACTCATATATCTTGGTTACAAGTCGAATGGAGCAGGCTTCACATGCACCTCTCTGAAGTAATTTACATTCCGGAAGTGGTGGCTGTCGCAGGAACTAGAATTTATTTGTTCTAGGGATATAAATGTATTGGAATGAGAAGATAAAGTACTGTATATTTTCCTTTCATTCGAATGTGGGAAGAAATCTTATTACGTAACTCAAAGAACCTGTCATCACCCATGTTTATTTTTGGTTAGAAAGGGGGCACTTCACGATGCTTTACCGTGCTCTTTGGTGCTATATATTTTATGCCTAATAAAATTCGTAAGTGGTTGTTCAATGTATGTATGTAGTTTTTCTACTAGGTTAATCGACAACAGTCAACTGTTACTTCTCCAATCGCCCCGTATTTTGTCGGATATGACCTTAAAAACAGAGGTCGACCTCGTGTATATATAGGTAGGCGACGGAATGATATAAAAGGGTTAAAAGCGTGGCACTTCACCTAAAGCTAGTGACTTCTCTACAGGAGTTATAAATCCTCGAATGAGACGTAAAACAACAATTTAAATGTTTATTTCTTTAAGTTTTTTTTTTTTAAATTCAGTATTGATGTTAAAAATTAAACATGTAACTCATTTAATTGTTGATTGATAATAATTGATAATAAATCATTTATAATTGTTGATGTCAATTTTTCAGATATCTGGTGGTGTCCATTTTTTTTATTGGTGGAGGAGAGAACCCAGATACAATGTACCCGGGAAAAGACCACCGACCTTCCGAAACGAAAGTAAACTGGCAAACTTCCTCAATATTATAACTCATTTAAAGTTGATATCCAAAAATTGTAACTTCTTAATGCAAGGAAAAGAGCAATATATGTGTTGTATAAACAAGACGGTGTTGCTCATGTTTACAAACAAACTAGTGAAATGTTAATATTTTAGTTTAAAGCATCCCAAATTTGCACAGACACAAAAACCGTTAAATAGCATTTTATCAAAAAATACTTAATGTGATATATATCATAAACTTAGATCGATAGCCACTTTGTATACATACCTGAATCTTTGTTTACACAACAAATAATAAATTGAGATTCGGTCATAATGTATAACCATTTTTGTTTTTACTTGAAATCTTTTGAACACATTAAACAGTAGATTTTTATCATTAAAAGTGAAAAACTTTTTAAAGAAAAATCGTGAATCAATTCTACCATTTAATTCTCGGTAAACCGCCACATTTGTGATTTTGAAAATGATGCAGGTATGTAACACATTTGGCAAGAAACTGAATAAATCGATACTTTGATAATATGTATACACGTATACTTAAATACTTTCGATATTTTTTTTCCCCATTCACTTATCGTGCACCTTAAAATACATTTATGATAAAATGTACAATGAACCCGTGGGGATCCGGGTTAGAGTAAGTCCTCCGTGCTCCAGACTGTAAAAACCGAGGTCCCTTGTCACGGCAGGTGTGGCACGATAAAGATCCCTCCCTGCTTAAAGGCCATAGGAGCCGAGCATAGGTCTAAATTTTGCAGCTTTCGCCGTCAATGGTGACGTTTTCATATGAGTGAAAAATTCTCTAGCGAGACGTTAAACAATATACAACCAATCATCCAATGTACATTGCATGCATATATATTTATCATTGGTAAAATGATTCGTTCTAAAAGGAAATGCATCTACTACTGAATAAAAATATCAACATTATGATTTAAACAACGGACTTCTTGTTTATTTCTTTTTTCTCTTGAAGGTATATAAAATACCCGGTAATAACGTATAGTGAAAGAGTGACCCTCATAATTATGACTCTTATAGAAGACAGGACAGTTTCCAAGCCTGTTTTGCACTAGCGAATAGATGTGCACAAAGTTAATTGTTTCATCTGAAATATGAACCATCTGTATAAAGATTTAACATTCCTGGTAAAACCTGGCGGTATAAAGAAAATGTTGATGATTCAATTGACGATGATTCGACAATTATGTACAACCAATACCTCGCCATTTCCTGTAATTTGACGTCAGAAGTGACACATTTTTATATCGTATGTTGTCGGTTTTTTAGGCTTCGCGCCTTTTAAAGCGGCTTGGTTAATAGTGTGACGTTCTAAAAAAGATTTACAACAGCGACAATCACAAATTGCGCCTTATTTGCGAAAAGGATGATGACACTGTTCAAAAAAATATGAAAAATTATGAAACAATTTAATATCTAGGATTTACAATCAAGTTCCTGAAAATAGCATATAATTATAAAAAGGATTTGCAGAAAATTTTCAACAGAATAGAACCTTCAGCTTTTCATGATATTTCAAACAAGATTTACACGTAATTTTGTGAGAGCTGGACGTTGTGGTCACAGGTGTAATATATTCGGAATTACTCGGAATGAAATTTTCTATAAAGCAATTACTGATTAATACTAGTAACACCTGGAGTACACCATTATTTGGTTACATCAATTCTGTGTTTATCTAAATTTTAAATTAAATAACACAATATATAGCAATGTATTCGTCAACGAATCTAGATTAACAGCTAGGTTCTGAATTCATGAATAACTGGTTCCCAAACCTAATTTGACTTTCAAATTTTGTAATATAAATTAAGCCAGAATTGAAAGAGATGTGGCGCTGAATGTTCATCCATGTGGAACCGCGTGTGATCCTCATCATCCTGGTTCCTGGTTATCATTTTTGATTCTGGATTTATCTTCCTTGTACAATAATGTATGATGGCCAGTGGAAGGGATTGGGCTGTGAAGTTGGTCCGTGATTTATTGATACGCGGTTGTCTCCCCGTTCAAGAATTGAAAAACGTCATTGTATGGATATTGTGTGATAGAAGCATAGAAGGTTTCAACTGACCAAAGGTCCAAAGTTGAGATGATTTATATATATGTAATATTCATTACTCGAGACAGCCCTCACCCCACACACTCGGATCTGATAATTTCGAATGCTGTAGAACATATATATCTTAAAGTTGTTTAAGGAACCTATGCTCAACAGAAGTTGAAAATGTTCAAGGTTAATAAAGGACGACGATAAATGAGCACATATACAAAACAAGCACTCTGAGAATCTTGGAAAAGGAATGCAAGTCTCCCCTACCCGCGCCCCAATTTATTATATACAGACCATGTATATTTGGACGAGAAGGAGGATATTAATTTTCAATACCAGGAATTATAATTTCGATCTCTTGTAAATAGATGTGGTGAATCTGACGGACTCGATTAATATATTATGTAGAACTCATTCAATAAAAACAATTCAGAGAACTTGACAGAGAAAACGAATTAATTCAGTCAGTCATGAGACCAAGTTTTACATCCTTTATGGAATAATTCTACTGCAGCAAAAGTGAAACTTACTGGATATCTCATCGATAACTACATATCAAAATAGATTCCTGATTTAAGACATTGTTAAAAAAGTTCGGGAAAACCTCGCAAAAATCCACTGTGACAAATCTTAAACATGATCTTTGAAGATATATTAGTAAATCATACAATAAATTTCAGCTTCTAAAATCAAAGCATGGTGAAAATGTGTTTGGGAAACAAAAACTGAAGACATTCATTCAACTATGAAGCTAATTCTTACAACTTTTGCTAGAATAGTTAAACCATAGCAAAAGTATCCACTCATTAGATAGCCACAAATCAAATTTCTGATTCCTAAGTTAAAGTATAGTGGGTAAAAGCCCCGAAGACGGCATTCAGCACTAAGTGCCATACATGTATATCTCGTAAAAATCACTTAGTTGTGACGAAAGTTAACTTAATTTGTAACTATTCTCAAAGCATGATGACAACAAATGCGAAAAACCAAGTGGAAAAGACTGATTGATAGATGGACGGACAGACGGAGAGAAAACTTAGAGGTCCCCCTTTGGTTTTACCGGTAGGGGAGAAGTAAAGATTCATATGATCAATGTCTGGATAATATTTTGGTGCATGTTTATTATAGCAGGTATGTGACTCATGTAAGAGATAGATCACGGGAAGGGGGGGGGGGGGGCACGGCTAATATACATGTAGTTAAGTGGCCAGTGAAATTGCACGAACCTGTGTTACTGGGATCGAAGCATATGAATGTTTTCATTCGACAGAGAAAGATAAATCAGCTTCCATGATTGCTTTCCTCATTTGTATTTACTCGGTTAGATCTGGTGACACGCTGAATGCCGTCAAAAATAATGATCTATTTGTGTTTAATACGTTAGTCTCAAATTAAAATAGATGTGGTGCAAGGAGGAGAAGACAAATTTATTAGTATTGTAGCCAGTTTCTTGCTTGAACCAGCCAATATAACTTTACGCTTTGGTTTGGGTATTTTTGTTGCTAACACTACGTAGGAGGAGTGAAACAATAAACAAACAGAAACTTTTAAAACACCTGATAAGATGACGATCGGGTGCGGATCCATCTGAAACAAACAAAAACCTTTTGCTTCAATAAAAATATTGGAGCCTATATTATATATAACAATATGTAAAAGAGTCTTTAAAGTGTCATTTGAATTTGTGAAAACTAAGACAGTATTTAGATTTACATCCTTTATTTTTTCACTTTCAAATATCTAGACACGCAGTTGATGTAAAACGTAAAATTGTTTGTTGAGTGGTTACCAGACCTGAATATATTCTTTTCTTCCTCTTTTAATTATACCCAAGGTTCTTAACAAAACAAACGGGCAAAATATAAATATATTAGATTTATCTGGTATTGTACGAGGCCTGGGGACCAAAGAAAGACAAACCATTTTTAACACACTCAACATAACCCTGAACAGAAGCAGTTTATCAAATTTTGATTCTCTCTCTCTCCTCTCTCTCTCTCTCTCTCTCTCTCTCTCTCTCTCTCTCTCTCTCTCTCTCTCTCTCTCTCTCTCTCTCTCTCTCTCTGCTAGGTGTATGAGACGATACAAGCTAATGTAAGAAACAAATATGGAACAAACAAAAGTAAGAACGCCTTTGATGGACTGCGCTTCTCAGAGAAATGCAGTCCCAGAAAGGCTTCACCAACTATAGAACTTATATTACACTACTGAATTAGAACTGCTTGTACACGTACAAATATAATGTTCATGACAGAACTCCTCAGTTTATTTGAAACCCAGTAGGTGATTATATGCAATGGCATGATTTTTAAGACCAGCTGAATATTTGGAAGAGAGCTAGTTTTGTAAAAATAAATAAATAAATAACTTAATCATAACTTACTTTTGATTGTTCAAGTAGAGTACAGATTAACTATGAAATCTCGTGGTTGTGAGGATGTAGAGTTGGGAAAGGGTGGGGACTCGAACGGGGTTCTCTTTTTCGTAAACCATTTTAAATGAAAGCTTGAATGCTTGCACTTAAAGCATAGTTCCTCTACCTGCTTTTGCAAAGGGAAACATTTCTCATGAGAATGTTGCAGTATTGGAGTAAGATATGAGTGTCTTAGTAGAATAAATGTAGGTAAAATAAATAGCTGTTGGGTGGTAAATTCATGAAGTGTTTCAACTTGGCGTGTGTGTTCTTTGGGACTTGACCAGAAGTGACGTTCTGAAAAGATGATAAAACTTAAATTAGCTTTTCTATTGTGTTAAAAATTCAGTTGTGAGTCAGCCAGACTTGAAAAAAGCACAGCATTGGTCACGTTATTAATGGCTTTCTGACCATACCAGTACGCCTCGTATATGGCCATGTTCCCTCATACTGGCGATAGAGTGTCTGAGGGAAAACTCGGTGACACTCAACTCTCTTTACATTATTCACGTCATTTAAATCCAAAGTTTGCACAGCATCAGGATTCAATTCATATTGCAGGAACAATTTAAATCTGAATAAATATTTGTGGTTGTATTTTTGATAATTACGTTACTGTGACCCGTGTTATAAGAACATTATGAGAACTCTGATGGACAATGTGTTTAACAATCAATGGACAGTAAGAAGAATTACTTCATTTGAACATGAGTTGCATTTTCTTTAACTATAATATTCGATTTATCATTGGATATTTATAGCATCCATTTTTTTTTAAGAAAATGATACGCAAGTAATATCCAATATTTGACCATGATACTTGTATATTAGAGAACGCGAACGATCGATAATTTTATGTGTTTCGGTTATCATTTTGTGATTTTAAATGACATTTTTATTCTTTTTTAAATAAAAGAACATCATTTATCTCTCGTGGCCATCAATGTATTATCTTCATATGGAAACTAAAACAATACTCATTACCATCTTATCATGCAAATTCAGAACGATAAATAAGAATATGGACTTGTACTGTATCAGTGGGTGCATCTCCACTGGAAGGTAAAACATCTCGAGACCATAAGCATTGTTGGATCTAGATAACGAATTTATACTTCCTTCGTAATCTCTATATTGTAAAAGAGTATTTTTCCCCACCCACACTATGAGCAAATATTATGCATTTGCATTGTTTTGAAGAAAAACAGCACTGCAAAATGTGTAAACAAAACTTACACATAAAATGAAACGTATTTGTTTACATTCTCCTCTTTCGTTATCAAATGTTTATTTAATGTTTGCGCTTTATAAAGAAAGTCGGGGTCTTGCTGTTATTCATCACATTTGTTTGTCAATGAAACTCCTCTAACATTTCAAGAGGTAGCAAAACATATCTATATATATATGCATTTGATTAAATTGGGTTTATCTTGCAAATATGCAATAAAGTTTTGGAATTTCGTTTTTCGTCCAAGTGTCCGCATGGGAGAGGGGAGGGGGGTGTAATAAAAGGGACTGAAATCCTGTCGGTGCTTGGAACTCCTTGTAAAGTTCAAAGATTAGGACTCTAGAACACTGAGATAGAACAGTACACGTAATTGTGATTAATCTATAAATGTACAATAAGGTTTCGGATGCTGCAATTGACCCATGTTTTAATGATGACCGACCAAGCTGAACTTTTGAAGGGTTATTCTAGATTAATAAATTTACAAGGATTATACCTATAAGGATGCATATTGCATAATATCAAATTCGTTTCAGAAGTGCAATTAATGTACATGTATATTTCCAGTAAGTGAATATTCTAAGTCATATAGGATGGTTGTACCAGCACTCGTCAGTATTAAAGTTAAATACACAGACGACTTGTTGTAGGTCTCAAAACGTCATATACTTAGCAACAGGATGGAAACCAATCCTAAAACGCGATCAGACATACTGCTAAGTTAGTAATTATATTTACAATGCACAGAAGTCAAGCACCAGAGTATCAAAGTACGATTGTAATTGTCCCCTCGAAAAAAAAACCCATCTAGTTTTGAGACAAGAAATAGTGAAAATTTACAATTCTAACGTTTTTACCTTCGATATCTTTACCAAATGAAATGACAACCATTTCCTCATGAATGTGATCAATGTGCGTATGAAACTTGATAAATATAGTACAACTATTTTAACGACTTGGGATTATCCGATGGAAATGAAAATAGAATGTAAATTTTATCTTTGAAAAATACATGAGGGTATGAACAGCAACACTAACGCTCTTCATGAGTATGCAGGTGTAAAGCGTCACAGTTCATACTCTCACGTATATTTAAAAAAAAAATCATCTTTGATTTCTGATGCTGTCAAGAAATGAAATTCCTTAAGGTGTGGAAACAAGGGAAACAACCGCTCTAGTCAATTCAAGACGTAACTGTCACGATCAATTTATCATCGTTCTTATAGAATGCGAGAAAAAGCCCATCATTTCTTCTTTGTATGCAAAAGATATCCACATTTTCAACTGCGCAGAAATTACAGCAGGTGGAAGTTATGTTGCGGTTTATATTATCTAAAGGTGCGAACTGTATGTTTAATTTTGATGAAAAATTAGAAAGATGTCAAAGCTTTAAATATGACGCAAGCAAGATATCAGGAAAACCCATATTATAACCGCAACAACCGAGCATTTCCAGAATTAAAGTAAGAGGATTTTTTCCCGAGATTTGGTGTAGGAATCAGTCAGATGTCACAACCAAGCTGAATCTCGCCGACATCATTACAACCCAGCACAACTATTCCTTATAAATTTCAATATTCTGCAACATTCAGGCACGTAGCATCGCTTTTCAAAGGATGCATTGTCTGAAAAAGACAAAAAGTTATACACTAACACTAAAAGATGTATTATATCCAAACTTCAAGATCTTAAATCGATCTTAAAACGCTCCGTTCGTTCATCACTATGTGTACATGGGTTAAATTCATCAGTTCAAGTTTACATTCATATCATCAATACTACTACCAAAAAAGTGGGAGGGGGCACAACAGACAACACTATATCTTACTTTGCATGTAAAATGTGAAATTAACTAAATTTGCCTGTAAAAAATAATTGGAAATGAACGTTGTCAAAAAACTGGGGGATCAGTCCCTGATTCTAAGTGTCTGGCATTATGGTACACGGTACTTGGTTCCATCAACCTCACGGTCAGTTGTAGCAACTGAAGCAATTCTGATGTAATGAATCCAACAATGAACGGTCAGAAAAAAAGGGCTTCTTTAAAAGTGGCAATTAGACCCTTAAACATCGCAGGCAAAAGTGTCTAGAAAATGAAAGGGATTATGTTGAAAATAAAATGTAATATGTCCGCCAAAATTCAAACCCTTATATATGAGGCCCACAACATACATGTATCAGTTAGCCCTTGTATTAATAGTCTACATCGGTAATAAAAATGATACACTAATAAACTAAATTAATAAATTAATAAATAAACCATCTCTAGTTGTTTTTCCTATTGTGCACATGTAGTATGTGCTATTTGTTTATATACTATATGTTTGATAAAAAGACGCGAGTTGCGTCGAAAGTTACCAACAGTGTGGTGGTCCTTCCAGTGAATAATATATATATATATATATATATATATATATATATATATATATATATATATATATATATCAAAGAAATTTAAACACACACACACACACACACACACAGAGAGAGAGATAAAATAGAAATAATAAAAATACGTACATACCAATAATAATTTACCTTTGTGTGTGTGTGTGTGTGTGTGTGTGTGTGTGTGTGTGTGTGTTTTAATATCTTATACCGCACACTGCGATTTTAATAAATTTGGATATATATATATCTGTGTGTGTTGCTCATACCAATAAATTCTTACCGAAATCTCCGGTGTAGGGAAACCATTAAAAATCAGTGACCGCAGTTAAAAGATAAGCGACGACTGCTATTAATCAGCATGTAATTTGGTTCTAATGAAGCTAAAGCGTTTGCATATTATTCAGACTGGACGAGATTTCTTGGCATGACATCAGAAATTTTATTTAACTTATACTGAATAAACCTTAGGTCCTGAAATGAAATTTCAGCGTATTTGCAAATCTATAAAATATGCTCAATAAGATGCAAACAGTATATTTTGCTGCCTACTAAATCATAAGAGATGTTTCGATAATTTGGATATACGGCAGATGTATGGACTGAGATAACTACATCATACCTGAACTTTCTTTAAAAAAGTGTTTTTACATTCGCTAAATTTTTCCTTTTATATTTCTTTTGAAATTGATATTGCTTTTATCACAGACAATGAATACGTGTTTGTTGCAAACTAGTTCAATCCGGTTTGTCTGCGTAATCATTACCAAATATGGAGCTTCGCTGAGGTCAAAGGAAGCATTGGCTGTTCCGTTTTAATTCACAAATGGGTCAACGGTATATTTTACTACTTAAATAAAATTCATATTTAAAAAAATGCATAAAAATATTAATACAAACTACATGTCTTTGTTGTTTTATCGGGCGATGAAGATAGCAATCCTTTCAGGAAAAAAGAAGATTGTGATTTTTTTTCTTCTGTAATGCTTGCTACATTCATCACCTGATAAAAGGGCCAAGAAAGCATTGTATTCTTTATATATTTACGTGAAAGACTCTCTAAACTTTTGGAGGAGCCAAGAGTGAGCGTATTATTGTGTAAAAATACTATTTCATGAAAAATGTTCATCAAGAAGTAAGACAGTATACTGTAATAGAAGTAACTTCAAACACAAAATTTTATCATGAAATAAAAATTAAATGTAATGCATGCACGTTGCATGATAATTTCATTTTTGAAAATACATGAGCATGAGCTATGAACTGCGACGCTTCATGCCGGTATACTTGGTGTGGCACGATAAAGATCTCTCCCTGCTCAAAGGCCATAAGCGCCGAGCATAGGCCTAAATTTTGCAGCCCTTGACTTGCAATGGTGAAGTCTCCATATGAGAGAAAAATTCTCGAGCGGGACGTTAAACAAAATATAATCAATCAATCGTGAATCGCGTTACTAATATTGCATTTACATTTTCAAAATGAATTTATTCTTATATTTACCTGGTACATTATGCTTTCCTTTCTTTAGGCATTCACAGTCGTTAAAAACGACGTACTACGTGTATATTTATCCAGATTCAAACGGGGCATTACAATTTTTAAAAGATATCGAAGGCAAAAATAATGGAAATGGAAATACAGCATCCTTGTTACGTCATACATGTCTGTCCATTCAATGTAATGCTTGGAATGTACGTCACAAAGTTTCAGATTTCTTATCTGTTAATTATGTTCATCTAGAGATTGCACGTGGGTATAGACGAAAAATTTAGGCTCAGTCCAGACATTGCAAAAATATATGTCCTTTAAAGAGGCACGGGTTTTGGATCAGTCCAGTGCTAGGTTTATGTCCAGACTAGCGTTACACCTAAGCGAACGCACTTCAACGACGCGATCGCCCGATTATAATCGATAATCGATTTTTTTTATTATTATTATTAACACTAGAGGAAATAAAAGGGGACATGAAAGCCGATCGTTTTCTTCATAACTTATTCTTAATTTAGGAATAATTGTCTCGTTGATTAGAGCACACAGTAGTTCGCTAAATTTCGGAAAGCTCCAATAACATGATTATCCAGTCTACTAAAAAATGACAAGCTTCCTTCTTATGTTTTCCTTGCGTATAAATGACGTAAACGCTACGTACTTAATTTAATTTTCCAGAATGTTAAACGCTATTATCAAAGATGAAAGTTAACGAGGGTTACTAATATACCCAGTTAATACAATAAGTAATTACAAGAAAATATCAGACTGAATTTGTTTTCATTTGGCTGAATGGACCATGGTCGCTTAAAATGAGGGAGCCGAGGCATCAGTATAGAGACCTATCCTGTATTATTTTTGACGAGTTATCTCCCGTGCATTACGATCAACGCGCCACGGTTAAATGTATCTTCCGGTATAAACACGGTGTCGTTGGAAACATACAGAACGATCTCGCCTTCCGCTCCATATCTTTAGAATTATGTATTTTTGACGGTTTTGTGTGTGTGTGTGTGTGTGTGTGTGTGATGTTCCCTTTATAGACTTTCTATATCTATTTAAAACACATTTGGTCGCCGGATAGCTGAAAAATTGCTCAGGCGACTATAAATAAAAAAAAAACCCAAACAAAACACATTTGTACCGATTTAAGTTAGGCCACACCCCCCCCCCCCCCCAACGTTTTGATCTGTGGACATTGATGTCCCCAGTTCTTCAATGTTGGACCCCCCCCCCCCCCCCCCCCCCCCATTTAGAAAGTTGATGCACTTAGCATTTCAAAGTGACATGGGAAGCTGGAAAGAAAAATTACTTTACAATCATAGCTTAAATATCTTGACAAGCACAAACTAAAAATAAATAAATAAATAGATCGGTAAATACCAATATTGGGGTGGGGTTACCGTGGGTTGGAGGTACAAATTCTTATCCCATACCAAAAAAAAAAAATTAAAATCAAAACAAAGATAGATAAATAAAATTAATTTAAAACACAAAATATTATTCCTCAGTGTGTAATACTAATGAGCTACTTTACAGCCTTGTGATTTTTAAAAAAAAATTGTTTATTTTAAAAATATTTATTTTATTTATTTATTGGTAAAATGTAAATTTAAACATATACAAGCAAGTGTGATGGCATAACTTATTACAGGTAATTATTTAAAGATATTTTATTCAATAAATAAATGAATTAAATTTGATTAGACAACAGACATGGCCAATATTGAATACCCTCTCCTTAAACCTATATATTACATGTAATGTGATGAATCAATTTATACCAATGCTATGAAAAAATAATTTTACTGAAAATGTCAGAAACATCGCGTATGTCTTTAAGTGGAAGTTCAAATTTATAATATCTTATTCAAATAATGTAACAGAGACTGATTTGTGTCTCTGATGAGAATCGAACCCGGGACCTCTAGCACGACAGTCCAGTGCTTTTTTTTCTTTTCTCTTTTACAGTCCAGTGCTCTACCGATCGAGCTAAAGGGTTAACCCACTAGCCCGAGCTAGTAGGAAGGCCATGTATCTAACACTACCACATTGTCCCCCTCCAGAGTGTGGCGAAGTTCTGGGGGCAATCACAATCACCTACCAGAGATTACCCGGGTCCCAACGTGGGCGCCAAATGTAACAGAGACTGATTTGTGCCTCTGATGAGAATCGAACCCGGGACCTCTAGCACGACAGTCCAGTGCTCTACCGATCGAGCTAAAGGGTTAACCCACTAGTCCGAGCTAGTAGGAAGGCCATGTATCTAACACTACCACATTAATACTTTTATTATTAAGTTCATTAATCTCGTTCAGTTGATAAATATATCTGTATCTGTATTCATTGAATGAGATAACTGTTATTAACGAATAAATGTTGAAGCAGTTTCAGAGTTGTATAGCAATTACCTAAACGTAGTTTGGGGGGGGGGGGTGTCTCATTACCGTTTCACCAACTTTTATGTTACAAAATGCCCACAGCCAACCCTGGAATGTTATTATTATTTATTATCAGCTATTGAGTGATATCCTATTAATCCCTTATAGGATTTTTTACAAGACCTTACTTTTGAAATTGTTCAGATAAATTCTAAATAAAAGTATTGTCAGTAATGTTCAAAATCACATCATACATTTTTTTTAATTCAAGCAATGATTGATTGATTGATTGTTTTACGTCCCGTCGAGAATTTTTCACTTATATTGAGACATCACCAGCTGTAGGTGAAGTACCACAAATTTAGACCCATGCTTAGGACTCAGGGCCGTAGCAGTGAGGGTTCTTTAACGTGCCAATGATTGTCGCGACACGGGACCTCCGTTTTTAAGGTCATATCCGAAAGACCCGTGATTCTCACTTCTAAATACCGAGCGTTTGGCGAAGGAGCAATCACTACCTATGTTTACGTCTTAGGTTTGACGCGGCCATGGCACGAGCGGGGCTCAAACTCACGACCTCCCGGTTACGAAGCGAACGCTCTAACCACTGAGCTACCGCGACCGGTTTCAAGCAATGAATTAATGATATGCGTATTATGTCTGTAAAATGAAATGTAGTTCCCATCCTAATCATAGTCCGTTCGTATGACAACGACAATGACTTCGTACAGTCATTAATTCAATTTAGTACTAATCAGCTAATCAAGGAGGAATTTGTGGATAAAAACTAGTGAAAAATACCTTTTCAGGCGTCTAGAAGCAAATCAGTAAGTTTTTGTTATTATATCATTACAATAAGTATCTGTGTCAATCTTTTATTTGCTTTGTGTATGTAGCGTTTTAGTGGAAAACTTGAAAATTTATTGCATATTAAAATAGCTTATTAACGAAACCGGAAGTCGCTTTTAACCGATTAGGAAAGATAACTCCTATAAAAAATATGGCGGTCGTAATACTGGATAGGTCTATAACCTTATATGGCATCCCTAAAAATGCAAATGGAATAGCATAATAATTGAGTTTCAGTAAAAATAATCAGATATATTTCAAGCAAGTCTGTTGAGCATACTGGTAAGCCGGAAAGCCGCATCCACTATGATGTGTCGCCAAATGTGGTGGACACGCGAAGGAACAGTCATGACGATGAATGGAAGTTGGAACCAGTAATATATGTCCGCCCGAATAGAATTCAATTATGATCTGAAATTATAACAAATCTAACAGCAAAAACATGTAGCAAGTTCACATGGTCTATGTGTTTGTCCACGTAAATATACAATTGAAATGCTCGTACAAAAAGGGGGTGGGAGGGTGGTTAAAATGATGAATCTGTACACTTATGACGTAAGCAAAATGTGTTGAGGTAGGCTCATTGACGCAATGACGAAATGACAAAATAAAACATTCAAAAAACAAAACAAAAGAAAACAAAAACAAACAAACAAAAAACAAACAAACAAACAAACAAAAACAAAAACAAAACAAAAAAAACCCAAAAAAGAAAAAAAAAAAGAAAGAAAAAAAAAAGCCAACAAAAAATAAAAACAAAAAACCCCAGGTATTTTGCAAAAATTAAATAGCTTTTCACTTTGATAAATGGATATAACCTTTAATGGTGAAACCCTATAAATTCGATGTACCGTTTGACTTGTCTTAGTCCGAGTCGATCAGGGTAACTGCATAATTGTTAATAAAGGGGTTATCAAAGATTGACATCAGCAAAAGCAGATAAAAATGTCATCGGTTTATTATATGGAGATATAATGTCATCAAATAATCATGGCAGGAGAGTGTAAAGAGAACGAGGTACACACTCCTCGATATATTTCAATAAATTTTCCACAAGAAAATTTTAATTTTCTACAGAGTTTTTTTCATTTGGAATTTTATTTCCTTTATTGTCAATGCTGAACACTACACACATTTTAATATTAATTTCTTTTGATTAAGAACAGATGCAATGTTTCTTGGTGATATATTCACGTATACATTTCACTTGCATTCTATATCTTTTCTATCAAAAAGAAAAAAGTTACGGTATATCAACAAGTCTGTTTTAGGGATACATATTTTGATAGTTCCTGCTTGTCGCAAGTAAAAATCTTACATTTTACAGTAAGTTGTATAAATGGACATTACTATAGCAGAGAAAAAGAGAGCAATCTTATAAACAATCGGGTATCGAACCTAGGACTATTGCATCTCTAGTTATTTGATGTAACCACTGATCATGAGCTACCCAGGCCAATATAAAAAGTATACTAATATTACTACACTGTAAAATTCAAAACTATTTCGGAAATCATACAAGAACTCTTCATATTGAGAAGATAGGCCAAAAAATTTTTTTTTAGAGAAAACGCCCGAAACGTCACATACGTCCTTAAACACTCGGTGGTGGCTACCCTTCAAAACAGATATTCGCTAAAATGTGATAAAATCTACACAAACATCTTCATATTCGACTAAAAGATCAAATAAAAATGCATACTATCGTTAGAAGTAAGGAGAAAATATTCTATATAGCACGTCGATATCCTGTTTGATACGAGAGTCCACAAATTAGTCATGTATCTACAATGTAACTAATTTCATGTCTGGTGATGAGAGTGGATGTGTCCAGAGCTATGCTAAATGTACAGCAGACTGAACAAAACTGAACTGAAGTCGTGAAATTCAGTATTATTGCTGATTGTATATTTCCTTGCTATTGACAGTTTGTTTATCATCATTAACTCCATATAGTTTTAGCTGGAAAGCTAGTATTGGTGAAATATGTTTCACTTAACACTTCTAAGGGATATTTACGAATAATAAAACTGATATCGCTAACAGATCCGAATTTTGTCCTTTGGTTGTTATTAGGGAACTCAAACAGACGTGTGGTAAAGACTTGTTTCTGAAGGAAGTCAAGTTTCCAAGCTGCAGAGCTTTCCTAAAAACTACAGTTTTCTATTATCCATTTTCGCTTGTCATGCATGCTTTCAAAGTGTGAACGGTCAACAGGGAGTGTTTTCTACTCCTAGGTACATAATCCAGCCTCCGGTTTGTCCGTATCCGTGTATTCTTTATGGGATTTTTGAGATTTATTACTGTTCGTTATCTTTACCTTTTCATATTGCTGACATCGTTGATTTGCTGCAGCTTTGTATGTCCATTACAATAAAATGTTGAATGTTCCAGATTTTTATTTTCAAATTGTTCATTAATTCACAACCAAATAATACAAAAGATAAGACGACCTTTTCATAAATATTTACCAAAGTTTTTAGATGTGAGTTTTTGAACAATATGAACTGAGAAAGCTGGAATATATCGAGATTGTTAAAAATAGTCTCACAAATCGTAAGTTACAGGTTATAAAATATATTAACTAAGAAACATATAATATCAACTTTGTTAAGTAAAGAAAATCAGACACTGTTTAGAATGATCGAAAATGTTGCGGGATTCAATTACTACCCGCATTTCCACCATTATGGAGATCCTAAGAAGTTGTAGTCCCCCCCCCCCCCCCCAAAAAAAAAAGACAGTGAAAGCACTACATCACTGCAGCTAACAATACCACTTTATGTATCAATGTGATATTGATCAATGATGAATCATATTCTGTCCTTGACCCCTAATTCATATACTATGAAAAGGTGAATATAACGAACAGTGATCAATCTCACAAGTACCATAAAGAATACAAAATTACTAGAATGGCAAATACGCACATACCAGAGGTGGAATCAGATGCCTAGGAGGAATAAGCATCCCCTGTCGACTGTTCACTGTTGCCGTAAGCCTTGTATCTTGAAATGAAAGTAATGAGGTAAAAAGAGTACCCCGTAGTCAACATCAGTGTGCAAAGAAACACGTCAGACAGCAGTTAACCTCATGACAGGTTGTAATGGTAAACTAGATTGTTAAAACGACCATAGAATGTGCGAGATGCGGACTTAAAACAAGACCGTTGAAACCCCTGTAACATCAACTTATTTGTCAAGAAGGCAGTATACACATGTTCGTTACTATTGTTTTCTGTATTGTGTTATAATATTTCCTGTAATACAAAAGTACAGCTTAAATATTTATTGATAACCATTGTTGCTGAACATTTGGAAAATGCACATTACAAAGAATAAATGATTGTATACAGTCATACATGTAGACGCTTTAAAAAAAACCCATTTCAGTTGTACATAGTGATATTGGTCAATAACTATTTGGGTCACTTTTTGTGTCTTGTTACCTCTGTGTATAGACACTATAATACTTTGTTACAACGTGACGGTACATATTTCAATTTGTTTCAAGATAGCATTGAATATATCACAAATAACTTGTATCGTCTTTTTCCTACAGTTTCTAATATGTTCAGCTTAAATAAAAACTCTCCCAGGGGCTGTTTTGTGTTTTGTTTTTGAAAAGATGATTCAGTTTCTTCTACATCGGATTTCAATATAGGGCCTCCTAGTATGGTGTCATGTTGTATTTTGAGGTAGAATGTTTCATCAAATCGTTAGTTTGTTAATAGATTTCTGGGAAATAATTAGCTAAATACATTTGCTATGCTTGTCGGAGAATTTCATATTTGTTTCGCATTTATAATTTCCAAGTATATTTCATTACAGGCCGTGTAAGAGCGCGGTGTGTTCTGATATGGGTTTCAAACTGCGGAATTCTTTTCGATTCTGCGGGATTAATGTGAATGTATTCTTAAAGTATTACCAAAATGAATGCAATACGCACTTAACTGGGGGTATTGAAATTATTAACATTAGCCTTCGAGTTGTATAATCTCTAGCAATAAATCAAACGTGTTAACATAAAAAAATGTAATAAAGATTACAGCTGTCAGTTTGTACTGCGTTTGTTTTGGGTTCAATTTATTTCATTTAGTACTTTATATCTATTTATTTTTAGACATCTCTCTCTCTCTCTCTGTCTGTCTGTGTGTGTGTGTGTGTGCATTTTAAAATCGTCATCCTTAGGTGTAAAATTGTTTCTATTCACTAATTTTGCTTCTCATAGCAATAAAGATATTGTGGTTAAATTATGACTTTACAATTAATTCTTCATCCCGAAGGGATTACAAAATGCATAACGTCAGTGTGGTCCAATCTTTAAAAAAATGATTTCTTTCATTTTCTGCGGCTCGATATCTTTGTTGCGTGCGTCAAGTTGATTTCTTGTCTTTGTTTAAGTAAACGCTAAAATAATGCGCCGTCGATGTCGATATTCCACTTATCATTGTATATTTCATACGTGTCGTACAGACTATTCATTTCAAGCTGAGCTAATTTACATATATATATATTGCATTTGCCAGTGTTTTGATTTAATTGGCACTACTAACAAAATTGACATTCAGTTCCATAACAAGAAGTCACGTGATCACACTTTTTTTTCTTTTGTAGGAATGCAATCACCGCTTCAAAAGTATTTGAGTCAACATCATAACAGAAACAAAATAAATAAAACACACCAGAATATTTACAAAGAATTTATTTTGTAAACAGACAAGAATTTCATTAATGAATAAAACAGAAACAATCACCATACCGATCAGTTGTTTTATCGTGTAAAAATACCGTCTGCAACTTAAACTGCAACTTCTGAAGTATGGCGAATTCATACGATGTCTTCGGATATTTACATATGGCAATCTAATATTAGATTCACTTTATGATGATGGTGACCTGTTGTTTCCGGGCAATAGCCATCACCGCCATGACCGAGGCTGGTTTCGAGCTCGAAACATTGTTCAAGTCAGGGCACCGCTGCGAATCTTTATATAAATCCTACAACAGAAATTTCTCGATTGAACGAAAAGTCTCTTTCAATTTGTGTTTATCTTCTCTTACACACCCTGGAAGTAACAAAAAATTATAATGCAACGTACCTGTACTTCGTCTAAATCTGTCGGTATAATGCTACAACCACGAGTCCTAACGATGAACATACCGTTGCTCCTTTCCAAAAACCTGATGTAGAAATTAACATTAACTTGATCAAATTATCCCTCGTCATCCCTCTTACATCTTCTGAATTTCTGTCGAAATCTATGAAACCGGTAGCTCAGTGGTTAGAGCGTTCGCTTTGAAACTGGGAGGTCGTGAGTTTGAGCCCCGCTCGTGCCATGGCCGCGTCAAACCCAAGACGCAAAAATAGGTAGTGATTGCTCCTTCGCCAAACGCTCGGCATTTAGAAGTGAGAATCACGGGTCTTTCGGATATGACCTTAAAAACGGAGGTCCCGTGTCACGGTAGGCATTGGCACGTTAAAGAACCCTCACTGCTACGGCCCTGAGTGCTAAGCATGGGTCTAAATTTGTGGTACTTCACCTACAGCTTGTGACGTCTCAATATGAGTGAAAAATTCTCGACGGGACGTAAAACAAACAAACAAACAATCAATCAATCGAAATGTATGTTCAGCAATTGGGTTCACAAATTTAAATAAAGTAGAGAGCGCCACCGTTTCTCCATCACCGATTGACCGGATGTAATTACTCCGCGCTTCTTGTTTTCAATTGAGTCAACTTGACGGTCTTAATTATCTTTATTTTACACTTGTTTCATCTTTATTAATCCTTCTAACATAAATATTTATATGTTATATTCTCCTAGATATTGTTCCCAATTATTCATTCGATCAAACTTTAATTAACTATATTTTGTGTTGTACGATAGTCTTCCTACACAAGTATGGAATCTTAATGATAACTGAAACTGAAACTAATTTATTTGATTAAAACGCATAGTTTTACATACATGTATTCACTGGCGTTGTACAATAAAATAGTAAAAGAGATGATATGCATAAAAGGTAATAGTAGAAGCATAAGATAGGTAAGTAAATTAGTAAATAAAACATACAAGTACATACATTCTACAAAACTGAATCAATGTCTAGTACGATACTAAAATGTGTGGTTTTTTTAAATTGTATATTAAAAGTTTCTAAATAAATAAGTTTTCAATGATAACAACACATATAAATATAAGAAATGAGATATCATTTTTGAGTGTTACTGGGATATGACATGAAGTTGGTACATGATCAAATCTACTATATAGGATTTGATCACGTATATGTATATATATATGTATATATATATAGTTCCTGAAACGTTCTAATTTCCCATTTTTCCGTTCCTTCACCGTTTTCCGTTCACAAAGCGTTCTCCGTTTATCGTTCACCGTTTATCGTTCACCGTTTTCCGTTTATCGTTCACCGTTTTCCGTTTATCGTTCACCGTTTTCCGTTTATCGTTCTCCGTTTTCCGTTTATCGTTCTCCGTTTATCGTTCACCGTTTTCCGTTCTCCGTTTATCGTTCACCGTTTATCGTTCTCCGTTTATCGTTCACCGTTTTCCGTTTATCGTTCTCCGTTTATCGTTCACCGTTTTCCGTTCATGCACAAAGCGTACATGTTTATACTTGCTACTTAGTGGGCGTTAGTATACAAAATTATAATATGATAGAAAATAAAGTTATAATATTTATCCGTCTCTTACACAAAGTTATGTATATTACAGGCATGACTACAGAATCAAGGGGATATATTCCGAAGATGTCTGTAATAAAAAACACAAACACACATGAAATATTTGAAAGTATTTGTATTTTGGGGGGAAATTACGAGTGGAACATTTACAAAATTAATAATGTGTTTATATATATGTATCACTATGTTAAGTTTGTAATTACATTATATTTTCTACATTTCAATACTTTATATCTATACATGTATCGTCTGTGTTGTTTAATGTCTCTATCTTGACACCTTTCGGTGGCTTTTGTTAATCACAGGTATCTCCGTTTATCGATCACCGTTCTGCGTTTATCGTTCATCGTTTTCCGTTTATCGTTCACCGTTTTCTTTCCGTTTAGCGTTCGTTCACCGTTCAAGTAGGGAAGTAGAACGTTTCAGGGACTGTATATATATATATATATATATATATATAGAGAGAGAGAGAGAGAGAGAGAGAGAGAGAGAGAAAGAGAGAGAGAGAGTCTGTCTAACATTGTAATGTTTCCAGTAAATATATGAGTATTGAGGTGCCGTTTGTAGCCTCAAAACGATTCTATCGCTTTAAAAGCCTGTGTGCTTCTATGAAATTAATACAAACAACTAATATCAAGTTCCATACAGCTAGCATTGAAGTTGGCAGCGATCATGCTCACATTGTGAAAAAAATATGTACACATGTCATCAAGTTTCACCATTAAACTCAACATTCTGTGGGATTAACTGAGGTAAAAAGATAGGGTATTAATGTAATTGACCAGATCACATGCTATAACTCTATTTGAATCTACATTGATTTCTTTGATTTCATAAAGTCTTTGTGAACAGTAGACTGACGTCAGATTTACCAAGTGCATTAGTAGTTGTAGAGAGTTCACATTCGACTGTACTTTGGTAGTTGAAATCAATACTATTTAGAAACTTAGAATACTGTGAACACAGGTTGTGTTCACATAACACAATGATATCACAAGAGATGCCGTTTGACAGGCAACGAGAAGATGATACGACGCCTCTTACATTTTCTGACATACCTTTGTAAGTCTCGGTAACATGAAATAAACAGGACTTTTATGTCCATAATTCGATAAAAAGCTGTCATCTTGTTTCTCACTATCTGTTCATTTTTGTTGCTATTAGTACAAAATTGTAATCTAGACTATTTCAATTTAGTTGATAATCCCCAAGAGGAACAGTTTTGCCGTGAGTATTTACATGTCCCAGGCACTGTTAACCTGATTAAGCTGAATGTTTTCTCTAAAGATTCAAGATATTAAGAATTTGATATTTTCATGGTCAAGAGGACTGCTTTCAACAGCATTTCTATGGTTAAGACATTGATTATTCATCTGTTATATTAACGTTCCCTAGTCCACCTGTAAATGTCATTCAGGAAATTGCTAAACTGCACCTGATACTCTATTATACACGGAATTGTAAAACACATATAATAGCTAAACGTTATATAACTCAAACATGACAGGTTATGAGTTATGCACGATCTGCTTGAATTCTTTTATGAACAGTTTAAAGATAACTTAGATTTGAATGCATTTCTTACAGCAGCATAGGAGATAATGTAAAATGTTAAATTTCCAGATTTAGAATGCACATATGCGTTAGAGATTTTACACACACACATACACAACACAACACACACACATACACAACACAACACACAAGACATGTATAAGAAATTAATTTTTGTCTGTACAAACTCATTCTAGGGAGATGTATTTTCTGCTCTCTGTGAGGCCCGTAGGAATTCGGGTTAGGATAGGTCCTCGGTACCCCTTGCTTGTCGTAAGAGGCGGCTAAATGGGGCGGTCCTTCGGATGAGACCTTAAAAACCGAGGTCCCGTGTCACAGCAGGTGTGGCACGTTAAAGATCCCTCCCTGTTCAAAGGCCGTAAGCGCCGAACATATATAGGCTTAAATTTTGCAGCCTTTCACCGACAATGGTAACGTCTCTATCTGAGTGAAAGATTCTCGAAAGGGACGTTAAACGATATACAATCAATCAACCTGCTCTCTATGATTTAAAAAAAAATGTGTATAAAATTGTAATATGTACTAGAAATAGAGTGCGCTATATAATGATGTTTGAAAGGCAGAGGAAGTAGTGTATATGTATATTACAAAGGATTGTTTAACAATGAGTGGATTTTCGTTTTGATTGATTGATTGTTTGTTTGTTTTACGTCCAGTCGAGAATTTTCACTCATATTCAGACGTCACCAGCTGTAGGTGAATTACCACAAATTTAGACCTATGCTTAGCGCTCAGGGCCGTAGCAGTGAGGGTTCTTTAACGTGCCAACGCCTACCGTGACACGGGACCTCCGTTTTTATTGTTTGTTTGTTTGACGTCACGTCGAGAATTTTTCACTCATATTGAGACGTCACCAGCTGTAGGTGAAGTATCACAAATTTGGACCTATGCTTAGCGCTCAGGGCCGTAGCAGTGAGGGTTCTTTAACGTGCCAACGCCTACCGTGACACGGGACTTCCATTTGTAAGGTCATATCCGAAAAACCCGTGATTCTCACTTCTAAATGCCGAGCGTTTGGCGAAAGAGCAATCACTACCAATTTTTCGTCTTAGATTTGACGCGGCCATGGCACGAGCGGGGCTCGAACTCACGACCTCCCGGTTACGAAGAGAACGCTCTAACCACTGAGCTACCGCTTTCCTCCGTTTTTAAGGTCATATCCGAAAGACCCGTGATTCTCACTTCTAAATGCCGAGCGTTTGGCGAAGGTGCAATCACTACCTATTTTTCGTCTTAGGTTTGACGCGGCCATGGCACGAGCGGGGCTCGAACTCACGACCTCCCGGTTTATTATTATTATTTTTTTAAAAAGATATTTACAACAAAAAGATTGGGCACGAGTTTTTAAAACTTAGAACGCCCTCTCCTATGTAACAGTTGATGACACAAAATAATGTTTAGTCTATATCTAAGCATTTCACATCAATGGTCATTCTAACGCATTTTACATACAGGCCCGTAGGAATCAATTTCACTTGGGGGGGGGGGGGGGTGTGCACCACACCAAAGTAATTTACCATTGATTGTTTGTTGTTTTCCGCCACACTCAACAATTTTTCAGTTATCTGGTGGCGTCCTGTTTTTATTGGTGGAGAAGAGAACCCAGATATATAATGTACCCGGGAGCAGACCACCGGCCTTCCGAAAGTAAACTGGCAAACTTTCTCACATATATCGGCGCGAGCGAGATCCGAACCCGCGCCGACTAGAGGTGAGAGGCCGTGTGATTTTGAGCGCGATGCTCTAATCACTCGGCCACGGAGGCCCCAAGTAATTTACGACAAAAAAGTGATATCGACAAAACCATTAGTAAAAAGATAACTGCATAAATATGTGCAAGCATTGATGTGTACGTCATATATATAAAAATCTAATTATGTACATAGAATCTAATTAGTTTCCCAGAAAACTCCTTAACTTTAAGTTTTGTTTGTTTTTTGGGGGGAGGGGTGTTAAGGATTTTTTAAATCTTTTTTTTGTGTTTATATCTTTATCATTTTGTTATCAATTATTTCCGAGTCATAAGGTATTTAGTACTCCGTAAATTTTCCAAAAATCGACAGTCTGTGTTCACTGTCACTTACGAACTCCTCAACTAATTTTTCTGGATTCAGTTCATCAGTCTCATTTTTATGAACATGCAATAAAAGCAAATTGTTTGTTCGTATTTGACTCATTGTTGATCTCAATAATGTTTTCAATCTTTTCAAGGCGCTGAATGAGCGCTCACTGGTAGTGATAGTTGCAGGAAGTACCACAATTAGTTTGAGGATCTTGGCAAACAGACTTTTTTCATTTGAATATCTGAAAAATTCAACAACACTCTGGCGTAAAGTCTTTTGGTATAACAGTCTTTAACATTATAAGCTGGCAGTGAAGATCCTTTGGCTTCAAATCTGTATCATATAGGGTCGTGACAAAATTGAATTCTTCTTCAAACGTTTGACCTGTGCAAGCCTTAATTACGAGGTTTTCAAGATTAACATAAGCTTTGTAACCTGGTAGGTCAAATCTAGATTTTATGCCAGCTAAAAGCAGATCTAATGCCTCTTAGAAATCTTTCCTATACATATCTCCACACGATGAAAAAGTATGTGCTGCTTCCCATCATCAAATTTACGAGGAATTTTGCGTTTTCTAGGAAGAACAGGATCATCGATGTTCAACAAGCTTTTTCAACAACTTCTTCGTAAAACTGAGTGAAGATTGTCTAATCTCGGAGACTTTGCAAAGCACTCATTGTCGTTGATGCCATTTTTTGACCATCACTTGCCGAGAGATTTGGAGCCTGCAGAACCCTTGCCAAATAATCATTATAACGTAAAAGTTTTTCACTCATTAAACACCCGAAGAAGAAATGAAACCTGCACATATAAGCAGCCACTCCCCTAATTCTTTTTCTCATTTCTACCTCACACACATATTGGAGGCTTTCATCCCAAACATTTCTTAGAATTTCATAGTTTGACAAAATGCTCAAAAATGTGTCGGCTTTTATTGTTCATCTTGTGGGACACAAAACCCGTGTTACCGCTGACGTTTTCTCTAGATTTTGGGTATTTTTTAATGTACTGAAAATCATCTCCCTTCTTGGACATTCTTTAATCAACTTTGTTATATCATTTGCAATGTCCAGGGTGTATCTAAGCAACTTACATCCCTTAATAAAATCACTACAAGTTAGGTTAAGAGCATGACCATAGCAGTGTATGTAATGGGTTCAAGTGCATGAATTTGTGTTGCAACAACTGTCTTTGAACCAGCCATAGAGCACCCATGTTATAACACTGGCCCCGTACTTTGTTGATAGGCAGATCAAACTTCAAAAGGGCATCTTTGATTGCTAGAGTTATTGAATTAACCCCAGTGTCAGAAAGACAGTACATCTTTAATAAATCTTCATGAGCGGTAAAAGTTTGATCAAAACATCGAATGCATAAAACAAGTTGCTCTTTGTTGGAAATATCTCGTGTTTCGTCTGCCATTGTTGAAAAGAATTCAGACAATTTGATGAAAGCAACAATTTGTCGCAAAACCTGCAACCCCATCACCTGCAATATTTCATTTTGTATATCTGGAGCAACATACATATTTGTCTTGCGTTGTAGCCATTCCTGAAGCTGGGGATCACGTTTAGCCTCTAGCATGAGAAGTTGATTAAAGTTCGAGTTTTTCTCGTCTTTGTCACCTCGAAGAGCAATTCCTTGTCGAGCACGAAACTTCAAAATGTTTCTGATTTTAAGCAAATTCTCTCTGTTAGACTTCTCGACTTCGTGCGTCTTTGAAAGACATTCTCCAACATCTTTAATCCCTTCCTTTATCGTAAACTCCCTTTCCATTACTTCTTTATGGCAATCACTTTTCTCGTGTGCGGCGAAATTTGTGGTTGCTTTTTTCCAGTTTTTAAAACCACTTGATATAAAAGTTTTTTCTTTCTTGTGACAACTGAGAGTCTTCTTCTGAAATGATTTTATGCAAGGAAAACAGAAAACATCTTTGATTTCTACATAATGTAATCAAGACCACCGATCAAACCAGGAGGCATTGAAAGATCTCATCTTTTTACCAAACTATTTTTGCTGGAAAGAAAATATTCCCTGGCTGATTAGGGGTACTACCGACCTCTGGTGTATGCCATTTTTCATGTACAACCTGGGCCTTTTGAGCTGGTATTTCTGAGATGTCATCTACTGAAGAAGAAGAATCAATAAAGGAAGCAACCTTAACATGTTTGTCTGTTTCTTTGTAGTTTTCCCCCAATTTACCTGTTTTTGTAGCATTTGTTTGAGTCTACAGGATGTGGATAGCATCCTGGTATTCTTTAGCATCAGCAGGGTCAAGGGGAACAATAAGCTGATTATGATCTTGTCTGTTTACACCTGTGTTTTGCACCTCGGGGAAAATCGACATGATTGGTTTCTGCAAAACGTTAGAAGCTACGAACATATGTAAAAGGTTTGAATAGTAACCGTTCTGGGTTGTTTTTATTGTTTCCTTTTGTAATGAAGCAATCAAATCACCAGTAATTAAACACTCTTCTGACAGTGAACTTTCAAAGAAATATTGAAGTGAACTTTTCGTCGTGGACATGGTCACAAAAGTGTTTCATTCGTGTAGCGCTTCAGGTTTGAAACAAGTTCAAACACAATTCGTACCCTCATTTCCTTAAAATTGTCCTCATGTCCAAACAGAAAGAAGAGAGAGAGAGAGAGTTCTGAATAAACAATTCCCATCATCATATATCTGAATCGGGATAAGCTCAGAAGAGCATCTTTTGGATAAAGCTCTGAGGAAACAGCATCTTTTCGAATATTCGAAGTTGGGATATTAGGTATGCTTGTTGGAAGAGAATATTTCTTAAAACTTTGCCATTTGAGACTAACAAGAAAACTCCCCCATCCCTTTTCCCTGCATTCCTTGCTTCTTTGTGCACTTTTTCGAAAAGTGCCTTTCTTTCGTCCGTCTGGGCATACAATGTGAAATATTATCAAAGTTGTGCGGAAGGTTGATATTGCACTGATACGATAGTGTCTACTCTTGGACTAAGAGTGAAACAGGTCTTGACAGCCTGAGACTTTACAAGCTTTGAAAAAAGTTGTTACACGGCATGACCTACGTCACATTGGGGGTGTAACGTCACTGATAAATAGTACTTAACACATTGTCGGGTTTACCTTTACCATAAAAATTGTGATGGTAAAAAAGTCAACAATTCATCATATTAGCTTTACAAAAAGATTTTAAATATATACAAACGTTGAACTGATATTAGGGCAGTTGGGCATAGGCATTTTTGTATCAAGACGAAGTTTCTATGAACAAGCTATCTAATGAATTATTAGACCTTGAAAGTTAATCAAGGTGACACATATTAGATACCTTTTGATCAGTCGTCCCTTGCGAGATTTTTTCACTCGTATGAGTCGTCAACAAATACCGGTAAAGGACTTTAAACGACACTTGAACAGTGAGGGTACTTTACCGTGCCAACGCCTTTTGCGACACAACTTAAGGCCAAATCCGAAATATCCTTGACTTTCACTACTAGTGCCGGGCACTTGGAAAAAGAATAGTCACTAGATATCATAGGTTTGACGCCAGACGCGGAGCTGGGAACGACAACCGAACCATTACCTCATGGTTACGACCTTTTGAAATGTTAAGGCATTAAGTGCTTTTCATAATATATTTTTTATTTAAGCTAAAGGACAGTCGGACTAAATGACTCTGAGTCTCATTGAATTAAATGAACTTTCTGCTTAAAAATGATTATGAATAGGAACTCACGAGTGTCCACTGGGTACCTGTAAATTACCATTTAAAAGAGAGTGGGTAATTTCTTAGTTACTTAGAACGCCTCTAACTACAAACTAGAATTACGATTTACTTCACTGTATCAGAAAGCTCCACATGGAGGACAATATTAAACGCATCATGAATAACCTACCTTTCTAGCCATATTGTATGAATATCGTATGCAAGAACAAAAAAAGGGTTCAATTGATACGTATGCCAAAAACTGGAACAAACCAAAGTGTGAACGGAAATGAAAAACTGGTTGATCAGGCATGACATTATAACCAGCATTACTACATGTGTACAGTTAAGATGGCTTCATTATCGCAATCAACACAGTGGACCTTAAGCACCAATATTTACGCAAAGAAAATCAAAATTCTAAATTCCGGGTTTTATGTACTTTCTGCAATGTTTGTTAAATCTACTTATTTTGACACTGTATGTATGTAGAAGAAATATGGGATAAAGTTGTAGACTGGAGAAATAGGTGAAAAATATTTTTTTTATGAATATTACTAAAACTGATGTATTTTTGATATCTACTTTAGTTATTATAACATCTTATTCTGTTAATTAACTAAACATAAGGTATCGTTAGCTAATGCTAAACTTCGAGGGCGCCAAAAGAGAATCTTTAAACATATACAGCAAACATATTATGCATGTATGGTAAATTGGGTAACAATCTGAAGATTTACAAATGATTATTTTTGTCTTAGTAGAATAAACAGTGTTTTTAGTGATATCTATAATTGTGACATATGAATGGAATGTATGAATATGTTATTCTAATGTTTTATTTAATTATTTATGTTGTTTGTAAAATGTTTCATTATGTTTATGCACTGGATAATGGATTTGTAAAATGTACAGTATGACAAGCTCAGGGGGGCTCCCCAACTTCTAGTTCAGCTGTAATTATGCAACAAGACAAAGGATATCCAAAAGTTATAGAATTTTATAAAACTCTTTGTAAATGTTTTAATGCTTTAAAACCCATATTTACCACAAAATGTCCCCATGAAACCATCTTAAGGTTTGTCTTCACAAATCGTTACAAGAAAATTCAGTGCCGAAGCAATAACCAAGTCTTGTAATCCTTTATAAACATCTTCCATCGGTGCATTTCAAGTATGAATGACCGATTTACATTTTTGTTTAATCATACGTACAGACAGCACAATCCTACTTCATTTGATCTGATGACCTTAAAATAATTTAGAAATTTTGTGGAAAATTAGAGTGTTATAGTATATTGTATAGAACAATTAAGCAGATGCGATGGATTAATCTTTACTTTTTTGACACTTTTTTTGTCCAGAAAGAAGATCTAATCACCTGCATTTTGTAGTTTGATCTACCGTACGTGTTAATCAATTATCGCCTGAAACCTGAATTCTGCTCAATATATTGATGAATTACTAATGTGATGATGCACAATACACAATCTGGATCAATTATGAAATATAACTAAAGGTATTCGGAAGAATAGATGGAAATCGCTGTTGCAAACGTCATGATTTTATTGTTTGCTTGTAGTTGAACAATTGTAAATAAAATCACAATTCGTTTTTAGACAAATTTAAAATAGAGTACAGTATACTGACCTGGGTCCATTTAATTGTATGGTTCTTACGTGGTAGAAACAAAAGTGCATGGATTCAACCCATTACCTTGCATCGCGAAATCTTCTCATATTTATTGGTCGGGTTGAGATACTATTATTTTATTTATACTTATATAAAAGCGCTTGCCTCGGGTCTACATGGACGTTACTTCAAGTTTATACTCTTTCTTGTCATACCAACTGACAGAAATTCCACCGGAGCAGATATAAATTGCATATACTTGTGATTCATTATAAACCTTGTCCTAATCTGCGGTATTATCACTATGTATGGACATTTGCAGAACTAATAAATGTGGGAAAACACAATTAAGACACACACATACACATACACACACATACACACACACACACACACACACACATATATATATATATATATATATATATATATATATATATATAGTAGACCGAATATTCTCCGATTTCAAATTTTTTGCACATTAACCTATATTTTGAAAGTTTTACATGACAATACTAGTTGCTTGATTGCTTGCTTGCTTTACGTTCCGTTGAGAATTCTACACTTGCACTGAGACGTCAACAGCTGTAGGTAAAGAACCACAAATTTAGATTCAGGGCCGTAGCAGTGAGGGTTCTTTAACGTGCCAAAACCTGCCACGACACGGGACCTCCGATTTTAAGGTCATATGTGATTCTCACTTTTGGCGAAGGAGCAATCACTACCTATGTTTACATCTTAGATTTGACGCGGTCATGGGGATCAAACTCTCGACCTCCTGTTTATGACGCGAACGCTCTAACCAATGAACTAGATACCGCTACCGGTGTAATACGATACAATAAAGTAGGGGTATCAAATGATACAGGAAAGAAAAAATAATTTGCTCAATTTAAGATTAGGTCTAGCGGTCAAGATTGCATTTGAATAATTATTATTTAACCGAATTGGGATAATTCATTTATCAAAACACTTAGCTAAAATATTTGTGGGGATATTAGTTTATATAGACGTTATTGTGTAAGTATGGATATGATATACAGCGGTATAAGGCCTCAAACGTGCCCACGTTTTCGTGCGTCGTAAATAGGTTTTCTAAGGAGTGGATCTGTAGCTCTCTGATCTTTTATCATAGAGCTTCAGTTCTGCAGATAAGTTACAAATGCAAGTAAAAAAAAAAAGACTAGCATGGTCCCATGACCTACATGGTACATAACTAGTATACAGGCACATATGGTGCATATAATTAGGAAATAAATTTCATTTTTGAAAGTAGACGAGGGCATGAACTGCGACGCTTCGTACTGGCATACTGCATGCAGCGCGCTAGCGCTTCGTAAAAAGCATGTCGTTGCGAAGCGCTGCAATTCATGCCTTCATGTACTTACAAAAATGAAGTTTATTTCTCATATTTACAGTCTATTTTCATTTCTGTTGGAGTTCCCAGCCGTTACAAATAGCCCACTATATTTATGAAGACTCGTATGTGCATTGTTGACAACTACATCACATTCATGAAGAAATGAATTTCATTACACAACACAATTTGTGAAAAGAATTCGGAAATGTAAATATGTTTAAATGAATGTCTGCGCAACACACGGCAATCATTTCTAATAATAAAAATAATTTAGTCTTAAGAATGTATATCTTTACGTTGTTTCATATATAAATATTTGAAAATGTGATGAATTAACGTTCTGCACACGTCAGCATATTACAAAAGTCATCAAACAGCCCAAGGTAGTTCTAGCTGAACGCGATTGGTTAATTTGGCGTTGTGATATCATTTTCAATGGTTTTGCATTTGACCTCTGTACAAATTGTAATAAAAACTTTCTCATGAACTTGTGCAGTTTGTAAACAATGCACGTTTGAATACAAAACTACTTCAGAGACATATGCAAATTTTAACGGTTGGAAATTCCAACAAAAATGAAACTAAAATGTAATTCTAACGCACTTCATGAAGTATGTCGGCGTGAAGTATCGCATTTCATAGCCTCGTGTATATTCAAAAATGAAATTTAATCCTAAGTATGTTCACAAAGAGGCTTTCATACCAACGTGATTCTCCTCTCTCTCTCTCTCTCCCTCTCTCTCACACACACACACACACTCTTTAAAAACATCATTCGGTGCTGAATGTTTTTGGAATGTCATCGCAGAAATGTGGTTGAGGGCAGATCATTTGATACATTCTCATTGATTTCTACATGGTTCTTCGACTAGTTAAATGGGTGGTCATGTTATATCGTAAGGGCGGCGTTCATTGCGAATACATCAGGAGGACACAGATCGATTGAAGTAGGACATCAGTTACATATTGGACCAATCACAACGATGTAGAAGCTGGTTTATTATTTTTTGTCAATGAGTTTATAAGCATTTGATAATGGATGGATACAACGGAAACATCAGTTATGAAGTAATTGGAATTGTCATGAAGAATGATTCAAATTCAACATATGATGATGAGATACTGGAAAGACCTTACCAAGTGTCCGTGGGAGTTCTGGCACTCCTTGCTACTCTCTATGGATCAATCTCCATAATAGCGGTGCTAGGAAACATGCTAGTCATATTTGTAATTTTTAAAAATAAGAAAATGCAATCCATTACCAACATCTTCATCGCAAATCTTGCTTTTGGTGATGTCATCATTGGGATTTTTTCGATACCCTTTCAATTCCAGGCCGCTTTACTGCAACGATGGGTTGTTCCATTTTTCTTATGTCCCGTGGCTCCATTTATTAAAAATCTGTCTGTGTGTGTGTCCGTTTTTACCCTGACAATCATCTCCATTGACAGATACATAGCGGTTATGTATCCCCTGAGAGCAGGCATCAAAATAAAAGTGGCTGTATTCATTCTCGTAAATATTTGGTTATTTGGCATCATATCCAGTTTGCCCAACTTGATTTTCTTTGAAGTCAAATACGTACCAGACGAACCATTTGAAGGTGTTGTGAAACCATTTTGCTCACATTTATATCCATCCGTAATGTTCAGGAACCTTCATATATATTATCTTGTTCTTATCCAGTATCTGTTGCCTCTACTGGTTATAAATTTCACATACTTCCGTATCGTGTACACAATATGGGGAGCGAAAGCCCCCGGACAAATTTTGGACAACCAGGAAAGTGCCAGAACTAGGAACCGCAAAAAGGTACAGTAATTTGATTTTCTTCTGAAATAGATGATGATAAGATTCTAATTCGTAAAAAAAAAATTTCTGGGTATATACATATGGTGTAGGTTTGCTATGTTAATATATCAAAATTCTACATTTTACAACGCATAACGTTTTGGAAAACAACGAAACAAAAAAGATTAATATCTATTTATATTATCCATATCTAATGTGTTCGCTGTGATCATACTGCATACATAACTATTAAATTCAATATACGAAAGGATCCATGGAGGTCTATAATAAATCGGATGCTTTTTGGCCATGGTCATTTAAGATCTTCAAGATCGGTATCAAGTAGTTTCTGAATACCATTACTATTCTTCATGTTTATTCACACTCTGCATCAGGTTATATCGGATGAACGCCGAGGATCGTATCGATGCAGAAATCAGAGAGCATTTTAATCAGCATGGAATAAAGTATAATTTAAAGCTTTGGATCTTTTCTCTCAAAGAACTTGTTTAAATCGAATCCCCCATGACTTGGAACTGTGCATTCAAAGTACAGTGTAGTTCAATGGTTCGAAAACATGTTCCCTCAACAGTTTCGTTAAGTTCATGAACGTCTGCGTTAGAGATTACTCTCTACCTATTTTGGTAATATGATTAGTCTCTGTTTAGAGAACTAACGGTGTCATGTTATGCCATGACATTTAAGCATAAATCACTTCCTATTTGTTGCATGTGTTGTCTAATTATTCCCTTTGGAACAGTCAGCCTTCAGTTTTATCTCCAACTCCTCCAAATTACATTCAATTAGAGTTGTACAATAAATTATTTTTTAAATTGCCAAAATTACAGTAACAGATTTTGTGATCTGTTTAGATAATGTCCTTTGATTAACTTAATATATTCAGTTTTGTAAATGATTCCTTATGTAGCATATTTATGGATGGAAAACATCGTGTTACACTTTGCAGAAGTAGACGAGATACATGCAGACATAAGAAATAAAATGTCAATTAAAAAATGTAGGTGTTGAATGCATTAGGAACGTCATCAAATATAACAAACCGCCCTTCAATGTCCACAGTATACTATTATTTAACATCCAATACAATGAAAGGTAAACATTGTCATCATATTTCTTGTATATATAAATGCACGGAATATGTACTCTCTCTCTCTCTCTCTCTCTCTCTCTCTCTCTCTCTCTCTCTCTCTCTCTCTTAACAGTTCAATTCGATCCTTGCTTCTTTGTAATGAGAATAGCAGTTAATACTAGCAAATACATTGGTGATGGATTCAACGAATGTAATGAATCAAGGGACTGATGTTCGATTGATTGATTGATTGTTTGCTTTACATTCCTTTGAAAATTTTTAACACATATTGAGACGTAACCAGTTGTAGGTGAAATACCACAAATGTAGGCCTATGCTTAGTGCTCTGGGTCGTAGCAGTGAGGGTTCCTTAACGTGCCAACGCCTGCCGCGACATGGGGCCTCAGTTTTGAAGGTCATATCCAAAGGACACCTGATTCCCACTTCTAAATGCCAGGCATTTGGCGAAGGAGCAATCACTACTTATTTTTAATGTCTTAGGTTTGACACGACCATGGCACGAACGGGGCTTGGACTCACGACTTCCCGGTTACGGTTTGTAATATTTTGTACACTTGACTGTAAAATATTTATCTGCCTCTCTGCAATAAATTCACAAAAGCCATATTAAAATCCACGGTTTCGGAGCATTTTAGAGCATATATAGTCACTACATCAAATAGTCACCGCATCAAATAGTCACCCTCTGTATGATTCGCAAACTGGAGACGATTTATTGTAAAAAGATTTTAATAACAGCATTTTTCTTCTTCCAAAAACATCACATCCCGGCGATGCATAAACAGTAATCTTATATATACCGGAGATTAAACGGTATGCGTTTCAAAACAAAGGGAATTGGGCGATAATATCATATACGAATACTTTCCACCTTAAATACAAGAATGGAGACAAAAACAGTTGTATCGAAAAAGTTCAATATCCATCAAATGATTATAAAATAGAATAATACAATAAAATGTATGACATGTTTTCTTCAGTAAGCGACATATTAAACATAAGTCATTGGTTACAATAAAGTATCACAGTCAGGAGGAAGGGGTATTACACACATGTATATGTAGGACATGCTCATTTTCTGTTTGGTTGAACGGTAATGCTAAACTACACATAGAATTGATCAAATTACGTAAAATGCCTGCGATATTCTGTCAGATTCCGTTGAATGTGCAATCATCCCACCCCAAACCCTAACATTTCCACCTCCCAGCTGACGGCGTTGAATAACAGGCGTCAGAATCACCCTCTCTTTGTCAGATGCACTTAATTCCAGGAGTGAATGTCAGAGCTATGAGCTCCTATTAACCGTAAATATGTCTTGAATCTTACAAATCACGCTACTTGATGACGTAGAAGCAAAACTGGGTGGATGATACAGATGTTGAGAATGAGAAATCAAAATAGAAGAATTACTAAGGGAATGCTATAGCACAATCGCTATGATGATTCAACTTGATTCAAGGTTATGCAAACTATGAAATACTATTCCATAATGACTTGCTGAGTTGGAAAATGGTAATAAGTTTACATTTTGCCCTACAAAGACAATTTCAAATGTAGTTAGTGACTGCCTCTTGACCACGCCCATATTTGAAGTAGTAGTGTGTGGCTCTGGGCACGAGACCTTAAAAACCGAAGTTTCATGTTGATTATTGACACCATCACCGCATTCGTCATTCATGAACTTCCTCTACAGATGGAAATAGAGGAGTCTCGATCATGAAGAAAATTCTCAAGGATACGTTAATCAACAAACAAACAAATAATAATAGTAAATAATAAAAGGGAGACGTGATGCAGTACCTGTGTCAGTTCAACGAATGTATTAACTGGAGGTACCCTTTGTCAAACTCTGCGACCAATGATGTTCCAAATGTGCTCAATAGGGTTCAAATCTGAACTTCGAGCAGGCCATGGTAGTACCACAACTGACTTTCTAACGCAAAAAAGTCCTACCCAGCACGAACATGATGTCGTCTGGCATTGTTATCCATAAATATTGATATTGGTCAAAGAGTGCGGCGCAACATGTCCCATTTATAATTTTGTGCATTTAGGTTGCCTCAAACCTGTTAAGATCCAGCTTACAGTTGTAGGAAACATAGTTCCATACCATAACGGATCTACCACCAAACAGAATCATCCCTACAATATATCAGTAGTTAGTTTAGCATACGCAGTTCTAGGGTGTCGCTATATACGCATTCATCAATCTATGATACGAGGGCGAATCAGTAAGTAAACAGCCTAACTTATTTCCGGTTGAGATCTACCTCTTCTTTTTTCGATGTAATTGCCCTTTGGTATGATGCACTTAGATCACCGGTGTTCCAGTGTCATCAGCTCAGAAGTGAAAAAAGTCAGGGCACTTTCCATTGACTCACTCCTCAACTGCCGTGACGACTTCTTCGTAAGACCGGAGATGACGTCCACGGATATCCTTTTTCAAGTTCGGGAATAGGAAGAAGTCGCTGGGAGCTAGGTGAGGCGAATAGGCCGGAGGATGTGGTATTAATTCATACCCGGTTCGCTCTACAGCATCTACTGCAACTTTGCAAGTGTGGACTCTCGCGTTGTCCTGTTGCAGTAAAACACCTTTAGAGAATTTACCTCAGCGTTTGTCACGGATGGCGGTCTTCAACTGGTCTAGCAAGTTTGCATAGTACACTCCAGTTATTGTACTTTTCTTGGGTAAAAAGACCAACATAATTAATCCTTTTGCGTACCTAGATACTGTGCCCATTACTTTGCCAGCAGGTGGTTGCGTCTTGAACTTTTTTGGCTTCGGGGACCCCGGCCCTATCATATTCTCTGGCTCATAATAATGAACCCAAATCTCATTTACAGTCACCAGACGCAAAAGACAATCACCTTTTCACCTAATACGCTTCAACAAGGCGCTGCATACTGATGCTCTGTACTGGGTTGCTCAAAACCTTGGTTAAGTTTAACCAGTGGTTAAATCCCTTATCCACTGGTTATCTTTCAACCACTGGTTAAATTCTGTTTCTCAAAAGTTAACCAGTGGATAAATTGCTTAACCACTGGTTAAATATTGACGAAAGTTAACCAATCTGCAGAGGTGGGTTAAGTATTTTAAGCAGTGGTTCAACATGGCTGCCCGCTTTCTTTTTGATGTAAACATTGGCAAATGACACAAGAAACAGGGAGTTTATAGACATTTTAATCATGATTTAGATGACACAAAGTACAAAGAAAGGTAAATATTTTCTAAATCATGAGTCACAGATATCACAGAAACCCCAATTGTGCCGTCCCACCATGTTTTCATTGCAAGGGATTGTTTGGTTTCCTACAACTTTAAGAAAAGTTATAATTATTATATAATTCAATGCATTAACAGTTTGTAAACAGGATATATAGGTGAAGTCACCGGGAGAGGGGGTTAGGGGTTGGTTCATATGGGCGGGAGCGATTGAGCCCTTCAGTTAAGTTTAATGCTGCAGTTCACCAATCCATAACCATGCCTTTATGTTTGTAAACCCCCACACCTCTTTAAGGTTGAAGTTAGCGTGACTTTTGCAAAGTGAATATATTTGTGAATTTTCTAATCTCATAATTTTTATACCCTTGCTGCTGTTTATAAGGATTAAATACGCTAAAGCTAGTTGTTTAATTATAAATACATTTTATATATAGGCCTAAGTGATCACTTAGGTGTATATAAGATAGTGAGGATATTTAAAATTGTTGACTAATTGAGAGCAAACAAATAACAAATAATAAATAAAACGTGGAAGATTGTAATCAAAACCTGTCGCCATGCGGTGAAAAATAAATATTAAAAAAAAACACAACAAAAATTTGTACTTCTAGGAAATTTTCAAAAATAAACAAACTCTACTCGTTTTAAAAGAACATACATATGAGATAAAATACATATGCATAGAGTTATTTCTTTAAAAAATTATCAAAGTGGTAGGGGTAATATTTTTATCCATAGCGTCCAAAGTGGTGAGGGCAATAGTTCCTCTGAATAAAAATGTTTACTGCATTATAGGTTTGTCACTATAAATGAATTACGAAATGATTAAATGAGATTGACGTTTGAAAACAATTAATCCAATCTTTAAATTTTTATGCAAATTATTTTCTTGCTGCCGAAATGGATCTATTGTGTCAGGACCCAAATTATTCAAGAGTGAATTCATAGATTCTTGACATTGTTGGTAAACAATATGCATCATGTACGCGTGTAGATTATTTTGATTTTGCCTACTGTATGTAATGACTCTACTGAATAATATCGGTGGATTACAGCTCCATGTTGGGTGTAACTTGTTGGAGGAAAAAAATAAATTGGAAGCCGGTTTGCAGACGAACTACTCACAAATTGCCTCTGACTTACATGTCTCAATTCGCAGTGTTTGGATTAGGAAAAATGCAGCTTTAAATTACTTAAGGTTGAATTAAATACAGTGTAATAATGAAGGACTACCGTACATATTGAGACCTCCAACTGGAACTCTTCCTGAAATCCCGATGACACTAGTCAGTGAATCCTGATGGGTCTCTTAAAATTTTCTGACAGACGGGGTCGAGTGACAAAGGAGATAGACCTTCTCCAGTCCATTCTCTATACATTGAGTTTTCTGAATATAGTTTCTATTCCTTTTGCTTTCAAACAAGCCTTCCTGTACTTCTCTTTCACATTCTCAACTATTTTACCCCCCCCCCCCTCTAGTTTACGACCTTGGTTGCCTTCAAAATACAACGAGGAACAACGACTCATCATGTGAAAAGTTTTCACTCCGCTTCATTTACATTTGCGTCAGCCATTATTGTTTACAAGTTCATATGATAGTTGTTGAATTATGGGATACAAACCACTGGTTAAATGTACTTAACTATTGATTAGTAAGCCCTAGGACTAAATTTACTTTGAGCAACAGAAATTTGACCAGTGGTTAGTTACCCAGTGGATAGTAAAACTAACCAGTGGTTAAACTTAACCAAGGTTTTGAGCAACCTAGTCCTGGTTGCCATTTGCTCATCGCTAACGGATTTGGGGACCCAACGGGCTGTTAGCTTCCTCATACCGAAACGATTATGTAAGATTGCTGAAACGCTGTCATGTGAAATGCCTAATGCTTGCGCTAGCTCTTCCACCTGAATTCGCCCATCAGAGTATACCAGATCCCGAACTTTGTTACACATTTCTTCGTCGGTGGCATCCAGTGGGCGTTCAGACCTGGCTTCATCTTCTAAAGACGTTCTACTGCGTTGGACTTTCCCTACCTAGAATTTAACCTGAGCATAAGATGGTTCAGAAGACCCATAAACATCGGCTAACTCACTGTATATTTCTTTGCCTGTTTTACCTTTTAAATACAAATACCGAATTACAGCACGGAACTCATCTTCAGATGAAAAGCATGCCTTTGCATCACTAGTCATGTTTCACATTCAATATCTTATTACAGAATGACTCGACACGCGTGCAATTTTGTTCCCAGGCATAAGACGTGTATTGAAACAATGCATGAAATTCGTGACCGTCTCGGTCAATTGGAAATGGGATAGGCTGGATACTAATTGACTCGCCCTCTTATGTAGCTAAAGCGACTCTCATCTGACCAATAGACGTTCATCCAAGAGGCTAGGTTCCAACGTTGGTGATCTTGATACCATTGATGTACGAAAAAGTCTAGATATCTTCACTAGTCATCTTGCACGGTAGACAACAACTTAAGTCAATTCCGAACTTTTCTGATTTGAAGTAAAAGATGTTATAATAATCTGTTAATTCCCTTTTAAACCTGAGTTATAGGTATGAACGTTCGTCTAACCATCTTGCTGGGTGTTCTGTTCTCTGTTTTATGTGCACGATCTTTGATATAGATATAGAATCTTTATTTTGAGTCGAATATATCCAAATACAAACATAAGCTCTGAAGAGCTTGTATTTCGACAAACAATTGTAAATATAACAGTGCATGGTATAACAGAAATGATATATGAAACAAGTGAAAACAAGGAAACACAAAACAAAAGACGCGGCATGCATGAAATAAAAAACTGAAATCATAGGTTAAGATAATCAAAACTAAGAAACTAAAGCACTGTCTATAAACACAAAAAAACCCCACAAAAACAGGAGAGGACTAAAACAAAAAGAAAGGAGAAAGTGGATTTATTAGTTACAAATTGGACAATTGCAGACAGAACCATCCCAGATTTGGAACAGCCTGACAAAGAGTTTGTAGTTATCTGCTTTTCTGATTTCATTTGACAGGCTTTTCCAGAGCCGGGAGGCCTCGTAACAGGAAGATTTTAGGCCATACCTGGTGGTATTTGCTCTTGGTTGAGAAGCTTGCATTTCTCTCCTGGAATTATCCGTTTGTTGTTTAAAGTTTACCAGATCTTGCAAATAAGAAGGTGATTGGTTGTGTAAAATTTTATACGCTTCCTTGGCAATTAATTTAAGTCTATTTATATGTAGTAGCGTGGAGTTTGTATTTTTCAATAGATTTTCCAAGGAGGAGTCGAAATCATCTGTAACAAAACGAAAAGCTCGTTCATGTATTCTTTCCATTTTTTGGTAATTCTTATACTGCAAAAATGCCAAATGACAGGACAGTAATTAAAATTTGACAAAATAAAAGATTTATAAATGATCAGTCTGCTTTGTTTTGTTAAAAATCTGTCAATCCTTTTCAATACTGCAAGTTGTCTTGAAGCTTTTTTAGTTTACAAATTTCACTAACATGGTCATCAAATTTTAGTAAAAAATCAATATTTACACCTAAAAGATTGACGTTACTTTCACATTTGATTTCCGTATCACATATGGTGAAAGAATTCTGGAATTTGCTTTACTACCTAAACAAATTGACTGAAATTTATCTGGATTGGCTTTCAAACAATTATCAGAGAACCAGGTAATTAAAACTTGACTTTCTTCCTCCAATACTGATTTCAAAATATCACAGTCATCGTGCTGGTAAGCCAGAGTGTTGTCGTCTGCATAATTGTATTTGACGTCATTTGTTAACTGGTACTTTCTGGCAATTCTACAGATGTTTGAGTGGTGATCCAGGATTTAAGAAATGGGAGGGGGCACATGTGAAAAATCGAGTATTAGCCAAAATACTTAGCTATTTTGGGCAGCAAATCTGGAGTTTTACTCACATTAGTTTGTAAATTTGTGGCGACAATAGTACCACAGGGCTAATGTATTCGATGACCAAATTGTCTCAAAGTCATACCTGCTTCTCTCATTCTAACAATATGCCTTTGGATTATATTCGAGACTTGCGGACGACCCATAATCATGATACTTTCGATGTGTAAGAAACGTAAACTACGTGTAATTTGTCAAAGTGCACAGGTAAAATAAAGACCTAAAGCTACGTGAACAAAACTCACAATTCTGTTGGAAGTTGGAAGGGAGTGCAAAAGTCGCACGGGCCATTCCCGGACATGTATACTGTAAACGAATTCAAAATCATTGTTCTATTTTTATTCATTCACTCATATATATATATATATATATATATATATATATATATATATATATATATAAGGTGTAACTTTGGTGCTATAATCCTTTCCCATGAGTATAATAAAACGATAATAAAGGAGAAACATTTCTTCTAAATATAACACTTTCATACTTCATAGGTGAGTATTTTGGTAAATTTATGTATAGACTAGCAAAAAAGGTGAAATTATTTTTCTATCCTTTAATTTCCCGGGTTTTCTAAACAATATTGATTAGTGTATAGAGAACCCTAGGTCTCTTTCTCTCCAACAATGCAGATTTAAAGTAATTTGGTGTGAATTTCCATGACGAGTGCAATCTCTGTTGAAATTTCTTGTATCTCGAGAAAGCAATTGACACCAGTATCCAGATGAATGTGTATCTGGGACTGCGATGAAATTCTAACAATTTTACCGGCCAGATTGTATTGTGAATACAAAGTAGAAGATAAATCTATATACAATGTAACTTAGTTTCGATTTTATGACATCACAAATGTCCATGAATTCTTAGCCCAAAGCAAAGCGGTCATTTTTGTAAGGAATAGAGCGTACCCATGAAGCGTTCTCATAAAACGCAAAGAATTATAGCAATATTGTAGCATGTAAAATTTTCAGACTGATTTTGTTCGTTCTGGCAGTAGGTGGATTCTGAGCTTCTATGCGCGGATTCTACACGTATTTGTTTTGACAGTGTGTAAAGTCTTGAGCTTCGGTAGACGACACACGATCATTTAACATGAGAAACTATCTGGTATCGATTTACAATATCATTAATTGTAATTTCGCCTCCAGGAGATTCATGTAATACCCCAATTTTACAAAACACCGAATCTCAATTTGTTTCCAACAAGACTTCAACCAAACATATTCTATACATGTATATCAAGGCTTTCTATTCATTTCTGGTGGTTATTTTTGCGGTTCACACACACACACACACACACACACACACACACACACACACACACGAAGTAGATATATAAATCTACATTTGAAAATCCACATACTGTCATTGAAACAGTTACAGTTTAGATCGAATTTATTTCGCTTCATTGCCATATGCATGAGGATCACATATATACATGGAATTTTAATTCCACGACAAATATAGCAGCGTAACTGCCCTTGCATGTAAAAATCAAAATCTTTTGATTGATTTGCGAAACGGAAATTTAAGGTAGAAGCAAAAGACAGTAAAGGACCACTGTCTTCGAAACTACCAATCACACCATCCGGGTGAATCTTCAATACTGAAACACGTGTTAATTGATCTTGATAGAAGGTAGAAATAATTAGGCAAATCATGTGGATGGTGATATAAATGACTACTTGACACTACGACATATCTTTGCATTCCAGTCTCCTGGTGACGAGTCATTTGAATACTATTTAAAAGTATCACTAGTCCAACTTATGGTTATGAAATCTATTATAATAATAATTTTCCTGTTCTGCATATCAAGACTAGATTCAAATAATCAGCAACGTACAAAACAAGATGTGTTCTTTCAACAACAATAAACAAAAACAAAAATTAAAAGTGTTCAAACTGATGGAAGACTTTACACACTATATCGTACATTAATACTGTATGACTAGTTTGGATCCGCCCTAGATTCTGAACCCTGAGGTTTCGAAACTCACAAGTTTAGCACATCCTTTACTGCTTTTCGTAAATATGCCTTCAGTTTTAATACAACAATGAAAGAAATCTTTCAAATGATAAAAACATTTAGTCACTATGACCACTCTGGTCCCACCCTGGTATCATAATCGCGGTCCTTCTCTTGGGATCATGAAGTTTACAATTTTGATAAATGACTATCTGCTCTTCGGAACTTTCAAGTTTGAATCAATAATATTAAAGACGTTTTAAACATAACACTATATGCCCAGTTTGGCCCCGTCCTAAAGTTAAAACCTCTTCCCCGAGGATCATGAAATTATCCAGTTTGGTCGACGCCTTCCTATTCTACGTCATAATGCATTTTTTTTTTTTTTTTTTTTTTTACAAATGTGCGGTTGTGGAGAAAAATTGTTTGAAAATCGGTAATATTTGGCAGTTTTTGTCTTGCCCCTAAGCCCCCTGGGGGTGTAGGAGTTTTAAATTTATAATTAAATGCAACTCTTGTCCCAAAGATGTTTCATACCAAATTTAAAAAAATGGAAGGGGGAGTTATTAAGAAGAATTTAAAAATGTTCCATTGTTCACGCACGACTAACGCAGATCAATACCAATACATGAAGGTCGTCTAAACAGGAGGTCCACAAGACTTTTCGGTCAACTGAATATCAGTTTTGAAATCTATAAAAACATCCTGTTTTGGATGTTAAGCTAATTTCTAATATTCAGTAATAATTTAAAATATGATGTGTTATGAAAACTGAAATGCTCCCCGAAAGTGCCTATATACTGACGAAAGAATTTACATTATATATGTAACATTAACAAGATGTGACTAATTTGAATTCATTCTGGAGTCAAAACTCTGCGGTTGCAAAATTCACATATATGGTACATCCTTTTCTGCTTTTTCTATACACATTTAGTTTTTATACCGTATCAGCAAACTTTTAAAAAGATTGTAGAGAAGATTTTTGAAAACTGGTCAATTTTTGCCCCTCCAGTAAGGTGCCAGTGTGGCAGGTGTCATGAAATTTACTATTTATATCCTTGTTCCAATGATGCCTCCTACAAATTTTTAAAAAGAATTGGAATGGTTGTCATCAAGAAGTTAAATATGTTCCATTGTTAACGCACGACCCACGGCGGTAGATGCTGACCAATTGCAATAAGAATTAACTACATGTTTTCAAAACAAATACTACTCAGAATGTTTTGGGATTTATTTAAAGTCTTCAATTACTCTTTAATTATAATTAATTTAATTATATATCAAAGGTTGTGTAAACTTTTGTTTGTGTTCATCTCTTCCAAATCAAAACGCACGTCAACTATCGAATTAATCAAATTCTGCAAATCACTTTAATTAATGTTTCGTCCCTTAAAGTGTTCAACTCTTGCATATCATATTAATGTTTCATCTCTTCAGTTTTTCGCCTCTTGTAAATGGTGCGACGTTTCATTTCTTGAAATCACTCATATTTTTAATCCACTTTTCCTCTAATCAATAACTGTGCAAACCTCTAAAAGATAAATTCTTGTAAAAAAAAAATTACCCTGGGTGTGCGTTAATAATTCTTATTAATTATTAATACGACGTTGTATCAATACTCTCTCGAATATACACTCAACATACTGGAAAATTGTTTTACTCTACAAAAAATCCACAGGGCGTTCAAATGTCGAACAAAATAATTATGATTCTTCTTTTTTTTTTTTTATTTTTAAAAAAAAAAAAATCTACTTTCTGTAAGACCAATATTTTTTCCAAGTGACCCTACTTGATATTCTTTTTAAATCTGTGTCCTAAACATTTAAAAGTAACAGTAAGCTCATCACAACGTCTCTTTGAACCAACGTCATTACGTAATAGATAATGCAACTAAAAAACCCTAAATACTTTTCAAATTGATCAATACAACGTCCAATGACTTCGATCTGTATCTTGTCTGGTTTTGTTTACTAATTGAATTATTAAAAGTTAAATGCAACTAAAAAACCCTAAATACTTTTCAAATTGATCAATACAACGTCCAATGACTTCGATCTGTATCTTGTCTGGTTTTGTTTACTAATTGAATTATCAAAAGTTAAATATCGTCGATTGATTGATTGATTGTTTATGGCCACACTCAACAATTTTTCAGTTTGTTGGTGGAGGAGAGAACTCAGATACAATGTACCTGGGAAGAGACCACCGACCTTCCGCAAGTAAACTGGCAAACTTGCTCACATAATAACCACTCGGCCACGGAGGCCCCAAATATCATCGATAAATGATGATAACTTTATTATAACTTCGTATCTGTTATGTAGAGAGTTGTCTATTCAGCGGGATCAGCATGTCTTATTTCTTTCCAGATATATGTCGACAATAAACAACCACACGTGTTGTCACTAGCTATCAGATGAATCCCTACATTGCAAATATAATGTAACTGATGTTCATTTTTAAAGAAAAATCTCAACTGGCTTGATCGAAATACAAACAAAGAATGACCACTAAGCATTTGATTGGCCCAAATTATAGCAAAGGGGCCCCATGCGGGTAAAAACGTCTAAACCAAGACAACAATACGGGGCAGTTACGGGATATTCCCAAAATGAGTTAGAACATACAAGATTAAAACAAAATCGAACTTTACATAAAACAATTTTTTTTTTTGACAAAATTTTTTATTTGTATAGAAAAACTCATTAAACAATATCAGTAAGCAGAAATGTTGGTAGAAAACATCTATTTTCGGAAGAAATGATTACATTTCCCCTTGAATTCTATTTCTATCGCTCATGGATAACAGTAAACAAATAAAAAGTTGGTAATTTTCTACCCCATTTTCAAAACAAAAATGAGTAAATACTATATCAGATTTCAGTATAATGAAGTTGTCTTTCATTATGGGAAATAAGTTACAAGAGTCGTTATATTCAAGAAAATGGGTAAACTGAAAATCGTAGTACATCGGCTGGCTGACATCTTGAATTGGACGCTGACTATACGAGACTGATTACATCACCTCGTAAAAATCATTTCATACTAGGATGCTTTATTGAACATAGATGTTAAATTCAAACTAACAAATCTACCTTATGACAAATGGGATGACTTCAGATTTTTAATCGTCAAATTCCCACATCTATGTAGTGATATTCCAATATTATCTGTATATGGTATTTATCTCTCTCAAATGATTCGAACAGAGCCTCCATTGCCGAGTAGTTAGAACATCACGCTCAAAATCACCTCTAGTCTGCACGGGTTCGATTCTCGCTCGCGCCGATATATTTGAGAAATTTTGCCAGTTCACTTTCGGAAGGTCGGTTGTCTCTTCCCGGGTAAATTGTATCTGGGTTCTCTTCTCCAACATTAAAAATTGGACGCCACCAGAAAACTGAAAAATTGTTGAGTGTGGCGGAAAACAACAATCAATTAATCAATCAATCAATCAATCAATCAAAGGATTCGATGCGCAAGAGCATGTTCTGCATATGATCAGTTTTAACTCGAGGCAGGTTGATGTTACAAGAGTTTCAACACTCTCGTTTAAAGTGACCTATTCGCAAATTCTATGGTTGTTATACGATCTACATATGCAATTTACCAATTCAGCCTGTCATTGGGTCAAACTCTGTCTGACTATTTCATATCAAATATAAGGCAGTTCTTTACACACTTAATGTGGCAACGGATTACTCCGTTTACCTGATCAATATATAGGGTTCACGGTGGGTGTGACCGATCGACTGGGGATGTTTTACTCCTATTCGACACTTGATCCCACCTCTGGTACATGTTTGTCCAGGGTCCCGTGTTTGCCCTACTCTTAATTCATATTCTGTAGAAAAATTATGAGATTGATAATTATTTGTTATCTTAACCTTTCAGTCTTCCAGTTCATAAAAATCTCATCCAATAAGGAAATCCCTTTCTTAAATACTAGTTTAACATGCATTTATAATTCTTTTAAAAAGTGATCCAAAATTCTATTCTTTCTATTTCCTGGCAATTACAGCAAATTATTGAAAATTATTTTTTATGCTACTAGTACTATTATAACATGTATATCCATACAACATCATTACAAACCAAGCCGAGTTCTTCTCGGTACTTTTTGTACTTTGATATACTTGGTCAGAAGATCTTGTTTCAAGAGCAAATTGAATTGCTTGGTCATGAAGAACTTTGTGATATTAATGAACATTTAATGTATATTAATTGGAAAGTATAGGTCGAGGCACAACTTTGGATGAAATGACAGGTGATGCACATAATCATGGTGTTCATATACAACTCAAACTTCCTGATTCCAAGGTCTATATACCACCCAAACTTCTCGATTCCTGGGACTATAGCTATATACATCTACCACCCAAACTTCCTGATTCCAGGAGTCATAACTATATACCACCCAAACTTACTGATTCCAGGAGTTATAACTATATACCACCCAAACTTACTGATTCCAGGAATTACGATAATACATGTAAATACATCTGATTTGTTAGATGTGATAAATAATGGATTATGCCTTCTTGAATCGCAGAGCCCCACCCTAACATCAGAACACGTGACACACTCGATGATGAATTTCCCTGAGTTGATAGAGGCATCATCGATTATCAGGCATTTTCACAGGTTGTCAAGGAAATGCCCCCTGCACTAAGCTTTTAAAAATTGTATTTGCATCATTTGTCGATGTTTAGTGCCCAAGAGAACCACAAATATCATAATAAATGTTCCCGAGGCCTCCTAAATGCCCATACCAATTGAACAGTACGACATTTAACTGTGGACACGACAAAGTCCAGACTTTTTGCTACCCTTTATGATAAAGGTTTTGTGAAAACTCAAAATGCATGTGATGGAATTTTTAGCATTATGTCATAGTCCAAGGTTGGAGTACAGAACAATAGCCTCCAAAGACAAAAATCCTATAGGAGAATGGCAGGATTTTAAATCCTACAAAATCCTATCATAATCCTGTGGGATAAAAGATCTTAATATTCCCATAATTTCCAGTAGGATGATTAATCCTATGTAAAGTGTGCTTAGAAGAAATCTTCTACACAGTGCATTTGCCTTTGTATTTAATACTACTCGATAATTCTTTATCATAAGGGGTAGCAAAAAGTCTGGACTTTGTCGTGTCCAGAGTGAAATGTACTGTTCTGGGTATTTATACTCATCATGCTATATTCAAGAAGCTAACGTTAACAAGAGGCCCACAGGCCTTAATGGTCACTTGAGTATAATAGGCCATACATAGACCTGTCCGGGAATCTCATATTTGCATTTAAGCCTCATTCTGGAGTCTCTGTTTAAAGCTTTATGACCTTTCTAAATATGACATCCTTAATTCCATTTTACTTTATTGCATTCATTAAGTTTATATTCTAATTTAGATTTTACTATCTGATATTCTTAATTTTATCGAGATTCAATCTGTTGTTTCACTTTCCTTGTTAATCTATTATGCTTCACGGCATTTATCATATTATGTCTCAGTATTACACCAGAGGGCATGACATTCGCCACAATACCTGCTCCCTGTATACAAAAATGAACGTTTGACGGCTTACAGAGTCCGTTGCTCAAAAATGCGTGTATCTTGGCATAAATTAGCCCAACTAAGTTATGCCAATATTTATAAAAGTTTAAACTGCGCTTCTGAAAGCGACATACACCAATATGTTGCCTACTAAGAATGCGCAGACTATCGTCTATTGGCGTAGAAACTGAGATGGATCAATACTTTTTGTCTCTTCATCGCAGAAAAAATACATCGAAGTACACCAATCATCTACCTGATGCGATTGTGAATTATAATAGAATTTGTCTTTAAGAATTTTCATTTATTGACCGCTTACACCCAGCCCCTAACCCTCCCCCCTCTCTCTCTCTTTGATTTTTCATGTATAGTAAGATCAAAGTTAGAATTAAGAATACAAGATGGATACATAGAATCGTGGCGGCAATTCCCTTCTATATAAATCAGCCAATATTTCCTGACCAAGGTGCAATGAACTTCATAATTTTGGTAAAGGGTTTCATTGGACACAATAACCAAAATATATTATTTTGCATTTGGTTTTTCTCCCACATGTGAAGGAGTACAGAAGATTTTTAAAACTTTCGCGTTATTATTATTTCGCAGTTTTTGCCCCAACCACGAGGTCCTTGCGGAGCTATGATCATAAATTTCACAATATACATTCCTCTTATCGTAAGAGATCTATCCCGTGAGGACCCGGGTTGGAATAGATCCTCCGTACCTCTTGCTTGTCGTACGATGCGACTAAATGGGGCGGTCCTTGGGATGAGACAGCAAAAACCGAGGTCTCGTGTCACAGTAGGTGTGGCACGATAAAGATCCCTCCCTGCTTAGAGGCCCTGAGCGCCGAGCATAGGCCTAAATTTGCAGCCCTTCACCGGCAATGGTGACGTCTCCATATGAATGAAAAAGTCTCGAGCGGGACGTTAAAAATATTATAATCAATTAATAATCGTAAGAGATCTTGCCCCGCCCCGAAGGTACCAGGAGAGCAAGTGCCGTGGAATTTAAATTTGTGTCCCCCTTGTCCCAAAGATGCTTCATACAAAATTTCGGAGGAATTGGATTGGTAACTATCAAGAAGTTAAAAATGTTCAATTGTTAACACATTTAGTCATTGATCATCATGGCCCCACACTATACCAAAATCCCTACCCCTCAGATCACGTTTACAATTTTGGTAGAGGGGTACTTACTCATTCTAAATATCCGTTTAGTTTCAATTTGGTATCAATAACATTGAAGAAGATGTATTTTTTAAATGTTTTACACTTGAAAACTATATACCAAGTTAGGTCCTGCCCTGGTGTCAGAACCTCTACCCCGGGATCATGAAATTACTATTTTGGTACAGGCTTTCCTGCTCTACATTACTATGCATTTAGTTTTTCTTACAAATGTGCAATTCTACAGAAGAAGATTTTTGAAAATTTGTCACTTTTTGGCAGTTTTGGCCCCGCCCCTAATGTTCGGGGGAGGGGGGGGGGGGGGGCAGGAGTCCTGGTATTTACAATTTATGTCTGCCTTGTCCCAAAGATGCTTCTTACCAAATTTGAAAAGAATTGAAATGGTAGATATCAAGGAAAAGTTAAAAATGTTCAGTTGTTAACGCACGACGACGGACGATGACCAATTGCAACAGGTCACGGAGTTTACTCAGGTGACCTAAAATGTTGAAATATTAACGTATTACGTACAACGGCGGACAAAACACGTCGCAACAGGTCACTTTGAAAAGTCAACGCTGAGGAACTTCACACAAAACACCAATTTCTTTTACCAACTGCAATTCAATTTGCCCAAAATCAATAGATGATGATCAAAGACCAGTGAAATATTGCCTTAATCATCATAAACTCATTTCTTAACTAATAAAAAATTCCAATAGTAAATCTGACACTCATAAAACGCCATATTTCAGATTAATGACCTGTTTGAAGTTATACTTAGCTGAATTAGAAGCACCTGTCAAATGATTGATTCACATACACGGAAATCAAAGTGACCCACCCCTTTAACCATATATTTCACTTAGGAGCTCCTAGATTCGCTGTGGTAAAACTACTAACGATGAGAACTCCCCTAAATATTCCTTTAATGTATAACACACAAATGATATACATATATACCTTACTTTATCATTGGATCAAATAATTTCAAGCTTTCTGCTTATTGTTGATATCCAACGATCTACCAAAAAAAAAAAAAAAATGAACGTTACATTACTTTGTATCATGGACATTTCTTTTGAATGGTATATTTTGCACCTAGCGGGACTATGGCTAGTTTCGAAGTATACTGAAGATATAATAGGAGTACAGGGATAGTGGGCGCCGGCTATTTTCAATTTTATTTTGTTTTGTTATTCTTCAACAACGACTGGAGACTTAATGTTTTCATTACCTCAGATATAGATTACTATAAAGAAACGTGTAATTAACGGAAGTATTGTCATTATATGCATTTTAATGAGCTAGATTTTCAAAATATTTAATATAATATTTCCATTGATTTACCTGTTCTGAGAGTCAATAATTTGATACATATACAACATACAATGATATCCTGACTAGATCACTGGTTCCTTTGTGTGTAGGACAAAGAAGCGCGAGAATGAAATTCCGAGAGAGACGTTGCGAAAGCAAAGGAAATCGCAAAGGTGATGGAGGAAAACAAATACCGCTGCTTTGCAATAGAAAGCTGTTAGTTCATAATTTTCCTGCGGACTTTTCCCAATCTGTTCAGGATCAGCGCATTATTACATGCATATACAATACATATGACAAACGCATTAAAGTATACGTTTCTTCGTGCAAATGAATATGTACTTTATTCCAAAATTGTTTATAGCTGGTAAAATAATCCTAAATCAGTAATAGTATAGTCCAGATGGAAGAATTTGATAATCAAGGCATCCATTTTGGAGTGCGTATATTGAAACTTTCTCACGCAAAGGAGAAGAAGTGCAGATGCGAAAGAGCAAGAGCTGCAATAGTGAAGAGGCTACAGTAGAGTCACTCCTTCGCCTTAGCGTTTTGCTCCCCCCCCCCCGTCCCTCATTGATTTTTGTCTTTGCAATGTCGCTGCTTTTTCCTCACAGTTTTGCTTTCCGTACTAAACATGTTCAGAAACATGAAATACAATCCCTACATATTGGATAAATCCCATGCAAATTTGTTGTATTTCCATGCAGTTAACATCTATTGTGCGTTTTAGCAGAATCTTTAGAAAAATTTAATACAGTTACAGTATATAAATTACGACAGGTTAATTAATGTTAAGCACACTCTCCTCCACTTCGAAAGTGACTTGTAAGCCCAGGTATGGAGGACAGTAAGCTACCAGTTTTCAGAAGATTAAATTAGGCCATGTATCTTTATTCAAAATTCATGTGGTTTACAGCTCAGTGATGAGTTGGGCCTTGCATTTTCTGAAATCTAAGCAATGCTTCTACTCTACACAATGCATTCAACATGAGTTTGTATTTGGTTCTTCTGATTGGATGCAGTTTAACATTAATAAAATTTTTGTCTAAAAAAAATGTTTTATGTAAAGTTCGATTTTGTTTTAATCTTGTATGTTCTAACTCATTCGGGAATATCCCGTAACTGCCCCGTATTGTTGTCTCGGTTTAGACGTTTTACCCGCATGGGGCCCCTTTGCTATAATTTGGGCCAATCAAACTCTTAGTGGTCATTCTTTGTTTGTATTTCGATCAAGCCAGTTGAGATCTGTTTGCCACCCACCTCCACCCCAGCTCTCTTTAGTGTAACCACCACTTTCAGGGCTTATGTGTAATTTCCTGCTTGTGTATTATGTAGATTTGATTGGCATATTTTTAGGCCACCTTTTTCTGCTATTGTTATTTTAAGGCTTACTGGGAGGCCCCCTTAATTCTCAACCTGCTTGTGTATTAGGTAAGATTTGATTCAGGTTGAATCCAGTTGTCTTATCCATACTTTGTCATATTATGTTTGTTTGGCCTCCCAGTATATTTATATAATTTCAGCACAATATTTCGTCATTTTTAACAAATGACATTTGTGGAAAACTACATATTTGTTTTTCTGTTCTTTTACAATTAATAGCTCAAAACATAGCTTCGCTTAAGGCAGCACTTTTGAAGGGGTATGCAGAAGTTTTACTTAATATGGTTTTTTTTTTCGACAGTATGAAGCAGATAGTATTTATCATTATTTCGAGAGAGAAATTTTCAACATTTTAAATACGCCCCGTGGTTGCTTTAACTGCTTACCTTGAATTTAAGGTCCTGACCCTTCGTAGTTGAACCTATCAGCTCAGCAGTACACAGGACTCGTATTAATACTTATAGTAGTGTTTTCCAATGCAAGACACATAAAAAGATTAATTACAAGCAATCAATTAGTCCTGGATATCGTTCTCGAACAAAACGGATAATACATGAAATTCCAAGAAAGAAATAAGATAGAAGACTACGCCAAACATGATAATTACTGTCATTTCAATGTCAATAAAACGTGTATTGACTGGTTTGCAACATTTAAACCATCATTAATGAGGTTTTGGTTTGAATTGAAAATGATTATTTGAACCGTTGTGTGTGTGTGTGTGTGCATATGCAAGAAAGTAGATAAACCATCTAGAAGGTTTCTTTAGTTGCTGAGCAAGAATGCCGTCAAACTAATGCCAAATTGATAAGAATCTTAGACATAAGACTATTGGAAATGATAAACTTTTTTCGCTTAAACATAAAACTGACTGTAACAGTACCTATAATATCATTTCAGGTTGTGAAAATGCTCATCATCGTTGTTTGCTTATTTCTTCTTTGTTGGATGCCCCTTCATGTCTACCAAATTTTGTCACAGATACACCCCGACATTAACGAGTAAGCTTTACATTACATTCATGTTGTCCAAAGGTAGTCTTATTATCTGTTTCCAATATGTTTGCTGTATAATTATATATCTTTATATTTAGGTACGAAAATATTCATATTATATGGTTCTCCTTCAATTGGCTGGCTATGAGCAACTCTTGCTACAACCCATTTGTCTACGGTCTACTCAATGTAAGTATAGGCAAGTACTTAAAGTCTACTCAATGTATATGTAAATATATGCAAGTGTTTATGATCTTTTCAATATACGATTAGTGTTTATAGAAGACGAATAATATGCATCAACTTTGAAATGATAGCATGTTCATGTAAAGTTACACTAGAAGCCTATTTATATAGAAGATTGAATAAAAAAAATCGAAGGACGTAATTTGAGGATTATAATTGTTTAAACTCAGAAATAAATCCAGATATTATGAGCGAGTTTTTACGGTCAACTCAATGCAAGTTCAAGCGAGTGTTTACGATCAACTCAATGTTATAATAAGTAAGTGTTTACGATCAACTCAATGTAATAATAGGCAAGTGTTTACGATCAACTCAATGTAATGATAGGCAAGTGTTTACGATCAACTCAATGTAATGATAGGCAAGTGTTTACGATCAACTCAATGTAATAATAGGCAAGTGTTTACGATCAACTCAATGTAATAATAGGCAAGCGTTTACGATCAACTCAATGTAATAATAGGCAAGTGTTTACGATCAACTCAATGTAATAATAGGCAAGTGTTTACGATCAACTCAATGTAATAATAGGCAAGCGTTTACGATCAACTCAATGTAATAATAGGCAAGTGTTTACGATCAACTCAATGTAATAATAGGCAAGCGTTTACGATCAACTCAATGTAATAATAGGCAAGTGTTTACGATCAACTCAATGTAATAATAGGCAAGTGTTTACGATCAACTCAATGTAATAATAGGCAAGTGTTTACGATCAACTCAATGTAATAATAGGCAAGCGTTTACGATCAACTCAATGTAATAATAGGCAAGTGTTTACGATCAACTCAATGTAATAATAGGCAAGTGTTTACGATCAACTCAATGTAATAATAGGCAAGTGTTTACGATCAACTCAATGTAATAATAGGCAAGCGTTTACGATCAACTCAATGTAATAATAGGCAAGTGTTTACGATCAACTCAATGTAATAATAGGCAAGCGTTTACGATCAACTCAATGTAATAATAGGCAAGTGTTTACGATCAACTCAATGTAATAATAGGCAAGCGTTTACGATCAACTCAATGTAATAATAGGCAAGCGTTTACGATCAACTCAATGTAATAATAGGCAAGTGTTTACGATCAACTCAATGTAATAATAGGCAAGCGTTTACGATCAACTCAATGTAATAATAGGCAAGCGTTTACGATCAACTCAATGTAATAATAGGCAAGTGTTTACGATCAACTCAATGTAATAATAGGCAAGTGTTTACGATCAACTCAATGTAATAATAGGCAAGTGTTTACGATCAACTCAATGTAATAATAGGCAAGTGTTTACGATCAACTCAATGTAATAATAGGCAAGCGTTTACGATCAACTCAATGTAATAATAGGCAAGTGTTTACGATCAACTCAATGTAATAATAGGCAAGTGTTTACGATCAACTCAATGTAATAATAGGCAAGTGTTTACGATCAACTCAATGTAATAATAGGCAAGTGTTTACGATCAACTCAATGTAATAATAGGCAAGTGTTTACGATCAACTCAATGTAATAATAGGCAAGTGTTTACGATCAACTCAATGTAATAATAGGCGAGTGTTTACGATCAATTCAATGAAATTATTAGCGAGTGTTTACGGTCTATTCATATGAAGGATAAGCGAGTTCTTTCGGTCAATGTAATGTAAATGTAGGCGAGCGTATACGGTCTACTCAATGCGTGGAATGTAAACTTAACATAATTAAAGGCGACAGTTTATAATCCACTTCATGTAAATTCACTGAACGATTGTCTACGGTCTTCACAATGTTTAGTGTAGCGATTACATACGATCTACTTAATGTAAGTAATTACAAAAAAGGGAGACCAGTAAAATATAAGCGCTTTCATTTCATCTTCAAATGTTACCTTCAAATCCTATATTGGAGGTCGCAAGTTTGAGCCCCGCTCGTGTCATAGGTATTGATTGTTCCTTCGCTAAACGCTCGGCATTTAAAAGTGAGAATCACGGGTCTTTCCAATATGACCTTAAAAACAGGGGTCCTGTGTCGTGACAGGCGTTGGTACGTTAAAGAACCCACACTGCTACGACCCTGAGCGCTAAGCATAGGACTAAATTTGTGGTACTTCACCTACACCTGGTGACGTCTCAATATGAGTGAACGATTCTCGACGGGACGTAATATATAACTAACTACATTTGGTGGAAAGGGTGTTCTTTCACTACATATGTTCAATTCATCAATTCAAGCTTAAGATAGTATTAATACTACGAAAAAAAATATTTGCATGTGGAAATAAAAAAAAGAACTCTGCATGCAAACACAACGGAGAAGTAACATTGTCAAAAAGGTGGGGGGGGGGCAGTTCTCCCCCTCCCTCCCTTATTCTACGTGCCTGAACATGTCAACAACCACCGATCCTCCGTCAAACATGGAAGAAAGATCTGTCAGCTACGTGTACACTTCAATAATAGTAGTCACTAATGGAAGGACATGATAATGGTGATTTTTGACCACGACCCTATTTATTCTGACACCGAGAGAAATTCTGGACTCACAGACTCAAGTCATTCGATCCTCAGGACAAAGTTACACAAACGTTGGTTAAATTTAATTAACAGTTAATGTCTACTTAACACTATATAGATATGAGTTAATGGCAAGATAACTTGGATGAGCACCTAGACTAAACCTTTAACAATCCTTAACTCCAGCTACTCAACTGATCATGTCTTTTTAACTACAGTCATATAATGCTCATTTTGTTTATTACTCGAAACCATGTTGACTAGGTTTACATGCAACTTTGCTAAAATACGTGATATTTACTGGAATGCATGCTAGTTTACTAAGTCACATGTTAGATTAGCCTAGTTTACTAGATCACATGCTAATTTACTTGACATGTGCTCTTTGTAGCGGAATAATCAGTCAGCTGATTGTGGTCATTATAAGTACTAGCTCTTTGTATTTTCATAAGATTTAATATTCGAAGAATGTAACCGGTCGCGGTAGCTCAGTGGTTAGAGCGTTCGCTTCGTAATCGGGAGGTCGTGAGTTCGAGCCCCGCTCGTGCGATGGCCGCGTCAAACCTAAGACGAAAAATAGGTAGTGATTGCTCCTTCGCCAAACGCACGGCATTTAGAAGTGAGAATCACGGGTCTTTCGGATATGATCTTAAAAACGGAGGTCCCGTGTCACGGTAGGCGTTGGCAGGTTAAAGAACCCTCACTGCTACGGCCTTGAGCGCTAAGCATAGGTCTAAATTTGTGATACTTCACTTACAGCTGATGACGTCTCAATATGAGTCAAAAATTCTCGACGGGACGTAAAACAAACAATCAATCAATCAATCAAAGCATATAAATGAGGCAGGGTACTAACAAACAAGTTGATGTTACAGGGGTTTGTACAGTCTCGTTTTCAGCCAGCATTTAGCAAATTCTATGATCGTTATAATGATCTAATTTGCCAGTACAACCTTCCATTAGGTCAAATGCTGTCTGACGTGTTTCATACCAACTGTTAAGCCGTTCTTGGCACACTGATTCTGACTACGGATTACTCCGTTTACCCGATCAAGATATAGGGTTCATGGCGGGTACGATCGGTCGACATGGGATGCTTTCTCCAACTGGACACCTAATCCTACCTTTGTTATGCCCAAGGGTCCGTGCCTGCCCATCTCTCTGATCTGTCTTGAAATTGAGTGCTGTTCGTTGCCTTAGCCTTTTCATTGTTTAGTATATAAAATAATAAAGTTTAAATTCATGTTGGCTTTTCAGTCTTGAGTTCTATAGCTGTGTTTGGAGATCGCGCTTCCTGTCTTTTGAAAGACAAAGCATACAGAGATCGATATTTTCACATCTACCGAGCGTATTCTACAATCACAACTGCTTTTTTACTCGCGTTTCGGTCGCCGCCACATGGTGTCTAAATTGTTTGTGTGCATAAGTAAAATTATAATAAGATAGTTTTGGTCGAGCAGGAGGATTGTGCTTTTGAATACCAAATGGTATTATAATTTTGATCTTTTGTAAATAAATACGACGAATCAAATAAACTCCATTACAAATTGGTATGTCTTATTAAATCACACTAAAATACAGAGAATAAGACCAGAGTATAAGAATCTATTCAACCTTGAGTTTTACAAACATTTTTGTCAGAATGAGTAAACTGTAACAAAAGTGAAACTTTTTTCAGTATCCACTCATTAGGTTGATTGGTTGTATGTTGTTTAACGTCCAGCTCGAGAATTTTTCACTCATACGGAGATGTCGACATTACCGGTGAAGGGCTGCAAAATTTAGGCCTGTGCTCGGCGCTTACGGCCTTTGAGCAGGGAGGGATCTTTATCGTGCCACATCTGTAGTGGCACGGGGTCTCAGTTTTTGCGGTCTCATCCGAAGGACCACCCCATTTAGTCGCCTCTTTCGGCAAGCAAGGGGTACTGAAAACCTATTCTAACTCGGATCCCCACAGGCTTACTCATTAGGTAATACATTTGAAATTTCATATTCCAAAACTAAAGCATTAAATGTGGATAAAAGTCAGGCCGGAAAACTATATTCGGCACAAAGTCATAGAAATCTAGTAAAACTCAACTTTGATGACACATCAACCGTTGAACATACATTTATTTACCGTTGTAAACCACATACCAAATTTCAGCTTCCTAAATCAAAGTATGGTGAGGAAAAAATCCTGAAAAGTATGTTTGTGATAGAAGGGCATGTCACCAGCTTTAAGTGACGTGCCACAAAGTTTTACATATGCATGGATCATAGGGCCGTAGCAGTAAAGGTTCGCTATCGTGCTAATTAACGCCTACCGTGACGCGGATCTCCGTTTTTTCAGCAAGGTCATATTCGGGGGACCCGTGAGCCGGATCTTGTGAAGAAACGGTCACTGCTTCCTAGGTTTGACGAAGCACTGGGATCGTGAATCAAACCAGGGTCTCCACGTTGCAAAACGAGCGGCATTGAAGCACCAGGCATGTTATCCTCAAGACACTGTACAAGTGCACGTATACAAATACGAATAATATTTGGAAACATTGTCTGGAATGCGATATTACTGAATAGGGCTTATATAATATACAATGTAATATATTTTCGTAATAATTTTATTAAGGTCAAACCATCATCTACAGCAAAATATAATGTATTATTTAAAAATAAGTTTTACAATCGCGGAACATTCATCCTCCTCAACAGATTGAAAGATTGTTGACAACGCATGATTTAGGATTATACAGCAGACTGGCTATACTTTTCATGAAAATTAGCCCCCCCCCCCCCCCCCCAAAAAAAAATATAATAAGAAGGAAATTGGGGTAAATACCGTCTAATATGAGTATGATTTATATCAAGCAGGTACATGTAGAATCAGTGAGTCACCTCCTTTCTCCTTGTCAACCTTCATTTACAGTTATTTTTAGACACCTTCGTCCAAAATTTAAGATTTTGAAAAGTTTAGGTAAAAGAACATCTTTCAAATTCTTTTGTGCTTGCCAAGAATTTTAGACAATTGTGAAGTAAACCTCTGCTCCGGCTGCGCCCAGCCTGCCACTTTGAAAAACGATGCTACGCGCCTTGAGCGCTGACGACTGTAGAGAAAGAATCTCCACAAATTCACATCAATTCAGACAATGACTGCCAAAACCGATAACATCTCATTAGAAGGAAAACTGATCACTAAACCGATTTGCCAATTCTGCCTCGAAGTAGTTTTAAATATGGATACGAAAATATATATTAAGTAGTTTACAGTAGAGGATTTAAAGAATATAGTTTATTATTTCCTCCAGATTTGATTGTAACATTTCCCTTACATTTCATTAGAATATTTGTCTGTGTTTACAGAGAACTTCATTATAGATTAAGAGGCTTGTAGTAGGCTAATCCTGTAGTTACAAAAGACTATAAAGGCTTGTAGTGGGTTCATCCTGTGTTTACAGAGGACATCATTGTAGAGGCTTGTAGTGGATTTATCATGTGTTTACAAATGATTTCATTGTAGAGGATACCCGTGGGGATCCGGGTTGTTAGAATAGATCCTCAGTACCCCTTGCTTGTCGAAAGAGGCGACTAAATGGGGCGGTCCTTCAGATGAGACCGCAAAAACCGAGGTCCCGTGTCACAGCAAGTGTGGCACGTAAAAGATAACTCCCTGTTCATAGACCATAAGCGCCGAGCAAAGGCCTAAATTTGCAGTCCTTCACCGGCAATGATGACGTCTCCATATGAGTGAAAAATTCTCGAGCGGGACATTAAACAATATCTAATCAATCAATCAATCACTGTAGAGGTTTGTAGTGGGTTCATCCTGTCTTTACAGAGGATTACATTGTAGGGGTTTGTAGTGGATTCATCCTGTGTTTACAGAGGATTACATTGTAGGGGTTTGTAGCGGGTTCATCCTGTGTTTACAGAGGATTAAATTGTAGGGGTTTGTAGTGGGTTCATCCTGTGTTTACAGAGGATTACATTGTAGGGGTTTGTAGTGGGTTCATCCTGTGTTTACAGAGGATTACATTGTAGGGGTTTGTAGTGGGTTCATCCTGTGTTTACAAAGGACTTCATTGTAGAGGTTTGTAGTGGGTTCAGTCTGCATTAACAGAGACTTTATTATAGATGCTTACAGTGAGACCAGCCTGTGTTTACAGACGACTTCATTATAGAAGCTTGTCGTGGATTCACTCTGTGTTTACAGAGGACGTCATTATAGAGGCTTGTAGTGGGATCATCCTGGCAGCTGTTTAGAGAGAACATCATTGTAGAAGCATGTAGTGGATTCAGATTGTATTTACAGGAGACTTCTGTATAACAGCTTGTACATGCAGTGAGCTTAGCACGTGTTTAGAGAGAATTCCTTGTAGAAGCTTGTAGTGGACTCGGCCTGTGTTTACAGATTTCATTGTAGAGCCTTGTAGTGGGTTCAGTTTCCTCCAAACTTAGTTTCCGCTCCTAAGTTTATTTTCTAAACTATGTTGAAGCAACAACTAGTTTGTTTATAAAATATGAATTTTTTTTTTATTTCGAAGTTGTAATATATTTTCATTACATGAGTCACGATCAATAACTCCCCTCTGGGGTCTTAACCAACGCCTCAAAGGTTATGAGTGTCATAAATTTGATAAAACACCCCATAGTTGTTATAATTGTGCATCGACTAATTGAATTCAGCGCGTTCGAGCGTCACAATTTTCCTGAAGAAAAGTCGCTTATTTTTAATCGCATAAATGTAAGTATCGGGCTCGATATTACACCAGAAGTGGCACGTGATTGGGGTCACATTAGGAGTAGTTTGATACACAGGCACTTGGGGCATGCAACCCCCCCCCCCCCCCCCCCCACACACACACACACAGACACACACATCATATCTTTTTTTCTGAACTGGGATCTACACATTTTTCTTACTTACATTTTGTAAATATACGTTAATGTAATTTTTTGTCACTTTTACGTATTAGTATAAATTTCGTTACTACCGATTAAGAAATATAATCACTAGTAACGACAATTTTACTGATACGTAACAAAGACAAAAGTATCATTTTTGGATAATTTTTAACATATATTTTCAAAAAATGAACTTCATCGTATAATTTAAATTTATTCTCATTGGCTCACATAGTGCAGACACAGCCAGTCTATGTATCACACCCTTCGAAATATATCACGTGCCAGGGCCAGATCTATCTATCTATCTATCTATGGCTGCGATATAGAAGGTCATTTGGAGCAGTTATGTTGAAAGAGAAAGAGGTGGGTGTTTTTGGCTTCAAGTGGTACCAGACCAGAGTTAAAGTAAATATTCTGAAAAACAATATATTCACAATTTGAGTCTGGCTGCTTATCATTATAAAACACTGGGGAGGAACTGGTTTATTCAATATTTATTTTGTCATTAATGTGAAAATCATTGTGTGTATCCTGACACCTAAAATTGTGATTTCTAATATAAATATAAGCAGTTTAGGGCAAAATAAATATAATATCTAAAAGATACAAAGTATCAGAAGTTTCTTGAATTTGAAAAAAAAGGTTACTGCTTGAAACATTTCTCGAACTTTTGATTGGGCTCAATATTCCTGTAAGTTATTTCCGTAAAAAACAAGCAATAAAGCTAAAAAGTTAAGAAAATCAAATCCATGTGCCTGTGCTTGCACTTTATGTGCTCGAGTAACCCCCCCCCCCCCCCCGATTTTTAAAGATTTGATACACTTTTCTTCTATGATTCCACCAAGGGACCTAAACCCCTGACCTAGGGACTATGAATTTCAGAATATCTTGTTCATTATCATCAAATGCTTGATTTCTAAGACTTTAGATCAATATTTCAAAATATAAGCCACAGAGTTCCAACCGCTCTGTCACTGAGCTCCTTACCCAGGGATTATCAATTTCACCATATCGTTAGGGCTTTCTCGCTCATCAAAACCCTCTTTACAAACATTATCATGCATGTTGAATAAAATAGAGTACAAATAATTTTGGATTTTATATCAGTTGTAGAGAGTTTGGTCCTTCCCCTCAGCTCCCTGTGGAAAAGATATCGTAAAAGTGCACAATTTTTATTTCTCATACCCCATATATTGAAGATAACAAATTTTATCAGATTCGACCCATCTGACTTGAGAAGTTGAAAATGTTCAAATGTAAACTCACAAAGGACACCCAAAGAAAGACCAGAACTGGTCCAGTAGCTGTGGTAGCCAAGAACCGATCGCGGTATCCTAGAAGATAGGGTGCTTGCTTCGCAATCAGAAGGACCGGCTTCGATTCTTGATTCCGGCGCTTCGTCAAACTTTATGACTTTAAACACGCAAATTTGTCTTTCTTTCGCAAAACGTTCAGTATTAGAAGTGAAAGTCACGGATCTTTCGGATATGACCTTACCAAAGAAGGTCCTTTGTCACGACAGGCGTTGCTATGATTGCTACAGCCCTGAGCACCATGCTTTGCAGTTCACGTATGAATGGTGACGTTTGTGCATGAGTTAACAATTTATTTTATAACACATAAATAAGGAAACAAAACAATCCAGAACTGATCGCAATTGATCACCTCAGTTATAAGCGATAAATAAATGATTATTCTGTACAGAAGCATTTACTAACGAGGCGTGACATCTTTGGCCTTAATATCAATCTTGGTCATGAATTCGCATTACAGCTAAAAACAGAATCCATTTGCTGAAATATTTCGTGACATGTCATAGCATATATCGATAATCTGAATATGTTTTACTATCATGTGGACCGGTCGCGGTAGCTCAGTGGTTAGAGCGTTCGTTTCGTAACCGGGAGGTCGTGAGTTCGAGCCCCGCTCGTTAAACCTAAGACGTAAACGCTCGGTATTTAAAAGTGAGACCCTCCCTGCTACGGCCCTGAGCGCTAAGCGTAGGTCTAAATTTGTGGTACTTCACATGCAGCTGGTGGCGTCTCAATATGAGTCAAAAATTATCGACGGGACGTAAAACAAACAAACAATCAATATTTTCCTGTTAGAACAGGTCCTCATTATTTCGTAATAGGCGACTAAATTAGGCGGTTCTTTGGATGCGACCTCAAAATTCGAGGCCCCGTGTCAGAGTACAATAAAGTTCGCTTCCTTCTAAGAGGCCAGGCCATTTATAAGCGCCGAGCATAGGCCAAAATTTTACAGTCTTTTACCGGCAATGCGGACGTTACCACGTATGAAAAATTATCGAGAAGAACGTTAAACAATATACAATCAATCAATAAATATGTATTATTTGATATCTAATTTGAGACACATTTTTAGTTTAAGCACATTTTGGTTAATAGAGATCAGGTTCCCGTAATTACGTGCAGTCAAGTGATCAGTACGATGACCACATTAAGACATATCGCATTTCCGAAAAGTTTTGAAACTATCAGCAGCAAATCTAATATTCAAAGAGACACTACAGCTCATTTTGCATAAAATCATAAAATGACAATTTTCCCAGAGCATTCTCAAATTTTGTTGCATATTTGAAAGTTTGAACTTTGCGAAAATAACACATTTCTAAAGTTGGACGTTATTATTTAGTTTAAACACAAATAGTAATACCTTTTGACGGCCCTTCCAATGAAAATAAAACAAAACATTGAGTTTCGCGCATGCGTACACGCGGTAAACAGTGTAGCATGTCGTCCAGTGAGAGAACGCGTACAGTGGGTAGACCCAGAATTTTGACAAATTATGCGAGAAAAGGGGTAAAAATAGAACATGAAAAAACTCACACGCGAACTGATATTTACATGGTGATTAGTATGACAGTTTGATAAACCAAGAGCTAGGAGACACACACGCAGAACTTTAAAAGTAAGGATATTCGAACACATCGCGTATTAGTGTAAAAATAACATCGTTTGGTCAATAGGGATATGGAATGGTTCCCGTTAGATAATAATTATAAATTATATTCAAAAATAGATTTTAATTACTTAATTGAATAATCCCTTACTTAAAAAGCGAGTGTAGACCATTTACATAAATTTCTACACAACACATTTGCTGTCACTCTAAATCACATGATGCAAAATTGCATGTAAAAGTCCGAATCTACGTGAAAAAACCTTTGAATTCCGGATGATCTTCAAAGCGCTGTTGATTGGTCGGTTGTATATTGTTTAAAGTTCCGATCGCGAATCTTTCAATCGTATGGAGAAGTCACGTTTAGTTAATTGAAAATAAATGATGCTCTCAAAATTGTTAGCATCGATATGATTTTTATCGATATATGTTTAAAAATAAGCACTTGATTAAAACGCGGAAAACAAACTGTAGTGTCTCTTTAAAATAAGATATTATTGCAGTTCAAATTAAGTTACACTGGACTAAATCTATTGCAAGTAATGTACATTTCAAAAATTATAAATATCACACGCATATTATTGAAGTTTTAAAAAAAAAACCTTCAATCTTAGCAGCATATACTAGTGGCATTTTACATGTGTACCTAGTTTGACATAGCAAACTATTTTTTGACTGTGTTTTCAAAACACAGTAATGTGTTAGTCATACCAACCTTGTCTCGTAGGGATCCAGAATGGAATAGGTCCTCAATATCCTTTGCTTGTCATAAAAGGCTACTTAATGAGACGGTCCTTCGGAACTGAGGCCCCGTGTCACAGCAGGTGCGACATGATAAAGATTCCTCCCTGCTCAACGGCCTAAATTTTACAGCCCTTCACTGGCAATGGTGACGTCTCCATATAAGTGAAAAATTCTCATGCAGGACGTTAATCTCAAACAATATACAACCAACTAACCAACTTCGCAAAGAGATCTTGTACTATGTCATCTACATCAAACGTCTGATTTGTTACTGAAGAATTTAATTTTGATACGAAAAATCCCAGTGAATAAGATCTACCGAGTATGTCTGATTAACATTCAGCGCGTTTGTGCATATTTATTGAACGTTAACAAGTCGGATTACTTATTTGTACATGTATCATATTCATTAGAGTTAATCGTCTGTTTTGGAATGTATTCTGTAATATTTCAAAGTGAATATATTATAGAAAAAGTAAAACATGATTAAACTATTATACCAAAGTCTATAAAATGTTATATTTCTTGTATATTGCAGTCAAAATTCAAACGGGAATATAGGAAATTGTTCTCTTACTGCAAGTCGTGCAGACGACAGTCTCCAGATCAATATGTGGGTGACTACTCTGATGAAAGCGCCGGAAGTATGCACAGAACGCATATCAGTGGTACACGGATGTCTTCTCTGAAAACCGGAAGTCTTCAACGAGGAGACTACAGCAGTAGAATGGTCAGTTTCAAAGGGACTTCGACAAATACAGTCCGCATGTAATTTCGCTTTGACAACAAGCCATTTAATCAATAGCGAAAAGTGTGCATCTTTGAATAACCCCAAGCCTCCTGCAACAATATGTTGTAAAATGCGTTCTTGTTTATTGTTTGTAATAAAATTGTTTTTGTATGAGTAAAAGAATATCAAATACGCCCCGCCCATAATATCTACCGCTCAATGACAGCGAGTAGCTTAATCAATAGCACAACTTGTCTATTTCACAATCATTCCAAGCCTCCTGAAATAATGTGTCGTAAAATACATTTTATGATTACTTATATCTCATTTTAGCTCACCTTGGCCTTCGGATCAGGTGAGCTTTTTTGATAAAAAATTAATCCGTTGTGTGTCAACGCCGTCGTTGTTGGCGGCGGTGTTTTAAACTTTTTTAAAAACATTTGCATCATCTGCAGAATCATTGTGTCAATTTCAACCAAGCATGGCGGAAATCATCCCTGGGTGAAAGAGTTTTACGTTTGTTCATTTCAGGGCTCACGTCCCCTTGTGAGGGGTAGATAATTAGAATTTTATAAAATAGGTTCGGGCCATCTAAAATATTTCTTTTCAAGAACCACTGAGCCAAATACTACTACACGAAACGTACGTCAAACCAACTAGAGAGATTGTAGATTCAAATTTGTTCAAATGATGGCTCCTATAATCAGGATGGGGCTACAGTGGAGGTATTAATGTATGTAAACAGGTCCCTAATTTAGAGTAAATGTTATAATAAAGAAAATATCGTGAACATGATGACATTGAAATTGCTTCTAAAAGCAGATCCGGTTTAATAGGTTTTATACCGCCGTCTTCAGACGGGACTTATTGTGGTACAGCGATGCCTGTACGTCCGTCCGTTCGTTCGGGGTTTTCTTTTTTACTTTCCTTTCTCTTTCACATATTAAGTTGAAACTTTTTATATAGCTTCTTTTTGGATCACTTTAGATCATGTTGTAATTTTGATCCATTTCGACTTCTCTTGGAAGGGATTTGTCCCTTCTTTCAAAATTAAAACCATATGGAGAATACATAATTTGTCCGGCAAACTAGTTTTCACGTTAGGGCCTTCTTATTTTACTGAGTGTTTGTATGGGTATTGAAGATGTGCATGTGCCAAGGATTTTGATTTTTACTAATTTGTGAGAAAATTACATGTTGTTGAACTTAGTCAGTTTTGAGGAAATGTTTCAAAGATAGTAATGTGTACAGCAAACCCCTCCCACAGTTTTCAAGTTCATTTTAATGAGTTTTTGTATGGGTATTGGAGATGTGCATCGGCATTAAGAGGGAGTGAGAAAATTTTTTTTCTTCTGAATAACTACATGACCAGGGTGACTCAGGTGATCAATGTGGCTTATGGGCCCCTTGTTTAAGAATGCTGTGGAGGTTCGATATACTTTGGACATATATAAAGGAGAAGATTTATGGACATCGATTCCTGATGTTTTGGATGTGTTTTTTATTTAAGAAAAATCTGTGTTTATTGTTTGTATGGAACGTTTCTTTTGGAATAAAAATAATGTTCCTGACTACGAGTTGATCAATCAATTGCAATTGTCTATTTTACAATTATTACAAGCCTCCTGAAATACTGGTCAGTAATTACATGTACCAGTGATATTCTATAGAAAATTAATTTGCTTTTGTGGACAACCAATATACTTTTTGAGGAGAAAATATAAAGGACAGAACACTTTCAACCCATAGAATATCTCCGCCGTAGTCAATCTACACTGTATGGAGAGCCGTGCATTGTAAGCTGGAAAATTGTATCCTCGCAGTGTTTGACGTATTCTGTAAACACATTTCCAGTGTATATGAAGATTTCAATGCAAAACTTTGATCCCTGGTTGTGTTCCCATCCTGATTGTATCCTCAATACATATAGAAGTTTTAATCTAAGGCTTTGTTTGGTATAGTGCTTTTTGAAAGGAGTTTTTAAAACGCCTCATCCTCCTTTCATCAACCCGCCTTTAAGTTTATTTGAATTACCTTACCTATACATGCATTGGATTACACATGTACACCAAAATAAACCTTTAAGATAGAGATACATTGAAGGATCAAGTAAATATTTGTTCATTACTCCTCACGAAAATATTCGTATAATAACTGCTCTGACGGTGAAAGACGTTATGTGTCACAACATATGCAGGAAGTGGTGTAAATCAAATGTGGATTCGCAAATATTCCAAAGAACTTTCAGTACATTTGAAATAATAGAACTTTTCCCCCAAATCAACAGCATCAAAACGTACGACTTTTCAACACTTTACACGACCATTCCTCACGATAAATTAAAAGTCTTCCAGCAGGCTGTTTCAATTTCCGTGCGCACAAGTTGTGCTCAAATATTAGCTGACTTGTCTTTGTATTCTTATTAATCTGCAGATCATGATTTAGAGCTCACGGCGGGTGTGACCGGTCAACATGGGATGCCACTCCTCCTAGACAACTGATCCTACCTCTTGTATGTCCAGGGGTCCATATTTGCCATTCTCTTAATTTTGTATTCTTTAAAACAATAAACTTTATGGGATTTATGAGATTCTTCACTTGTTCATCCAAGAATGCTCTATGCCAGGATTGGTTTTGGAGAAGCCGAAAATGTTCTGCTTCAAAATAGTTCATGATCGATAATCGAGGATGTTTTACATCTTTAATTTTTGGAAGTCTCTCTCTCTCTCTCTCTCTCTCTCTCTCTCTCTCTCGATCGATCGAACGAACGAACCAACGAACGAACGAACGAAAATAACAATAAACAGTACAGTGTGATTTTTTTTCAACACATGTTGTAAAAGTAAAATCGAATGATTTCTCGCTTTACAATTTTCTGTTGTTTTGTTTCTTTTATCATGAAATTCCATTACAAAAAATCAATATCACCTAGTAAGCTTATATTATCATGTTAAAATTCAATATACTCTAAAGGCAATGAATCCAGCGATGACATGCAGAGATTCTGACATGAGTAAATCTGAGCCACATTACACATCACGGAACTTAATCTGACCCCAAGCACCGGCGGCTATAATTACCCATTTTAGTGTTCTCTGATAGACGTATAGAATTTTAAACCATCTAAACGTACTTTGTGATTAAAAACTAAAATTGATACACGGTATCCACAGGGTATACATATTGCTCCACCTTCCTGTGACGTCATAGGTTTTTACAAAATATTTACTCGATTAAACTTTGCGCATGGATGAAATATATCTATTTTCTGATTATAATAAGATATTTGGTAAAATATTCGATACTGAAAAAGTATATATTTTCCATAAATAAATCAACGATATATGTTTGAAAATGTTGTCAAGAGCAATAATTCATATGCTGATATTTTCTCTATTGTATGCATTAATACAATAAATTCCCCGATGTCCACAATTGATTTATATATATCAATAAAGAAACCTTTGAACCTTTTATTTTTGGTCATTAACTAGTTCTTGCAGTTATCTTTAATGCTATTCTCATTATAATGCTGTTTAATGTTAAACGTGACAATTGTCTGATGTTGACTGACACGTCTGTTATTTATGTCCGACATTTTTAAACATATGCATTTTCTTTAGTCATTGGTTGAATTAAACTATATTTAGTGGAAATTATTACATTGTTTACTTTCAATCCATAATAAGGCAAAGTTTCACGATGGTGGAGCTAACTTAACAAGGCAAATCTCAAATGAAGGTAGAAATGGAAAAAAAAAAACACATAGAAAACGTTAGTTTATCATGTGATGCTGAATAACTCGTAAAATATAAACGGCAATCACCGTAGAGTAAACTTACTTACTTAAGCCCATCGCTCCTCCTGGAGCATAGGCCGCCCACAACAGTCATCCAGAGTGCTCTGTCCAGGGCTGCTTCTTCAGCTTGACTAGGTTGTTCATTGCACAGAAGCCTGTAAATCTCTCGTCGTTCTCGCCCAGTCCGTGTCTTCCCATCACTTCTTCGTATCCGCTGTTGTCTTGTTGGACCTTGGCGTTAAGGTCGCACACGAGGATGTTAAGGTCTTCCTCTGGGTATTTGGCCATGACGGACTGCATGCAGTCTGCCGTAAAACTGGTCCTCAGCTTCTTCGTCGTTGTCATTGGTTGGTGCATAGCACTGGATAACATTCATCTTGATCTTCTTCTTCTTTGTTTTGAAGGATGCTGCGATGATTCTTGATCCATGTGCCTCCCATCCTATCATAGCTCGTTTTGCTGATCCCGACAACATGGAGCGTTTTCTTCTTCGTGGCCGGAATACAGCAACATCTCTCCAGTGAGCAGTCTTCTTTGTCCTAACTGTGTCCAATGGGTTTCGCTGATTCCGAGCAGTGTGAGGTTGTAGCTCTAAACCTCTGAGGCTACTTGCGATGTTTTCCCGTCTCATACATGGTCCTCACATTACATGTTCCGACGTTGATGGTCCTAGTCGATAAAAAAAAAGGGGGGGGGGAGGTCGGCCTTGTAGCTTCCATAGACTCACGGCTTTCACTACCCGGTGTCATATGTCCTTTTGACGAGGTCCCTTTCTTTCCCAGGGTAGTAGTCTTTTGGTCTGTTGTTGGTGTTTCTGTAGCATGCAAGGTTTTTACAGGGTGGGGTTGCTAGCCCCTCGCCCAACCCTCCTCCTTTCTCATCCGGGCTTGGGACCAGCCATGGTGGAGTTTCGTAGAGTAAACATTGTGTGTTTATATCTTTGTTTTACACCACTTGGAGAATTTTTCAATCATATTCAGATGTGACAAGCTGTAAATAAAGTACCCCAAAAGATTTATGCTTAGCGCTCAGGGCCGTATCAAGGAGGGTTTTATAACGCCCGTCGCGTTTTAAATATCATATCTGAAAGACCAGTGATTTTCACCTCTGAATGACGAGCGTTTGGCAAAGGACCAATCACTGCCTATATTAGCGTCTTAAGTTTGACATGGCCATGATACGAACGGGGCTCAAACTCACGACCTCTGGATCACGAAGAGAACGCTCTACCACTAAGTTACCGCCACTGGTAAGCATTCGTATCGAGACAATCAGTCATACGGTAACTATGAAGTTTACAAGAAGAATTATTTTTCCCTCCTACCTTAACCTCATTTCAAGGTCAAATTTCTCTCCCACAACAAAAATTGAAAATATGAACAGTTTTAGACTTGTTCAAGTTATATATTAATTATTTTTCTTTCATGTACCTGCTCTCTTTCATATCTTTATAATGTCAGAACCTCAATTAAACTATTACAGAGAGCAGTCAGCAAGCAGTTTTTAATACAGAGATTTAAGCAAGTCTAAAACAGTTTAAACCAGTTAAAATCGCTCACATATCATGGTAGTATTGATTGGATGTGCTAACAAATTTTCATGGTCCGGTTTATATTTCAAGGGAAAAGAGTCGAAATTCCACGGCTTCCATCTCATATTTCAACAGTGACAAATGACCGGCGCGAGTCGTACTTCTATCTTATCTACACTAATAGTGTGTTGTGATCCTTCGCCATGGCCATATGGTGAAGATTTTAGGCCTCCGATAAAAAAAAATGTAAAATTTGATTATTTTATATAACATATACATGTATTCATACACGTACTTTATTGTACGCTGTATATTACATTGTGTGTGTGTGGTTTTTTTTTTTAGTCTTTAGGTATTAAAACTTACTTTCAAGAGCTTCATTCAGTAGACCTAAAACATCTAAGTGATCTGTACGTACATTTTATGCATGTAGAACTGTTTGTGTGTGAATACATTTGAGTGGACAGAGAATTTCCACTAGTAACTCACTGTTATTTTATGATATATGCATATATATTTCAATGGAGAAAATGCAAATAAAAAAATCTGGTAATGGCGAAATGGAGAGAGAAACGGGTGGTATCAAAATGCACTTTCTGTACCATGACTATGTACTTCCATCTTAATTTTTGTTAAGAACGAATATCATAACTGCACACTGGTATACTTTTCATGAAATGCAAGCGTTTTATTTTTTAAATATACATTCTGCTTTCCTTTCTGTCGGAATTCCCAACTGTTAAAATTGACGTACTATATCTATCAAGATTCATAAGTGCATTGTTTACAACTGCATCGCGTTCATGAGGAAATGACTATCATTACAATTTGTAATGATATCAGTTGGCAAAAACATTGAAAATGTCAATATTGAATCAAGAATATCACTTATAGTTTGGAAGATGTACTCGTTGCACCATACTTCTAATTTATGTTTTTGATACTTCAAACCACGACCTCCAAGGTCAGGGTATGGTGGGCCCACACTACGGACTGAAAATGAATAATAGTATATATACATTTAGAGCATCCTTTCAATTTCTGCCCGTGGAAAAACACACGATTACACTGAACAATGTATTATACAGACATACTCATGTAGTAAACATTCAACTTTCTCCAAACTTTTAACTCCCGAAAGTAGGGAAGGGATGCATAAGGATTTCAAATGTTTGTTATGTTCATTCTCAATAACTACAAGAGTTTACATTAAAATTTTCAAATTCATACATTATTGCGCAGGCATCCTTATGACCGAGGCCGCAGTGGGAATGTAAAGGGGTATACTACATCTCCATAATGGCTGACTTGCTTATTAAACAAAAACATAAATGAAAATATGAAAACCAACAGCACTTGTATATTCTTTTCAAATTTAATTGAGAAGCTTATTATCAATCAGTTATCGATCGTGTCGGCTGCTGATCTGTAGATCGCGGGTTCGAGTCTAGCAGGGCCCTATTTTCCTCCCCCCCCCCCCCCCCCCCCCCCAGATTACTTTCAGTTAAAATTGTATTTTCTTTTTGTCTGAATATAGTAAATTTGAAAGTTTTCAATTTCAAAATATTACTGTGCATATCCTCCATTTTTCATCCACATCAAATTTCTCTGGTGTGTTACTCCTCTTTAATGGATCTCAAGAATCATAAAAATCATTATACAAGGACACCGAGGCAGTATAGATTCACGTTTATACAAACAATGATTCTGTCAACCATTTCATGATGATGCATTGATCAATACACAAGTGCCAAAATGCCTCTCTTTGATACGATCATATCATTAAAAGATGATATTAAAACAGGCAAACAAATACGGATACATGTTATTTTTGAAAGATAGCATCAAGGAATATAGACAGATAGGGCAATTTCTAGTTTCCCTAAACTTGCTTTTACGTGTCCTTGGCCAAACGTGAGTTCTCAAAGAAAGAAATTCCTTATAAATATATATTTCATACTAAACTTTCTTTTTTTCATTTTCTTTGATAAAGTCATTTTTGGGTCAAAATTAATGAAATAAAAAAACAATGATCTCAGAAATATTAACAGTATACGCTCAGAAGTTTAAAGTTTAGAGTTTAGAATGACTCTATATAACCTATTGGAGAGATATAATGACAATTAAGAGAACTGATTTCTTATTCAAATACACATCTACAGTTTATAATTTTAAAAAATACTTTCAAAATTATTACATCATTTATAAAATTAATGATTTTATTTCATTGAGAATGAGGAAAATTTCAAGGGAAGTATTTGAAATAAGGTGGTTTTTGATAAAATATTCAAGACAAATTTTCTGTTGGAATTCATGTCTGTTGTGACGACTGTACACTAGCAATGATCAACTTTCTCTTCATGATTATTAATGTTCAGAATTCAAATTCGTCTTTACGATTCCATTTACAGCGGACATGGTACTATGATCTTCGGGTCCTATAAATGTCTGAAAGGATTTCTCTGTAATACGTTTGATAGACATTGTGGTCATTATTTGGCGGATTCGTAATCCGATTAAAGCGAGTTGTTAACATACGAAAATTGATAAATGATCCTATGTTATAGAGGAAATGAAAGGTTGTATCTTCAGACTCCATGTCAGGCGACTTAAATCGTAAACTTACTTTCTCCAATAGTAATTATCACTTCTTCGGTGCAAAAGTAAAATTTATGGCGTAGACATAAAGGAAAACAATAGAAAATGCACACACACAAACAGACGAGTTATGTGATTCCTATATACCACACATATTTTGTTTGCTGTATTCATAAGTATAAAATCTAGATGTTTACTTCCCAGATGTTATTCGTGATCGGGACGTTGAGGGTTCTAGCTCCACTCGTGCCTTGACACTTTGACCTAAAGTATAAAAATGGGTAGTGATTGGCGTTTGCCAAAGGCATAGTTGTTTGTTTGTCTTGTGTTACGTCGAGAATAATTCTCTGATATTGAAACGTCACCAAGTGTAGATGAAGTGTCACAATATTAGATCTATGATTAGCGTTGAGGGCCGTAGCAGTGAGGATTCTTTAACGCACCAATGTCTGCCGCGTTTTAATGTCATATTCAAAAGACATGTGATTCCCACTTCTAAATGATGAACGTTTGGCGAAGAAGCAATCGCTATCAATTTTTACGTCTTAGGTTTGATACGGCCATGGCACGAGCGGGGCTCGAACGCATTACCTCTGTTACGAAGCGAACGCTCTACAACTGAGCTATCGCGACCGATCGCCACAGTATGAGTAAAAAATTCTCGGAAGGACCTATGACAAACGACAAAGAAAAATTCGTGACGTTCAGGAGTTAAGATTTCAAAGATCTTATTCATATCAAGTACATGAGCAATATACTGTCTTTTCTGGTATATTTCATTTTTCTGCAGCATGACTACTTTTTATATTCATTAGCTTTGATATTTAACAAAAATACCCGGTAATCACATTTTGCTAGAAACAAGCCAAATGTATACAAAGATTTTATAGATACTTCTGAAAGGTTCCAGTGGAGAACTTTAGATTTTGATTTACCTGTTATATTATGTACCTTTCTTTATACCGAGGTCAAAATGTTATTTCAGCTCAAAGTAGGAATGTAGGTAAGCTTTTTTTCTGTGATATATTATTTAGGACATGTGTTGATAAATCGATCAAATATGATTTTAGACAAGTTTCCCATTTTATGATTTTCATATCATTTAATGAAATTATCTTGTACTATATAAATTGTATCTGGTGATTGTTATTTGTAAAAACATCTTCAATGGAGACCCGATTAAAGCAACACCATGTAACTCGTCTGCACTTCTCCAATGTCACTGTGCATCTTGCTACCAGTTGAAGCGACGAGTTTAAGATGAGAAATTTTTTTCTATGCATTTGTTAAAGCTACCCGCTTGCTGGAATGTTTCAACGATGTACAGGCTTGTAGTCAGTCACTTAGAATTATATGACATGATGTGGATTTCGTTTTATACCTAATATTAAGCGCCTGGTTAAACACAATTATAGTGAATTTATTTCACTGTTTCATTGTATAAATCATCATAATATTAAATAATGTGCACATTGAAATAAGTTTTTATTCCATAAACGTCGATTTTATGAAAGAAATTAGCAATATTAATTCAGGTCTGGTGTACGGCGAACTGTTACTCGTTGTACGGCAAATTGTTACTCGTTGTACGGCAAATTGTTACTCGTTGTACGGCAAATTGTTACTCGTTGTACCGCAAATTGTTACTCGTTGTACGGCAAATTGTTACTCGTTGTACGGCAAATTGTTACTCGTTGTACGGCAAATTGTTACTCGTTGTACGGCAAATTGTTACTCGTTGTACGGCGAATTGTTACTCGTTGTACCGCAAATTGTTACTCGTTGTACGGAAAATTGAAACTTTTGTTTGTTTGTTTATAGCCGCCTGAGCAATTTTTCAGCTATCCGGCGGCTGTCACCATTACCGGTGACAGGGCTGCAAATTTAGGCCTATGCTCGGCACTCAGGGCCTTTGAGCAGGGAGGGATCTTTATCGTGCCACACCTACTGCGACACGGGACCTCGGTTTATACGGTCTCATCCGAAAGACCGGCACCCACGTCCCACAGTGGGATTCGGGGGTGCCGGTCTTTCGGATGAGACCGTATAAACCGAGGTCCCGTGTCGCAGTAGGTGTGGCACGATAAAGATCCCTCCCTGCTCAAAAGCCCTGAGTGCTCGTTGTACGGCAAATTGTTACTCGTTATACGGTAAATTGTTACTCGTTGTACGGAAAATTGTTACTTTGTTTTGTTTGTTTGTTTGTTTTATTTATAGTCGCCTGAGCAATTTTTCAGCTATCCGGCGACTGTAAAAAAATTGTTACTCGTTGTACGGCAAATTGTTACTCGTTTTACGGCAAATTGTTACTCGATGTACGGCAAATTGTTACTCGTTGTACGGCAAATTGTTACTCGTTGTACGGCAAATTGTTACTCGTTGTACGGCGAATTGTTCCTCGTTGTACGGCGAATTATAAAAACAACATTTTCACTGTACAGCAACTTGCTAATCCAACAATTGCAGAAATATACAACATTAGGGGTGAAGCAGCAAAAGTCGTCCCTCGTATGCACCTCGACTTAATGCGCTAAGCTCTGTGAGAGAGGAATTGATATACACTTGTTTTTCAATCTCAACATGTATACAGTTATGTTCTTTTTTTAAAATGATCAGTTTTAACGAATGCGCTAAGCCTATTACATTCAATTTTACATTGTTTTGTTCCTTTTCCGAATGAATTTCACCTCTGCAAATTGTTGCTGAATAAAATATTTGAACCAAGGATGTGTCGTCAGTGGCCGATTTTGAGCCCCCCCCCCTTTTTTTTTGTGACCGAAAATTCTAGTAGAACAACTAAAATGTGTAAGATTTGACATACACACAAACACGTGCAGCAAGATAAAACAAATAAAGTATTTGTTATCATCTGTTGATATTATATATGAAGTAAAGCTAAAATAACCCATCAAAACTCTGTACGCCCCAGTCTATTGCCCCCATGCAAACACGTCAATGGTCATTGAACATAAATAAACATCATCCTAACAATGAAATTAAACTAAAGGTACTAGAAGGCCGTTTGAAGAAGTTCCTTGAATCTGCTTGCGTAGCGAAGTCGTTATGCATAAATTACCACGTTTTTCATTGTTGCTAATTGCCACACTTACCCAACAAATTAGACAGTGATTCCTTATATTTGAAATAAAAGTGAAAACATAAAAGTACTGCCCTATATACCCAAGGCATTCCATGTTAATTTTCATGGTCGCCGCTTAATTATCTTTTATTTTACATGAACTAAGAAATTTACATCCAGTTGTAAGTTGTGGGGAAAATTTACGTACTGGAGGTTCAAAAGATTATTCCAAAAATCCCCCAAAACAAACCAATAATATAAATATATACCTATACTTACGTTTTCCAATGCCTGAGACAACATTATAAACAATGTACTGTCTTGATTTTCCCATCAAGTTATTTGTCAGAGTAATATTACCACCACGCACGTCTCCCGCAACAGGAAAACAACCCCCAAAAGGTTTTTTCCTTTTTGATAACAAATGTAAATATAAGGAGTAACTTTCTAGTTTTCCCTTGTTTTTATGGTTTATCAGTCGATTGCCTTTGTCGTTTATACATATCAACACAGGAGAATAACTGACCGATAACACCACAAAACACTAAAAAAATATTACTTAAATAAACCAAGAAAACGCATTGAAATCCGAACTCCCACCATATGCATCGTATTTACTTTTACACATATAGAAGACGCATTTCGGAAACTACTCATATGTCGTTGTCCGATGTTTGTTTACTACCGATCTATATTAGTCTCGGGTTATTTTGACCCATAACAAATACAGTTATTTGTATTAAGTATTTCAGAATTCTACGTTTTTATGTACATATATTGGGCATCTTGCAAATTCAAAATAAACGATTAGATTATCAGTAGCTCTTCGGAGAAACATAATTATTTGCAAAAGCCCAATGTACTTTCTAAATGTAAGGGGCTTTGTCAAATCCCCCCTGTTTCATTTCCACAGTGAGAAAAAGAAATAACATGTATCTAATACAGAAAGCTTAGTCTCAGTATCCACATTATTTTCTTTCATTCTTTTCAACAAAGAAAAGGTACACCATTTTGCTTTTGTTCCAATTGAATTATGTGCAGTCGAATTTACTGTTGCATTTAAACTGAAGAACGAGGTAAATAATTATCTAACAAGTTTAGATCAATAGTTTTTGTAACATCTAAATTTTCTGCTAATTGGAAAACAACTATTACTTTAGTTTGCTAACGTTAAACCCTAAGTTTTCATCTATCTGTACGTGACTTCAATGCATCAAGCCTGTTCTGTATACCTTTTACACTTTCTGACAAAAATAACAGTATCATTTTTTTTAATAGATTCAAATTTTTGAAGCTGGAGGCTTTCATGTCAGTTTAAAAGTTTCATAATAATCAGGAAATATAATAGGCGATGGTGCTTCATCCTGCATAAGACCTGTTTCTAAATAAAAAATATTCAGACAATTTACCATTACATTTCACAAAGCTTTGAGGACATAGATGATAATATTCAATAATTTGCCATTAATACCATATTTCAGTAACTTATACGGCTACTACATTTGATTATGCTGAATATCATCAAACGCTATTACATAAATCTACAAAACAGTGCAATTATTTCTTTTCAATAAACGACTTGTCGAAAGAGTTGTATTTACTCTATTTCGCGGACGCTTGAAAATAGGGGAAACAATCGCCACAGTAAGCCTTGTCAATTTCCCTAATTCATTTCATATTTTTTTTTTGTAGACGAAATATTGAATTTTATACAGTTTGATTAGGTGAACAGAGTAATCTTTAGTCAACATCAGTATGTAAAAAAACCGGTGTAATAACTGGTACAAAACACGTCAGACAGCATTCGGCTTAGCTATACCTTGTATTTGCAAATCAAATTATCATAACAATTTAGAATTCGGAAAATGCTCACTTTATACGAGACTGTTGAAACCCCTGCAACATCAACTTCCTTGTCAGTACCCTGCCTCAATTTAGAAATTGATCATATACAGAACATGCTCTCGCATATCGAGTCATAATTATACAACTCTTCATGGTCCTGAGAAGATTTTAAAACTTTGATTCCTATTGTGACCCCACACTACCCCTTGGAACCACAATTTGATGAAACTTGAACCTGCACAATCTAAGAATGCTTGAATAATATTATGATTATCATGATTCTGCTGTTCTCGGGAAAAGTTTTGTAGAAAATCCCCATACATTGCCCAACAATAATTTGACCTTGTTGTGGCCACACTCTATCCTCCAGGACCAGAATTTGAAGAAGCTGAATCTGCACTACCTGAAGATATAACTAATCATTATCCTGCTGTTCCTATCAAGATTTTTAAAAAAAAAATTCCATATATACTGCCATATAAAATTAGATCCCCTATTGTGGTCCCACCCTAACCGTCAAGGCTATGATTTGACGAAACTGGAAAATGCACTACTTGGGGATGATTGTATATCAATATGACTAATCATTACTTTTTAAAGAGGTTCTAAATTCAGATAACATCGGTCTTTCAACTGGCGATATAATTTCATCGCTACTATGAACTCTATCGACGATTATGGTAGACGATGAGTTAAATATGAAAAGAACTTGATACCATGTCAGAATGGATAAAGAGTATAACAGGGATATTAAAAACACATCAAAAAAGTGCGTATCATCTATCCTTCTGTGTTGAAGAAATCAGAAATAATAAAAGAATTAGATAGAATACATGAGCAATGTTTTGGTTCAAGCTGACAAAGCTAGTAACAACATCGTATTTGTTCGTTAGACTCATTATTACAACTGCGTTTGAAACAAACTTGGGGCCTCCGTGGCCGAGTGGTAGAGCATCGCGCTCAAAACCACAAAGCATCTCACTTCTAGTCGGCGCGTGTTCGAATCTCACTCGCGCCGATATATGCGAGAAAGTTTGCCACTTTACTTTCGGAAGTCGGTGGTCTCTTCCCGGGTACATTGTATCTGGATTCTCTCCACCACCACAAAAAACTGGACGCCACCAGATAACTGAAAAATTGTTGAGTGTGGCGGAAAACAACAATCAATCAATTCATGTAACAAACTTGGCATTAATTCCACATTTTCATAATCATACTCAATCTACCCTTTCAAAAGATGAAATTCTTCAAAATCATGCTTCGTTTTTAAACGCATTTAATATCCCATTCAATGGAACAAGTGCGTATGAGTCAACGTACCTATTCTGGGTTTCTAAACGTCACAAAGACCTTTACAAAGAAAAATACATGGATGGATCTAGTAAATGTTCTACCGAACCCCAATCTTTGCTCTTCACGAAAATGTTAACAGCTGTGAAAGCGAAATTTCAAACATAATGTGCCATAACATATGCTAAAAGTGGTGTAAATCAAAAGTGGATTCTAATAATTCTAAAGAACTTTTAGTAACTTTGATATCATAAAACTTTTCTCAAATCAACAATATCAAAACGTACGATTTTTGAACACTTTACACGACCACTCTTCACGATGAATTAAAGATTAGACATTTTGACATTATAGATAGCTGCTTCTTCAACAAGAATGACAAATCAAAATATTTACATCTAATGATCAGATATTCAAAAAACTACTCTATTAAACACCACTTTGATTCTACGCGCAAGTACTCTGAAGTTTATAAAAAAGGTGCTGGAGTTTCTAATTGGCAATATCTTCGTAGTTTTTGGTGACCAGATCTTCCAACAGTCTGTTGGGATTCAAATGGGCACGAATTGTGCTCCATTGTTAGCTGACCTGTTTTTATATTCTTATGAGGCAGAATTCATTGACTGTTTGTTTGTTTTACGTCCCGTCGAGAATTTTTCACTCATATTAAGACGTCACCAGCTGTAGGTGAAATATCACAAATTTAGACCTATGCTTAGCACTCAGGGCCGTAGCAGTGAGGGTTCTTTAACTTGCCAACGCCTACCGTGACACTGGATCTCCGTTTTTAAGGTCAAATCTGAAACCCGTGATTCTCACTTCTAAATGCCGAGCGTTTGGCGAAGGAACAATCACTATCTATTTTTCATCTTAGGGTTGACGCGGCCATGGCACGAGCAAGGCTCGAACTCACGACCTCCCGGTTACGAAGCGAACGCTCTAACCACTGAGCTACCGCGACCGGTCAGAATTTATTCTACATGAGAAGAAAAAATATCTCGATGTGGTCTTCAATTCAACATTTAGATATATCGACGATGATTTAGAATGCTTTGTACCAAATTTGGTTGAAATTGACCCTGTGGACCTCGTGAACGGTACAAAATACGCCCGTAAAGTTATATAGGACATTTCATTATAAGATGTGTATTTTGGGACATTGAATAGTAAACATGGCAGAAGTGTAGAGCTTTACTTAAGGTAGTATCAGCCATCATCAAGGTCTGCCATACTTTGTTTTGTAACACATGAATGAATGTAGGTCAGTGCATTACCTGGTCTTTTACATTTTCATATATATTCCGGATAGCTTACTAGATATATGGATTAAACTACAAATCTGTGGACCATGCGCTCGAACCTCGCAGACCTCGACATTTTTACAGTAACAATAAAATGTACTTTTTGCAAAATCTATTACATCAGCTCAATATTATATGAAATGTTATATTTTCCTTTTATTATGAATTTCTTGGGTTGTAGTACCTACTTAAATCTCTATCAACAATACATCCATATGTTGAGAATCAAAATCCTTGCAATAAGCACATCTTCAATTTGTTTAAAAAGGCCCCAGCTTGAAAACTGAATGGAGTGAAAGGACAAACAATGCACAGACGTACAGACATCGTTATACCATAATACGTTCCGTATAACAACGGGGCGTATAAAATTCACAGGCGGACAATGGGTGATAATGAAATGTACGCTTGGGCTTATAGTTCAGGTGAGCTAAATTGATTAATAAATATATTCCTTTTATAGTCCTGTCCTGAAGCCCTAATCCATGTTCATGAGTTTCATTTATGGTAGAGGAATAACAACCAATTATCTTCTACTTGGTTTTTGTTGCTTTTTAACTTCGTAAATCATCACTACATTGCATTTCTAATTCCGTCTAGAACTTGAACACTTTATATAACAAGATAAATTTAAAGGTATCTAGCGTGTTACAACTATGCACACAATATCTCTGCCACATAATCCGAAGTAATAACTTGTTTATGAGTACACCATTCTGTAAAATTTTGGTCCCACCCATAGAGCCCAATGAGGCAGTGGCCATGAGTTCCACCCTTTTTGTTTTTCTCCGCCTAGAGATCCCAAATACAAGTTTGGGTGACAACTGGTGAAGTAGTTTCTAGAAGATTGGGAAGACGCTGAAAATATTGTATATATAAATATCATTACGTGTTATATGAATATATGAATTTTATTTTGAAATGTTACAAATATTTTGATTTGTGCAGCATTCTAGAGTTGGATCTGCTTTCCTGCATCCGCCTATTTATGTGTTCAAAATTTGTCCTCACAGTCGCTGCCTTCTACGGGATACAGTCTTCCTCTGGGTATCTTAGAACACGTCTCCCTTTATTAGAGGTTGATAAATCAGCACCTTGGAACGAAGTTTTAGTTCCTTCACCTTCATTTTCAATGAGGATTTTCTCACTACTTTGAGTAGAAGTCGATGAGGACAAAAGTTCAACGGGAGTTGAAGAATTCGGTAAATTATTATCATTAGAACTAGCTGTGTGATTAATGCTAGAAAGTTTCTCCTTTGAATACTGGGAGTCACTGGCTACCTTTCTATTAGAACACATTCTAATTGTCGTGCTTGACAATGATACATCCTGTATATTCAGCGATTTATTGGATTCATCAGACATGTTTTCTGTCTGAGATCCAATGTTGCATGTTGTAATTGTGCATGTCTGTGACGAGGCATGTTGAATACTCCTGGACTGTGCCACGGTACAGATATTAATATGCTCGGGTTGGGATGACACTTGTCCCGTCAATAGAATATTCATACTGAGATACAGAGGAAAAGTAAAGGCCTTGTTCACAGTCATCGCAAGCATTTCCTGAAATTATAAAAGCAATAGATTTTATTGACATCTTTGACCAAATGACGGAATCATTTATTCGAATTTCTCATCATAATGAAATACTCCACGACATCCTGTAATTGACTGTGTCTTTGTTTCCATAACCACTATCGATAACAATTTTACGATATGTCCAACACGACGTCCGTAAGGAATCCCCAATAAAAATATATATAAAATCATTTATAATTGCTGAAGTAAAGCCGATCAAGATAAAAATAATAATCCCGTATTTGATGAAAAGTAATTTGATTTTACAAACGGAACGTCAAGTAAGACATACATTCAATTAATTATATTTATTACACACTTAAAGCATTAGATAAATAAAGGGTTGTCTTGCTATGAGTGATGTTACAATAGCCAATCCGCATGGATATATGATCGAGTCATACATTACGGATCCTTATTATATATCATAATACACATGTATATTTTCCAAGGCCCTAAACCGTTTTCCTTTTAATCATATGTCCAGTTTACTTGACCTTGGACCTCAAAATCGATAGGAGTAATCCCCATCCTATGGTCTCTAGATGAAATGCAGCTTCTGATGGACGGGGGATAAACCGTTTTTCTAAATCAGTGTTCTGATTTACACTGAATAATCAGTGTATTCAGTTTACTTAACCTTTGAACTTTTGATCTTTAAATCAATAGAAATCATTCTCATCCTTATGATCCAGAAACTGATTTCCTCATATCAATGACCAGTTCCTTTGAAAGTCGATATTCTCTACCTCTAAATCAATAGGAATCGTGTCAAGATGCGTAATATTCTGAGAGAGTAATCTTATGGTCATATAAAAAGAATAGGAAAATAATTTATTTCATAACTTATAAAGTGAAGTATATGGAACTGGCACAAAAAGTAATAATGAACAGATGTGTCAGTATGACAAGAATGCCCCCGCTGATATTCAAGTTTGAAATATCTGAAAGTCCAAGGATGTGTAAATAATACTGGGAGCAAATGAAACATCAAAGGCCTGAAGGGCCACAAAGGCGTGGAGTGCAATATACACTATAGGGTTCTCAATAAATTCAAAGGGCAGGTAAATTAGAGAAAGTAAGAGAAGAAATATTTGAGTGCCACAGGAGACATTTCCTCATGTTTAAATACATAAATAAAGCATTACAATCATTTGTAAAATATCAGCCAACTGTGTTTATTTACATAAAAAGAAATAAATAAAGAAGAGAGCTTGAGCTGAAGTTGCTTATCCTATAAGTTTAAGTTTATACATGTTATTATATTATTATTTATACATGTACCCTCCTCTTGCTATATAATATCCCCTGAAGACTAGTTACTTTACAAAGGCTATAATAAATAAATTGAAATTGCAGACGAAAATATAACTGTTTCAGAGTGAGACTACTTGTTTATAGAAGTTATATCTTCTGTTCATGTAATGATTGATTGATTATTTATTGCTTTCCGCCACACTCAACAACTTTTCAGTTATCTGGTGGCGTCCAGTTTTTGTTGGTTGAGGAGAGAACCCAGATATAATGTACCTGGGAAGAGACCACCGACCATCCGCAAGTAAACTGGCAAACTTGCTCACATAACGCCGCGGCCGAGATTCGAACACGCGCCGACAGAGGTGAGAGGCTTTGTTCATGTAATGTCTAACAATTCAAAAGTTCAACGTAATATATAGAAAGGTTGTTGGAATTCTGAACAAGATTCATTCCCAATGAATGCTAACTAGTCTGGGTTTCTTCGTAAAAGAACCTGTTATTTTCGTCGCGATGCATGCTACTTTCGTTTTGCTTAATTGAAAATCGGGATCAGGATTACCGAAAACAAAACCGAAAATAGTCAATAGTCTTTGTCTTTTTGGAATAGGAACCGAACCGTGACAATGCGCAATCCAATTTAGTATTTATCTGTTTATACTGATCTGAAATAAGGATTCTTGGTGAAACTACGAGTCTATAGATATAAATAAAAACCAAATTTATTTAATTAGGTTATTTTGAAGTACTTATGATATCGTTCAACACAAATTTCGCGGGAAAATCTGTTTCAAGGGGAAATGTAATCATTTCTTCCGAAAATAGACGTTTTCTACCAACATTTCTGCTTATTAATATTGTTTAATGAGTTTTTCTATACAAAAATGAACATCAGTTACATTTGTAATGTAGGAATTCATCTGATAGCTAGTGACAACACGTGTGGTTGTTTATTGTCGACATCTATCTGTAAAGAAATAAGACATGCTGATCCCGCTGAATAGACAACCGCAGTCTCTACATAACAGATACGAAAAGTTTTAATAAAGTTATCATCATTTATCGACGATATTTAACTTTCAATAATTCAATTAGTAAACGGGGCCTCCGTGGCCGAGTGGTTAGAGCATTATATAACTGAAAAATTGTTGAGTGTGGCGGAAAGCAATAAATAATCAATCATGTTTCGTAGTAAATCCATCCGCGAATAATGAACTTTTCTTGCCAAACAATAATAAACAACATCAACAACGGAAATGGTATTGTGCCTTTCAAATATCAATTAAATTCAATGTTTCAAAGTCTTGAATCGTAAGAAACATTCAAAACTAATAGGTACTCTTTGATTTCGCCCATTGAGATGAAAGGCGGTGTCGAAGCAAAATCTTGCATGCTCGCTAGAAGGCTCTCGAGCAAGGTCGACTCCTTAATGAAAAAAAAAACCCTCGACCAATATCAGCCCTTTTGACTATCTGCCCTTGGACTAAACAAATGGTGTTTCAGATTGAAATGGGTGTGACATGAAACAGGGTATGTATCATTTTCTATATCCTCAAATACTACAGCATGCTAATCTTTGGATATTTATTCTGTAAACGTGAAAATTTAAGTGAATTCTGTACTACAGTACACAAATTCATAGGTTAGCCCTAACTTATTGCCATTCTTTTCCGCAACATAATACAAACATTTAACAACTACGCGGAGACGCAAACACTTACGAAAAAAAGTTTTTTAATGCATTCTTTCAGAGATCTGTTTAATCCATTCACCTCTGATAAGCATCCATAATATATACGAATTATTGACGTGCACCCCGATACGTCTAGCAACATCAGTTTATGATTGATTGATTGATTATACATTGTTTAATGTCCCGCTCGAGAATTTTTCACTCATATTGAGACGTCACCAAGGGCTGCAAAATTTAGGTCTATGTTCGGCGCTCAGGGCCTTTTAGCAGGGAGGGATCTTTATTGTGCCACACCTGCTGTGACATGGGGCCTCGGATTTTGTGGTCTCATCCGAAGAACCGCCCCATTTAGTCGCCTCTTACGACAAGCAAGGGGTATTGAGGATCTATTCTAACAACCCGAATCCCCACAGGGCCTTCAGTTTATAATAAACCTGCTTACCGCATATCGATGACACACAACCCATCCGTTTCATTCAACCGCGGCATATTTTTTTTGTAAATTTTCAGTTAATTTCATATTCTGTTTTTCTGTTTAGATAAAGGTGTTTTCAAATGCAAAAATTCTCACCAAGTTTCGCCTAAAACAAGCAATGGTTATAATCAGAAGAATGCGTTCAATACCATAACGACTGGGTGATCTAGTCTACACTACTTGAAAAACACTCACACATGCCATGCTTTAAATGAATAACACAAAACATTTTCATAAATACATTAAAAATTTAATTAATATTTAGCAATATATTTCCCTTTTCCATTAGGATATAGAGTCACTTTACGTATGGAAAACGTATAAAACTGTTCTTTTTTTAAAGTACCACTACAATTTATGCTGCAAAATACATTGTAGCTAATGATAAATATACGAGAAAAACTACAAAACTACACTAGTCGGACCGACAGGAATGACCCGCCAAAAGTGCTATAACTCTGCCAAACGTTATCAGAACCCGACTGGATTCTAGTACTTGGCCTGCCCCAAATTTCAGTTCAAAATGTTCCATGCATGATCAAGACAATGCGAAGTAACTAAATGTAAAAAAAAAAAAAAAAAAAAAAATACAAAAAAAAATATAAAAAAAATGCCCAATTACGAACTTGAAGACAGAATAGCTGAAAGATAAAAATTGCTCCTGTCATTTCAATGCTAGGGCATTAACATATTTTTCAACACTTCAAACACGTACAATAATTTTGGAATTTCAGTGGAGACGAGTCACATGAAGAAGCTGGTATACCATATAGCGGTTTTTTTTTCAGCGGGTCTAAAATTTGGTGATTTACTGACTGAAAAGTATGCTAATATTTTTAGCAGAATAAATTTTGGCGGACAAGAAAGAGTTATATCTCTTGCAAATACTGAAGTCGCAATCGGGATGCATATCTGGCGAGTGAGATTTTGGCAGGAAGCTATCTAACCGCTAAGATAAGCCAACTTTATCACCCCGCGGGAAATTATTTTTACGAAAATGTCATCCAACAGAGAACATTTGCAAATGCTGAAACAACTGAATGGCTGTATACTAATAAGATAAAACGGATTCAAGAAGAATGGCAACTTAGTTACCAGTTTCTAGGTTAGGATTTGTGAGTTCTGAGAAAAATGATAATGCACTCGTCTTTGAGCAGTGCATGCTTTCCTCAACATTTACACATCAGCCTTTTATTAGATCTGTCTCCACTATTATCATACACAGGACCGGATATTAATCTGATTCCGCGAGGTTCTGTAAGGCATTTTCGCTTTCAACAATAGTTTGCTTGAATGATAAATCAGAATATCCAATATAAATAAGAGAACTATGAAATTTACTCCAACAATTGTTGTGCGAGCTTGAAGAGCACACAAACAGATATTCCTGAAGTGAGGCACACCAGTAGTATAAACAAAACCTTCAAAAACATTACAGCGTGATTAACTGCGAGTAATTTGCCGATGAAATAAGTGTACTACGATCCATGCAAATACTGCAAAGTCTCAATTAATACTGGTATTATACACATTATGCATATCTGAATTTAATTCCCTGTTAAAGCTACATATCAAAGACGCAATGTGTGAGAAACACCGTGTAAAATTACATCCAATCTCTCACATTTAACATCGTCTACAAGGTCCTTGACCGTTTGATTTACATACAGAGTTTATGTCATTACTGGCAGCTAAATCCCACGTTCATTCATCTATGGCCAGCAAATAGTACTAATATAAGATCAGTCAGCAGTAAAATGTTACAGATGTTAAAAGCGGATGGACAATGCCAGTGTAGGGATATGATACAAATCAAGGTCTTTGGATTCGGGATTTCTTTATGAATATGAAGAGATCGCTATTCATCACAAGAAAAGATTACATCCAATTAATAGGCTGGTCGGAGGGTCTTCACCCAAATCCTATGTCTGCAGTCCATTATTAATGGATTTGATAGAAAATATGAAAAGACGAGCGGTTCAAGTAGAATAAATGTTTAGACTGAAACAGACTCTGAATTTTTTTTGCTTGTTTTTTGTTTTCTTTTGTTTTTGTTTGTTTGTTGTTGTTTTTGTTTGTTTTTCCACACCGGTAGTAGTGGTTAGATTAACACTATGATTGACTTCATGATCTTGTTTATTAAGGATTAATATCAATAATGAAAATCCTGTAAGAGGATTAGAGGAAACTGCTAGTATGATTAATACTTTTGTTGATAACCCTTTGAGTAAAGGCGTTTAGCTGCAAATATAAGAGAAATCAATTTCCAAGTGAAACACACACCACTAAACTTTTCTGTCCAACGTTATTCTATTAAGATCTTGCAATTTCTTTCTAATCAGGTTGCAACGTTGACACAATAAATTTCTAAATTCTTATTTTTACTGACGGACTTTAAAAACGCAACACATGTTTTATTTTAATTCATTCATTGAAAACATTACATATAAAACTTTTACTGCAGAATTTACCCAACATACATCGTATTGATTTTTTAAAACCCACCTCTCGATTTACCTGTGTTCATTGTTTGCGCGTTGTGAGTAGCATCGCGCGAAATTTTCAGGGCTTTTTTTCAAACACGTGGAAAGGTAATAGAGGAGTTTTTCGCGATAAAACAACTTTGTTGGTGAAAGCATAGACACCACTAACAGAAAAAATTCAAAACCAAAACTATGCCGTGCTTAAGCAATGAAATGCGCAATCAGGCACTTGGTATGCTGCAAGCAGCCAGCGTGAGGTTGCAAGGCGTTTTAATGTCCATCCTTGTACAATTAGCCGTTTGTTGTCACGATTCCATCAAACAGATCCCTAAATGATCGTCCAAGACCTGGTCAACCGTTTGTGACAACGCCATGGCAACAACCGTTCATACGGCAACGCCATCTGTGCAATAGGTTTAAGGCCGCTGCGACCACGGCAAGAGAAATCACTTGACGTCATGGAAGGCCTATTCATCCTAGAACCGTTTCCAGAATTTTGAAGCGCCATGGGATCCGCTGCAGAAGACCTTATAATGGGCTACAGCTTAAACCGCATCACCGACTGCACAGATTGCAATGGGCAAGGCAGCATCTGACTCAACGTCAAAATTGGTCACATGGTGTGTTCTCAGATGAGTCCATATTTAACGTTAGCAACGCGGAAGGCAGATGTCGAGTTTACCGTCGTTTACATGAACGTTTTGCAGACAATTGTGTCCTCGAGGGCGACAGGTTTGGAGGGGGAGACGCCATGGTCTGGGGCGCGATTAACCACAATTTTCGGTCACAACTGGTCGTTTTAAATGGAACACTCACTTCTAGGAGGTATGTAGACGAAATTCTGCAGCCTGTTATAGTACCATTAATGCAGCAGCATAGGCAAGAAAATGGGTTAATTTTCCAACAGGAGAATGTGCGCGCACATACGGCAAGATTGACACAAAACGTTTTTCAAACGAACGCCATTGACGTCCTTGATTGGCCCGCTATGTCCCCAGACTTGAAACCAATCAAGCATTTGTGGGACGAGCTGGGAAGACGTGTGCGCAGCCGCCAGCCTCAGAATCCGCAAGAATTAGGGAGAGCCTTGTTGGAGGAATGGCAGAATATTCCTCAGAGGACCATCCGAAATGTTTGTCAATCAATGTCACGTCGCCTTCGCGCCGTCATCACTGCTAATGGAGGTCATACCCGCTACTAGTGGACAAAACCACATTTTTGACGCACCCCTCATTGACATTTATTTCAACTATAGCCTCTTTGTGAATAAATTATGTTCAAAATCAAAGAATAGTATTCAGTTAACATGGTTTATAATATACCATTATGAATTTGTTTATTAGATATATGAACAAATTTATAATATATAAAATAATCAAGTGTTGTGTTTTTAAACTCTGTCAGTATAAATCCTGAATCCTGATTCTTTGAAAAAAATACCTATCCAAAGTTTCTGTTATAAAGAACTATCTTACTTCTTTCAACAATATAGGGGGCCTCCGTGGCCGAGTGGTTAGAGCATCGGGCTCAAAATCACAAAGCCTCTCACCTCTGTCGGCGCGTGTTCGAATCTCGGCCGCGGCGTTATGTGAGCAAGTTTGCCAGTTTACTTGCGGAAGGTCGGTGGTCTCTTCCCAGGTACATTGTATCTGGGTTCTCTCTTCCACCAACAAAAACTGGACGCCACCAGATAACTGAAAAATTGTTGAGTGTGGCGGAAAGCAATAATCAATCAATCAATCTTTCATTAATATCTTTAAAATTTGTTATATATTGCAAACAACCAACAAACATGCATGAATTCAAAAATGTCATTTAACTTTGAAGACGGAGGAAATTATCTGATGAATTTAAAACATCTTGAATCTAACTGCTGTCATAAGACAGTAATACCTGCACTCAAGTATTTGCCTTTATATATACTCTTCATCTTACTTGTATAACTAGCAAAGAAGTCACAATAGTTATTTTATAATTTACTTGAATTATTATTTTGTTCCCAGGATAAAGCTGATAATTCTGAAACCTTATTGCACATCTACAAGACATCACCTACCATATTCCAAAAGACCAATTGGTTACTGTTTAAATTAAAAGAGGAATCTGAAGATGAAGAAAGTGTGACAGACAGTCAGACCAGGGTAACAATAATATACCCGAACTATCTTAAGAAAGTGCAGGCATAACATAATATAAAACAAAAGGACAATGAGTCTTATCAGTTCTCTGAGTAGCAACTCTTCAATCAACAGCTCAATCAAGCAAAGTTTTAATTATTTTCGAAAGCGAAAATAATTTGTCTGTCAACTTCTCCAATATTTATGAGTAAAAGAGCATTTTAAAAAAATTAAATGATGATTGCCACTCCCAGGAACTGGTATCTCCATGCTCTTCCTATACATACATAGTACATGTATAACCTGGTAGTATTTTGTCAATTGCATTGAAATAAAAAGGTTGATTTCATTAGATAAATATGAATTATCACTCTTTTTACCTAATAGCTATGTCTCAGCTAGAATCTGAGTCCCTGATGCCGGTATAGGGAATTTCACAATTTGGAAGATGGCTACATGCTCTTCATATCTATGCATAAATACTTTTTTTTCTATATACACAGAGGTGAAAAAGATAACTTTAAAGACTAACAGCATTTTCACTACATACCCACTAGGGCTCAATCCTAAAGCCTGAACCCCTAGCCCAGGTAGGGGAATTTCCCAATTTTGGTAGATAGTTTCATGCATTTTCAAACCATGAATACAATATTGATATTCAAATATCATATAGTTACATATAGCTTTTCTTCAAGCTGTGTAGGAATAAGGGAGAGGTTTTCTTTCTTTTTTTTGTTTTGTTTTTGTTTTTAATTTCATTTTCACTACATGAGCCATTAAAACCCCACACTAACATTAAACAGAACCCCTGACCCAGGGGCCATGAAGTTCACATTTCTGGTAAAAGCATCCTTGCTCATCATTATTATGCATTGTTTTTCTATTAGATGTCCCTGAGTAAAGAAAAGGATTTTAAAAGATTGCATAATTTTTTTTTATTTAAATACAATGTACTAGCTCCAGATTTCCTGATCCAGAGACCATGATATAAATTTTATTAGCTCTTGTCTTCTGATATACTATGTACACTACTATGTGCTCAGTTTGGTCATCTGATGTCCAGGAGTCAAGCAGATGTCTAAAGAAATGTTACATGCATTTCCACATAATGAACCATAAAGCCCTGCCCTACACCACAGCCCCTGATCCTGAGACCAAAACTTCCCAATTTCAGAAAAGGCTTCTCTTCTCATCATCACTATGTGCTCTTCATTTGATGACCAGCAGTTAAAGATGATTTTTGAAAAAATGTTTGTTTGTTTGTTTATAGCCGCCTGAACAATTTTTCAGCTATCCGAAATTTGAAAAAATGTATTTTCACTAGTATATGACCCATAAAGCCAACCCTAACAACAGAATTCCTCATCTAGGGGACTGTTTATGATTCACATCCTTGTTCATCATGACTAAACACAGTTTGTTTGCTACATATTCCTGGCAAAACAAGAATAACAATAAAACTGATGGATGCTGCACAAACTGCATCTATCCGATGAACTACTTCATATGATAGATCACCCACACAATGATCAATAACTGTTGAAATACATGCATTGTTGAAATGAAGGGTTTTCTTCGTGCATATGTTGAGAGACCTTGACGTTTACAAAATGACCTTGAGTGACCTTTGTCTGAAAGCCTGTTACTTATTTGTGTGATAAAAGACCAGTACCTGTTCCAAAACTGTTGAAATAAGGAACCTTTTCCTCATATAAGGACCTGTGGGGATATGGGTTAAAATAGGAACTCAGTGTCTCTTGCTTGTTATAAGAGGTGACTAAATGGGGTGGTCCTTCAGATGAGACCCCCCCAAAAAAAAACAAGGCCTGTGTCATAGCAGGTGTGGCACAACAAAGATCATTCCCTGTTAAAAGGTCGTAAGCACTGAGCATAGGCCTACATTTTGCAGCCCTTCAGTGGCAATAGTGATGTCTTCATATGAGTGAAAAATTCTCAAGTGGGATGTTGAACAATATACAACCAACCTCACATAAGGTATATGTTCTGAGAGACCTTGATCTTTCCAAATGACCTAGAGACCTTGGTCCAAATGGTCAATAACTGATGAAATATCATTAAAATGAAGATTTTTTTTTCCATATATAACATATGCGCTGAGTGACTTTAACAAAATGACCTCGAGTGACCTTTGTCTGAAATCCATTTGCCTGTTACTTATTTGTGTGACATATGATTAACAAATGTTCAAAAACTCTTGAAATAAGAACTTTTTCTTTACATAAGGTATATGTTCTGAGTGACTTGACCTTTCCAAAATGACCTTGATCCAAATGCCCCTGTTACAAGGAATATTTGTGATCAATTGTAATCAATTACTAATGAAAGGTTTAGAAGGTGATAACTTTTAAATACAAAAAATGTTGAATTAAGGATGCAATATACGTTTTATTTACGTTTTATTTTCTGAATGACCTTGACCTTTTCAAAATAACCTTGAAAGATCTGGTCCAACAGTCCTTGTGTGATCAATTATATCAATTTCTGGTAAAACATTTAAGATGTATGAGCTTGCATGGATAGACAGACATGACAGTGAAATTTTTTGGGAGATTTTTAAAGACTGCATCTAATTTTACTCTATCCCTAGGCTCCTAGGGAATCAATGACCATAAATTTATAATTTCAGTTCCCAATATTCTGCAAAATGTTTCATATTAAATATGATCAACGATGGCCAAGTAACTTCAGAGAAAAAGGTGATCATGTACAAATGTTAATGTACAACGATGGATTGAGCTGATCTAAAATTTAATTGCCATCCAGATTTACAATACTGAATTTTCATATTGAAGTCTAAAATTAGGCTCTCATTACAATTTATCAACCCAAATACTTGACAATATCTTTTTTTTTTTTTGATCTCTAACTTTACCTCATCCTTGTGTAGGGACAGCTTCTGAATCTCTGTGGTCTTGGTTTCTGTAACTTTTCCATCCTTGTCCACAGAGGCAATCGTCAGCCTTCAAAATCAAGCACATTTCTAAACATTATATCACAAGTTTTGCCCATGGAGTCTGAGCCTTTACCCCGGGATAATGAAATTTACAATTCCGGCAGAGGCGTCATGCTCTACATCACAATGTATTTAGTTTTTCACAAAGATTGCATGGTTGTAGAGATGAAATTTTTCGAAAATTGGTCATTTTTGGCAGTTTTATCCCACCCCTAAGGCCACAGGGGTGCAGAGTCCTGAAATTACAATTTATGTCCCCTTTATCCAAAGATTCTTCATACCAAATTTTAAAAGAATTGGAATAGTAGTTATCAAGAAGTTATAAATGTTCAATTGTTAATGCAGGGTGGATGGTGATGAATGCTTACAAATTGCAATATGTCACCCAAGTTTACTCAAGTGGTCTAAAAATTCAGTAATCCACTTAAAGGCCATATTCTTTAGATACCCCGACACACATCTACTTTAAAGGAATCAGGTCTAAATTTTTATTCCCAATCTTTTATGTATATATGAATTGACATAAGATTATATTGCATCCTTTGTAATGTGGAGAGATATCACCAGTATGTCTACCTGTAAGCAAAGTTCCTGACTTTCTCTAGGCTTGCTGAGTGAGGGTTTGGCTGACTGAGAGTGTTCCGCTTGATGAAGATGACGTTGTTGACGTATGTGAGCAAAATATCAACACCATAATTATAACCCACCCAGCGCCAGCAGTACTGAAGTGTAGAAACAGAGAGAAAGTTTAAACATTTGTCATAGCATGCATATACACGTGTAGCAAAGTGTGCAAGACTCAAAAGTTATCATACAACTCTCATTGGGAAATAATGCATATGGAATTTTCCAGCTCTTAAATATGGTTATTTGTTCATTTAAACACACCTCTCCTTCAGATTTGAGCAGTCTTCCGCATCGTAAGGAAGTTTGATTAAAATGATTTTCATCTGGAATTTCATCAGGGCTGTTGAAAAATAAAATGTAAATGAATAGTATATATGGATTTCAATATTACCTCAAAATTAAAGCACAGCTGTTTAAGGTAATCCAATTTTAGGATGAATTGAAACAAACTCAGAAAAAAAGTCTCTTGAGAAGAATTCTTTACCCTTTGTCCTTAGATTGCTCCAATCTTAACATCTTTCTCCACATTCCATGATATAAAGGTTTAATCCACTCTGAAGTATATATATGAATACATCTACATATTTTGAGATTTTGCAGTACATAATATATAAAAACAATTTAAGAAATACTTACACTAATTCATTTATGAAAGCTCATTTCCTTATTTCAGACACATTGACATCATAAGCATATTCATAGTTATTGGTGTTTTTTTTATCTTTCAGATTAAAATTTAAATTTTGGCTAAAATTGATAAGCCTTACCCAGATTGATTATTCTGTCCTGTTCTAGGATAAGCAGTGAGTCAAGATCTATTGCAATGTGCTGCCACCTGACATGACTGAAGGCTGGTAAATATGTCTGTCCCGTTGTTGTTTCCAAAAAGCAGTCTGTTTCATTTCCTCCTAAAGTAACTGATAATGGTCAGCACACAGAAATAGGGGACAAGAAGGATCTCTCCTTTCTAATATTTTGTCAAATACATGTGTATAGTATCATACATACTGATCACTAGATATTGTGTTGAAGCATTTGCAGTTTAAGGACATACGTGACGTTTCTTACATTTTCTCTGAAATTTTTCATCTTGATACGAAGAGTTCTTGAATGATTTCCAAAATAGGTTTAATACTGTTTTATTGTAGTAATATTATCATACAGTGTATTTTGATCTGGGTAGCTCAGCGGATAGATCACCTAACACGTAAACTGAAGTAATGTAAGGGTCCCAGGTTTGATACTTGGTTGTTCCAAAGATTTTTCTTTCCTTCTATGTTACAGTAATGTGCATTTATACAATTTACTGTAAAATGTAAGAGTTGACTTTATAATTTTATTTGCAAAATTCAGGAACTATCAAAATATGCTACAAAGTAACTCTAAAATAAACAAGGTATGAAGGCTAATTGATATGTTGTGAGCCTAATATGTAAGGGTTTGAATTTTGGCAGACATATTGCATCATTTTTCAACACAATCCCCTTCAGTATCTATACACTTTGCCAGCAATGTTTAAGGCCTCAATGCCACTTTTAGAGAAGTCCCTTTTCTTGACTGTTCCGGAAGTTCTCCACTGCATGTATGATGTCCAGTGGGTACTGGAAATGGCCATTTTCAGTTTTGGAAATAGATGAAAGTGTGATGGATTGAGATCAGGCAAATAAGGCAAATGCTCAATCAATTTAAAGCCACAAATGTTAATGGCAGCCATGGCAATGACAGACTTGTGAGCAGGGGCATTGTCCTGGTAGAACAACACACCTTTACTTAGTTTTCTGCAGCATGTGAGTTGAATATTTTCCTGTAACTGCCTCAGAAGTGATGCATAGTATGTTCCAATGACTTTTTATCCCTTTTGGAGATAATCTACCAACAGAATACCTTCAGCATCCCAGAAAACCAAGGTTATAATCTTTACAGCTGATGGACAGTCTTTGCCTTCTTTGGCAAGGGAACCAGGGTGCTTCCATGGTTTAGACTGTTGTTTGGCCTCTGGGGTGAAATGATGGATCCACGTTTTATCCATAGTAACAAATCTCTGAAAAAAGTTAGCAGGATCTACCTATAAAAGGTTTAGAATAGGACATAACAAAGTGTGCCTTGTGTGCTTCTGATCAACTGTCAGAAGTCTTGGTACCCAACAGGCTGAACGCTTTCTCATTTGCAAGATCCTCTGTCAGAATGGAAATCAATGTACTCTTTGTTAAATGCCATGTCCTGGAGATATATCTTTCTGGAATTCACCAGTCAGTCATAACAATATCAAGGACTTTATGGACCATTTCTGAGGTTGCAACAGTGACAGGGCTTCCAGGACAGGAGTCATCCTCAAGCCTCTGTCTGCCATGTTTAAATTCCGCCACCCACCTTTTAGCATATGAATGGGCATCTTTCCCTAGTGTTGCTACAATATCAGTATGGATATCCTTAGGTGCTAAACCTTTCTTATGCAAATCACTGCTCTTTCATTGATTTTATCCATTTTGCAAAAGTCCCTTGCCTTGTTTACTCTAGAGTGCTACCTTGTTGATATAAACTGACCATATGACATGGTAGTCAGGGAATAGTAGGGCTGAAAAATGACATTGATGCTAACCTCCTTCAATACAAGGTTCACAGCATCAATCAGCCCTCATACTCTCGCCCAATCTTAATTGTTCTTTGTTAGCTTAAGAGTCTTTCAGTGTTTAAAGATATGATTACACACACACATACACACACACACACACACACACACATATATATATATATATATATATATATATATTTATATAAAACATCATGCATTTTCAATAAACCTGTGCTTCATGCACAATAGCCAAGACAGCAGTTGGTACCAGACAACAAATAGTGCTCAGTCATTACCATCTTTTCATGTTACCATAATCTAAAAATCTTTTTTATACATTTATGACAAAAATGAATGAATGACATATAAATCTATTAATCTTAACTTTGATTTGACCTCTATACAACATAATGTGCAACACATTTGCTTTCTTACTTTTATAAAAATCATCAATGGATGACAGCATTGATTTGTAATCTCCACACCAGGTTGGATTCTCTTTCAGAAATATCCACTGTAAAGTTTGTGTAACAATAAATTTCAGAAATATCCGCTGTAAAATTTGTGCAAGCAATCAATGTCAAAAATGTATTATCGTTATTCTGTATTTTCACATTTTCAAAGTTTAAATACAAGAAATTTTAAGCTGCTCCACTTACTCGTTTGAGCACCGAGTACACATCCATTTCAACCTGCATAACAAACAACTTTGGATCTCCTACTAAATTTTTCATCATGTCAACACTGTAGATATAGAAATGAAAAGTGCATGTGAAACATGGGGAATAAGATAGTGTTCTATAGAGATCACTTATAAAGTTGGTAAAAAAAAAAAAATGGAATTTTAGTATAAAATCACTAAGAAGAAAAGAAGAAAAAATCAAAAGCCTGTGATAATCAAACTCATGATCTATAAATTGCTAGTCTAATCTTTTAATCCAATGAACCAACAGACAGGTGAAGAATTTTGAAAGGACAAAAAATACATATCTGATTTTATTTTTGTTATGATGCTCTTTCACTCCTTACTGTAAAAAATTCAAAAAACAAAAAATTCTGACTTGAGCTGTTTGAAGAGGTCCAGATCAGTTGAGGTCAGGATGTTGATAAGCAGCCAGTTATAGCACTTGGTTTTTAGGTTCTCCACATCATAACGGCAGCAGGCCTCGTAATAGCTGCATACCGTGTCACCACTGTCAATTTTCCAAGAAAATGTTCACATACATTTTCTTCATATTACATCACAGCTAATACCCATATCAGTAAGTTATATGACCTATCAGTTTCTAAGTATTTTATGTATACTTTGAATTATTCGGTCTGTACTGCATGTATGATTTCATCAGTCAATCAATCAGTTCCCAGTTATACAAGAACTTGTGAAAACATTTGGACATCAAATACCAAATTGATACAAAGTTACTAAGGAAAATATGAAATAAATGGTATTTTTGGTTAAGAATTCAAACTTTTCACAAGAAAATCAAAATTCATACATCTGATTCATTGATTACTTTAACTTAACTTTAACAGATTAATCAAATTATCTAATCATCTGCCATCTGATTGCCCTGAGCATGTGTGCTTAAAACAGCATATACTATGGAAAATTTCAAAGCTTTAAACCAAATTTCAAAATATTATAAGTTTTGAAAAGTAAAATGCTGTAATTTACATGTAACACATATTCATAGTGTCTTTTTATTTACTGTCCATGGATAACATGTCACACAAGTTACATCCCCTGTCTGCCTCCTTGAGGTGAAAAATTTTATTTCCCTATGTTGGTGTTTGTAATTTTTTGCTTGAAACTTTAACATTTGTTATTTTTTCATTAATTGCTATTAACTACAATAATGTCCCAGTGAGGGGCAACCCACAGACATATAGGAAAACTAAATAATTAGCTAAAATTCACAATTGTAATCTTTTACATTTGGTAGGGTAATGTTAGCTTATTCATCGACTGGACTATGGCTGATGCTGTAAAGGGATTAAATTGAATTACTGTTCAATACATGTAGGTGTATATTCTACCTAAAGATCACAATGAAACTTAAGAGCAAGAATAAACATTGAATATAATTTTCAACACTATGGTGAAAATACAGCTTCAGAAATATGACCTACATAAAGTTTTATCTACTCTTAAAGTGACCTTGATATTGTCTAAATGACCTTTGGAAAAATTGAGATACATTCACAACTCATGAGAAACCTCTGCAACTGTTGCAAATGTTAAGCGATCTTTAAATACATAATTACACGTGAAATATATATGTTTTCCCAAAGACCTTTACATTGCCCAAACAAACTTGAGCTGGGGTCAGGACGTTGCTACATGTATGTCCTTAGTAATTTCAGTGTGTCAAGTAGAAGCATTTTATCGATCTTTCTATGTTGTAAGACATAATATAAAACTGAAAGAATGTACAGAGAAATTTTTTTTTTTCAATATAAAAAGACATAACCTCATCAAAATTGAAAGAATTAATATATTTGAAAAACTATGTACACAGGTACATATAGTTTACAACATTTCCAAAACATCAGGGGGGGGGGATAAATTTAACAGCTCCAGAAAAAATCTCCAGACAAAAAATGTCTATTGATAGATGCCCAGGATGAATCCCATTTTACTTCTTTCCCCAAGCTTTGTTTTCATGGATATGATTATGGAATCCATGTTGAAATTCAAATTCCTGAGATAGGGAGCTACAAGTTATTTTGGATTAAATTTTGCATCAGGTTTACCAAGATCTTTTAAAATCCTTTACTTAGTATAACTTTACCCTTCTTTTAAAATAAAAATACTTTTCTTATCAGATAATACATGTTCTGAATCTCTAGATGCTTAGAAACTAATATATTGTTTGTGATAAACATGTAAAGAGAAATTGCAAATAGAATACACTATAAAAAGAATTCATTTCTTCTTTGCATGTAAAAAATATATTCGAGCAAAAAATTTATTTTCTATTATTACAGGAAAAGAACATTTTTCAAATGATGTAAATTTTGAAATATTTAAGGCAGTTCACAGGTTCATAAAGAACTCTGATCATTAAATTAATGTTTATATGACACTTTTGTATACACAATATACATTCTTATTATATTAATATATTTAGTCTATCATATATGACATTTTTCTGGTATGATAATCTTTATTTGTGCATGAACAATACTTTATTGCATATGGGAAAGGTTTTTCTAAGTTGTTAGAACTTTAAACTAATTCCTTTGTGTGTGTGTGTGTGTGTGTGTGTGTGTGTGTGTGTTTGTGTGTGTATTTGTGTATATATATATATATATATATATATACAGCAAAATATGTTCAAACAAATAAAAAGAAAAATTGTATTGATTTCCAAACTTTCTTCAGAAAAACCCCGTTGCTGCAAAATAAAGTCCCTTTGAAATGTATGCAGCTCAGTGAGCTTTAAACGTGTTTTTTATTAAATATCTAAGGAATGAAACTTATATTTAATCATATAATACAACATGACATAGTTTAAGGCAGCTATATTATACTTTTTTTGCTGCCCTACACACCATTGGGTGTAAAGGACGATAACGATGATAACATTACACATTTTCGTTTTATAAACAGCAAGGAAATTCATAACTCAACATAATTTACTTCAATTTTTGAACTGTTTTACACTGTACAGTATGGTTAATTATAAGTGTTATTCCTTTTATAAAACATAAATTGTTTTGATTAATAGAGATCATCCAATCAAATCTAGTGTTACAACTAAATTAAATCAATTTGAACTATATAGTACAGAGTACAGAATTCATCTATGTCTAAATTGAAATTCTTTAAACACAATAAGAAGTGTTGTGAAAATTCAGAAGTGAACATCAATATATTCAGAGTTTTACCTTATAGTGTTACCCATCAATGTCAGACACTGTTGTTTTAAACCATCCTGCAAATAAACAAAATGATGGAGAAATACCAATTTTTTGACAGCAATGATAATATCATCATACAATGTTAAATATTAAAAGATATGCGTTTTTGCCCTGTTTTAATCAGTCATACCAGTTGTAAAAGAAATGCTGCAGCGAGAACTCCTATGACTTCCACTGGTTTGATGAACACATAATCTCTGTACAAGGAACCAAAGGCTGTCCTCAGAGCTGCAAGATTTAATTCAGAATACATTTCTATAACATGTATTTTAAAGGGCCTATGCAATGAAATTCAATTTTTTGAAAGAATAAACATCTATTCAAATCAAAACTTTGTTGAAAATTTGACGAAGATATAAATCAAATTTAAGGAGATATTAGTGAAAACCTCCAAATCACACCTGAACATATTTTTGAAAAAGTCGGGTTCAGGTGCCAAATCAACTGTGTCAATCAACTGTTGAATTTCACCTTCTTTTGTATTATCTGTTAGTGGTTTTAATACATTTATGCTATAGTTACTTAGATTTAAGTCCCCTCATGTGTGCAGATTGGAGCCAGTACAATATGTTACTCACTATAATAGATGAAAAACTGGCTTATAAAGTACTAGAATAGTTGGGCCAGAAGTACTTTCTGACATAAATTTACACTTTCTTGGACTCAAATTTCAAAATGAATTTCATTTATGTAAATAAAGGTCTAGACACTGCTAATTGTCAGTGAAACAGATCTAGTCTTTACAAATTGCTTGAAAATTCTTTACTATTAAATTGCCTGAAAAACTCATCTAGCCATTAATAATTGACTGTCAAATAGATCTAGTCATTACTAACTGCAATTCAACAAGATGAAGTCATTCCTACAGTGTAGTTACCAGTTAAACAGATTTAATCATGACTAGTTTTCTGTTGCACAGATTTATATATAAGCCTTTGGTGATCAGATTTTCTATCAGTCTTTTGGTGTTCCCTTGAGAATTGTGCTCCTTTTTATTAGCTGATCTTATGAGGCAGAATTTATTTAAAAGCTTCTACAGAAGAGAAAAAAATCTCTTGTATGGCCTTCAACTCAACATTTACACACATTGGTCATGTTTCATCTATTGACAATACATACTTTCATCTGTATATATCAACTGATATATCCTTGTGAACTCAAAATAAGATACCACAGAGTCTTCCATACCTACTTCATATCTAGATATTTTATTGAATATTGGTATTAACAGCAAACTAACACCTCAACTTTATGTCAAACAGAATGACTTCCACTTCTTCATTGTCAGCTTCCCATATTTGTGTGGCAATACTCCATTTTCACCTGCATTCTGTGCTTATGTTGACTATGGATTACTCAAGATCAGGATATAGATGGGTCTGCTGACTCCCCCTACTCATCTGACTCTGGGATCAGTGTTTGCCCTACTCTTAATTTTGCAATCTTTATTGGATGTACGAGATTGGTCATTGTTTGTTATCTCCACTTTTCAACCTGATCATTCCTTGTTGCCTTTCAAACAGACCTATTCATTCCTTGTTTGTTAAACAGTTCCAGTCACTACCCATTGCCTCTATGACACATTTAGTCATTTGTAGTTGCCCATCATTACTAATTGCCTGTTAAACAGATCTTGCCATTACTAATTGCCTATCAAACAGATGTAGTAATTCCCAGTTGTGCCTATCAAACAGATGTCATTACTAGTGCCTGTTTAATAGATCTGATTCAAAGCCTGTCTTACCCGATGTGTCAATGGCTGGGTCTGGGATCTGTAAATCTATCTCTGCCATTAGGGACTCCCTCCAGGAACCATTAAACATACAAGAGAAGTACGGAGACTGAAAAGAAGGACTTGGATATTACATGCTGACAATTATAGAATCCTTCACAGCATAATTAAGGCTATGAGAGAAAAAATACAAAATGTATATCAGTGATCTTTAGTCTATATGACATCCCAATATAAAAACATGTCATGGCATACATGTCTGTAGTTATATCATGTGGAAAACGTCAAAATATGTTGTTGTTATTTACTAATTATTATCAAGTGTTTAAGATATATATGTGTAAGTCTTTATGTTAAATGCTTTTCATGATTTTTAAAAAAGTTTTTCTTTGATAATAAGTTTTCTTTGATAATATATAAGTCTTCCATTTTTATATTTAGTATGTACTACAGTGAGTTTTATATTACATTGTGACCTTGACATCACCCTCAATGTGAGAATAAAGTTCATGTAGCAATATTAAACATGATGGTACAGGTGACAGATGACTATATTTTCTTTTGATTAAGTCATATTCCAGAAGGTAACTAGCTGCAGGTACAGGATTTTGATATGGAAGGTAGGATTTTTTGCCTTGTTTAAATAACATTTGGCAATGAATTTGGAAACTACCCTATATTTTGATAAAGATCATGAATATTGTTAAGTACGAGAGGATATTGTTCCAGTCTGAAGCATTTTTTTAAATTTATTATATCATTATCGGTATATCAAGATCAAACTGTGAGTGATCTGAGTGCATGTTCCATCTGTACCAAAATGATAAACAACTGAAAATCTAAAGGGTAAAAATAACTCTATGTCACTTGTGTGATGACACAGTGGTTCAGCAAGGTTTTCCCTTTATGGCACAATATATGTTTATATACTGATAAATGATTAGTAGTAAAATATGTAACGCTTGGAAGAATTTTTACTTTTATCTGAATACGTTGTCATTACTTGTTAATTATACTCGGGACACCTTACTCCTGTTGTGTTGCTACTTTTAAGGTATTTCCCAAAGGGCTCAATCTAAACTTGTATTATTCTGAAGCAGGTTTACAATTAATGTAGGTGACTTCGAATTTCTCAAAAATGTATATTTTGAATTCTGTAATCTATTACATAAAGATTTCATATGGATTTAAAATTTCTACACACTCCTTACCTGAGATAAATATATCTTGTGAAGTTTCCATTCTTGTCCGAGTGCATATATTTTGATATCACTGTTTTCCCCATCAAGGAACAATGTTTGATAAATATATTTTGATGTTGATTTCAGTCGTTTCCTGTAAATTATTAATAGAGATGGTATTCATTAGGCCTATTGTTAGTCAATCAAGTAATATAATCAACATGATATCAAAACAACAATGCATACATGTAGGTTATTGACTGAATATCAGGAAATATGCCCACGTGATGCTTTATGCAGTTATTTGGACTGAGCTTGCTAAGTCCATTCTACACACACACACAAACAGGGGGGGGGGGGGGGGGGGGGCATATTTCCCAATTTTAAGCCAATAAAGTTTCCACTTTCTGTAACAAGTTTTTCAAAATTTTAATTTTTGTACTTCTAGTATCAAACTATTGCTGTAAATGAAAATTTGCAAGGACGTGATATTAAAATTAATTTTCAAAACGATGTCCACAGGCCTTTACAGTGCTGGTGTTTATGGCTCTGGTTTTCTTTGTAGTAAACAAATATCAAAACATGAACTGATTGATTAAATTTGTATAATTTTACTTGTAGCACACAATTCATTGTAATGTTATCAATATATCAAATTAACCCAATCTTTGTTTCTATATATGTGCATCTTCCCTAATTTTTAATTTAGATAAAGATACATGTTGAAATAAATAGCTGTATTTTTTATTATGTTCAAAAGTATATTCAATAAACCAATAGATTCAAGTGATGCTCACATAGCCTGTCTATAGAATATACCTACATGGAATATGTGTACATGTATTCTCTGTATATTAATTCTTACATATAACATATCTGTGTACCAATATTCAGTGACAATTGAGTATGTTATCATATTTCATGGAGAGGAACTAGTAAGTTTTTAGAACTTGTTTCCGATCCTTTTGTATATATTATATACAATAAAATATGATCAAATCAACATGTTGAAATAAAAGACACTTTTTTATATTCCAAGCCAATCTCTAGTACATGTATATATACATAAGTAGTTATGCTAATAATGTATGTAATGTGAGGATTCTTCAGATTTACATGCAGTATTTACACTTATTCAGGTAGACAGTGTAGATCAAAAACTTTTCAAGCCACTATTCCACCTGGACTAGTTGAATGTAAAATTTACCAGCCAAAAAAATTTCACTTGTTAAAACAGTTTATTAAAGCAAATTAAACTTGCAATTAACATAAAAATGTTTCCTCTGTAGTAAGAATGAAAATAACAAAAACTCTTTTCATCAACATCCAACAATGATGAATGACAAAAGTGCTCTCATGAAAACCATCTTGACTTATTCTTAAAATAGTTTTCTCTGTTGTTTACAATGTGAATGGAATTTAGTATTTTTTTTTTTTTAATTATACTAGTCTGATTGGGCTATTGTGGGAAAATATCTACTAGTCCAACAGAAATTTTACTAGAAATTGGGCACCAGTCGAGCATTTTTCGTCCAGACTGGGTAGAAACTGATAAACTTTTACCCAATTAATCACCCTAATGTCTGTTTCTTTAACATAAAAATAGATTTAATGTGATTCTTTTAAAAAAAAAAAACAAAAAAAAACAAAACAAGCTGGTTAGCAACTTCCAATTAAGGCATTTCTGTTTCTATGCCGTGCATAGTGTATTGCATGCTGTAAAAAAAGGGGGACTGATAAAATTGAACGACAATTTTAGAAAAATTGCAATATGAAGATAAAATGGACAACTTAATGTACTTCTTCCAGAAAAATCCTATAAAAGTCACAAGAAATGGTATTAAAAAGGACCCATGATAGAGTCGTATATCAAATCAAATAATTCTTATTTTAATTTACAACACACAACATTAGCTCTAAAGAGCTATTTACCGACTAATATAACAGTATATTTCGTTTGTTTCTGCAAACTCTACGGGGCACTTATCACAATTGTTGAAAATAATTTACTTTACTATTGAATTCATTCCTGAAAAAAGAAAAGATCCATCACCTTTTAGGTGTGTGAATATCTGACACTGGGGCTAGCCCAATTTCAAACTTTCCTGGAGTGGGGCTGTCACCGCACTCGGACTCTCCTGCAACGTGTACTTTGTCTGAATTGTCTTCCCTAGAACTGTGAGCGATACATGTTTCACTTTCAAGCTTTCTTTTAGTTCCCCTCTTGCTACTCACACCACTCGAGTGCTTTGAAAATTTATTTGTAAACGCAGAACTTAATTTGTTGCCCATTATATTAGCAGAAAGTAACGCCTAAATGTCAACATCCGGTTAAGGCCGATTACTCTTACCGATATCGAAGCAGTCGTGCCGACTCGGTTATTTCCCCAATCGAAATATCCGGTATACACAAGGTTTATTCGTTTTGCTTTGTCTTTTGGTGTCAACATCAAATATAACAACACAAATCAATCACTGTATAAAATATATGCATAATATTGTTCTCTGACAATACATAAAAAGGTTTAATACACGTATATTTGCATTTGATACACGGAAAAATTCATGATAGAGATTTTGAAAATTCAAACGAACATACATGTATTAGAAATAATGTGGGGCTGTCACCGCATTCATGTACACAATACTGTCAATTAGAGGTGTCCATCTTTAATTCAACGTCAATAAGAAAGACTTGTCATAAAATACAAGATCAGGAAAATCAGTCTTCTTTTTCTGTACGAACAATTAAATATAAAATAAAAAGGAAAGGGGGGGGGGGGTTCAACTTTTTATTATAATGGTATCGAAGACTGGAGCTCTCAACCAATAGCTGTTAGAAACATAGTAAACAAACAAAGTTTTTAAAAGGAGACGCAAATGTACTTTATAGCGAATTAAGAATAGATGTATCTACAATTCTTATTTTATTATGTAGAATCTTAAATGCTTTTTATTATTATCATCGTCATATTATATTATAATTGTGATAGAATGAAAAATTGTAGCAAAAATTGGGCTTATTGTATTAAAGAAAAATTGTTTGAGCTCGGCCTAGGATATATCTGGTGGGAACAAGAGAACAACATGTACTTTTAGAACATTTTTTTCCAATTATAAAACAGAGGTTGACTGATATATTTGTTCAAAGTTTAATTGGACAAATTTATTGTTCTCCAAAGTGTATTATTTACAAACATGTTATTGATCACTTTTCTTTACAGTATTATCTTTGTAAACCTATACCTAGTGCGTACAAAAGGCATATTAGTAGAATAAGACTATCTTCTCACAATCTTGAAATTGAAACAGGCCGCTATAATAATATACCTAGGGAAAATAGAGTATGTAAATTCTGTAAAAATGACTTAGAGGATGAATACCATTTTGTATTAATTTGTCCCCATTATAAGGAACTTCGTCATAGATATATCAAAAAGTACTATTGGCAAAAACCTTGTGTTTTTAAATTTATACAGTTATTAAGTATCCATAATGTACATGAACTTTGTAATTTAGGGAAATATTTACATCTTGCACTTAAGGTGCGAGAAAACCTTCTTGTTTAAAAGTTATTCTCCATAGAAATACTCCTGTATATTATATATATGTTATGTATGTTACACTGCCATACAATGCCATTTATATGTATATATGTAATATTTAAAAATGTGATAAGACTCAGCTCACGCATCGTATAATGTTATTAGATTAAACGATGGAATGTAACTAGAACTATTGTTGTCGATAATATGCTATGCCTTATGTTTATAATTTTCGGAAAAATAATAATAATAATTATTATTATAATAATAATTATTATTATTATAAAGAACGGTGACCAATCTCATAAATCCTATAAAGAATCCAAAATAAAGGGAACGGCAAACACAGAACCCTGAACATACCGAAGGTGAGATCAGGTGTTTAGGGGGAGTAAGCATTCCCTGTTGACCGGTGACGTCCACCCTTTATCTTGATTGGTAAACTGAGTAATCCGTAGTTAAAATCATTATGTAAAGAACGGCTGAACAATTGGCGTGAAACATGACAGACAGCATTCGAACCAGTGATCGTTTGTATTTGCAAATTAAATCATTATGACGAACACAAAATTTGCAAAATGCTGTCTTTAAACGAGAATGTTGAAACATCATACATAACCTTATTTCTCAGCAGCCTCTCTCGATTTAAAAATTGATTGTACACAGAACGTGCTCTAACGTATCGATACTGTTGATAGACATAAACATTATATGCGGGTGATAAAGGAATATTGGTATATAAATGATGGAAAGCTGAAGTCATCTCGATTGTCATAAAGTTATTTATTGCCGTTGACATCTATGTTCAATAAAATATCCAAATATGAAGCAAATATCGAAGACTCTGTGGTGTCTTTATTTCATGTTTATTGGTATATATCTAACTGGCATATGAATGAAAATGGGTGTTGCTAATAGATAAAAGTCGTGGAAATATCTAAATGTCGAGATAAAGGCCAGAGTAAGAGATTTTTTTTTCGTGTAGTTTGTACCCAGAGGTATTCCAATAGACTATTAGAAGACGCGATCCCCAAAGACTACGCAGTAGCTCAATGGTATAGCGTTCGCTTCGTAACAGAGAGATCGTGAGACCAAGTCCCGCTCGTGCCACGGCCGCGTCAATATAGGAAGTGATTGCTTAATGTCAATGATGAACTCCAGCATCTTTTTTTTTATATTATCTTCAGAGTACTTGCGCGTATAATCAAAGAAGTGTTTAAAAAAGTAAATTTATGAATGGCTGAGGACAAGATATGAATATCTCTGTTTTCCATATTTACTGAGGAAACAGCTGTCTATGCTGTGAAAAAGTCTGATCTTTATTATATCTTGAAGAATAGTTGTGTAAAATGTTCAAAAAGCGTACGTTTTGATGCTGTTGATTTAGGAAAAATTGCGATTTCAAAATTATTGACAGTTTGGAATTTTTGAGAATCCACATTTGATTTACTTCTTGTAAGTGCATGTACTCGTATTGTTGCACAATATGTCTAAAGTTTCCCCTTCACAGCAGTTAATATTTTTCGTGAGGAATGAAAATAGGAGCTTAGTGCAACATTTACTGGATCTGCAAAATACAATAAAATTATTGCATTTCTATTTGTAAGGGTTTTTGTGTAGTGTGGAATCCAGTATGCATCTGTAGGTACTTCGATTCTTATTTCATTCATTCCATTGACTGGGATATCAAATGTGTTTAAAACTGAAATTTAAATTTGAAGAATTTCGTTTTTGAAAAGGGTAGACGGAGTATAGAATGGATTACCACATCTGGGATTAAAGCCAAGGCACTTTAAGATAGTTGTAATTATGAGCCTTACAAAGACAATTTTGTTACAAGCTTTAAGCCCGCTGGATCAAATACATATTCCTCATGAAAAGGCGAAGATAACGAACAGTGATCAATCTAATAAATCCTATATGAAATACGAATTAGAGATTGGGCAAATGCGGACGTATCTAATCATTTAAGAGATGTAAACACCGTACTGTAGGTGACAATTCAAAATTGCACATATATATGGGAAGTTGACTATGGAGAAACTGAAATCTCCCCGTTTGTTATAAAGCTAAGTTTAAACGTTAACATCTATTTTCAATAAAATATCTAAGTACGAAGGAGATGTGGAGGACTCTGTTGTGTCTTATATTTCTAGTTCACTGGGAAATATCGATTCGATTGACTGATTGATTATTTATTGCTTTCCGCCACACTCAACAATTTTTCAGTTATCTGGTGGCGTTCAGTTTTTGTTGGTGGAGGAGAGAACCCAGATACAATGTACTTGGGAAGAGACCATCGACCTTCCGCAAGTAAACTGGCAAACTTGCTCACATAACGCCGCGGCCGAGATTCGAACACGCGCCGACAGAGGTGAGAGGCTTTGTGATTTTGAGCCCGATGCTCTAACCACTCGGCCACGGAGGTCCCCAATATCGATTCGACATTTGAATGAAAATAATAATTGTTAATAGATAAAACGTCATGTAACCTATCTAATTCTTTCAACACTCCTTGTTTATTAAGTTTCCTCAGAAAGATAATTGGTACGCACTTCGGTTTTGATGTGTCTAATTTAATACGAGATTTTGATATTCCTCTTATACTTTTTATCCATTCTAACAAGGCATTAAGTTCTTCGTTTCATATTTAGTCCATCGCCTGGTAAGGTCTTTCACGGAATTCTCAACAGAAATGAAGTTCTATCGCCAATAGAAAGACCTGGTTTCTCTGAATTTTGGACCTTTTAAAATAAGCGACTTCAGATCTTCATTTTCAAATTATAACGTATTTACACTTGAAAAACATTTTTAAAACAAAGGTAAGTATTAACGGATCAAAAATCTTGACCTAATAATATAGCATTCAATACTGTGGGAAATATCTGGAAAGATCTTTGACAAATGAAAGAGAGCAATGGTCAATTTCTTTAAAAAAGAAAAAGAAAAAAGAGAAGAAAAAATAAACACCTACTTTTAAAAATTACAAGGTAACAACAAGGACATTCATTTAGATAATAAAAACATATCAGTTGTCACCATGTGAAATAACTATAGTTTAAATATATAAACTTATAATTATAGACCTGCGTATGCTGTATTACAATATAACATATAATCATAAACAATATAACATATAATCATAATAAACAATATAACATATAATCATAATATACAATATAACATATAATCATAAACAATATAACATATAATCATAATAAACAATATAACATATAATCATAATATACAATATAGCATATAATCATAATATACAATATAGCATATAATCATAATATACAATATAACATATAATCATAAACAATATAACATATAATCATAATAAACAATATAACATATAATCATAATATACAATATAACATATAATCATAATATACAATATAACATATAATCATAAACAATATAACATATAATCATAATAAACAATACAACATATAATCATAACATACAATATAATATATAATCATAATATACAATATAGCATAATTATAATCATAATATACAATATGCATATAATCATAATATACAATATAGAATACAATCACGATATACGATATAACATAATTATAATATACAATATAACATATAATCATGATATACGAATCAATGGTCAATGTGAATAAAGTCTGCACAGAAAATAAAGGTCAAAATACAAAATCTGATCATTTGAATTATTTTCTCAATCTGAGTACAAGGGGATGAAGACTTTGAAACATGATTTGCATATACTGCGACAAACTTTCTCTAATGTGGCTGTTCCACTGCGATGAAAAATAAATCACGTACTCTGGCGTACGTTGCATACGTTGGGAACATTGCGTTCCTCATTTAATTTGGACAATGATTTTATAGTATATAGACGGATGACCTAAGATTTAAGAAATTAATTGGGAAGAGTGGCGTTTTCCACTTCTTAGAATTTACTATGGATCGAGGAAGCTGTGCGCAAGATGTTATTAAGGTCTTCCGTTGACTGAAATGAAAAAAAGAGGAAATTTTCGGGAATTTATAATCAATAAAAAGTGCTTGTGATTTTAAAGGGACATATACACGATTTGAGGTGAAAATGATCGACCAAAATTTGAATATCAATTGTTGAGTTACAAGCACTAACAATTCTTTGTTATGTAAACAAGGCTCGTGCCATGTTTTTGTTTATACACAGATTGCTTCATAGAAAATATATCTACCATGTTTAAAACAAAATGAAATGTGATAAACACTATAAAGTATTTAACTGTGATCAGAATTAACTTGTAAATAAAAAAGGGCTTTAAATGAAACTAGTATATTTAACCTAGGTAATCAAAAACATGGCACGAGCCTTGTTTACATTACAAAGAATTATGAGGTCTATATCTCTCATGTAACTCGAGAACTGACAGTAAAATTTTTGCTGGCCATTAGAAATACCTAAGTTAAGCATTTTAAACATTAAAAATGGAAAAATATAAATTGGAAATTTTCAACTCGAATGGTGTCCATGTCCCTTTAAGGGTAAATGCATCTTGATATTATTTCCAATCGTCACCGGAAGTGGTAAATGCATCTTGATATTATTTCCAATCGTCACCAGATGTGGTAAATGCATCTTGATATTATTTCCGATCGTCACCGGAAGTGGCGAAAAAAAGTAAAATTTTCAAATCCTGATACTTTTCATATAAATCAGAGATTTGCTGTGGCATGAGTAAGAATATACAAATCGAAGTTTAAAATTATTTTCTATGTGTTTGTACTCGTGCATGTGAGTGGGAGATGATGCCTTTATATTTTGTGATTTATTTCTTATAAACTATTTGAAATTGAATTATGAAACTTGTGCGAATGATAAACTATAGTTTGTAGATTTCTGATTTTGGTCGGGGCCTCCGTGACCGAGTGGTTAGAACATCTAGTTCAAAATCACAAGGCCTCTTACCTCTAGTCGGCGCGGGTTCGATTCTTGCTCGCGCTGATATATGTGAGAAAATTCGCCAGTTTACTTTCGGAAGGTCGGTGGTCTCTTCCTGGGTACATTGTATCTGGGTTATCTCCTTCACCAATAAAAACTGGACGCCACCAGATAACTGAAAAATTGTTGAGTGTGGTGAAAACAACAAACAATCTGATCTTGGTCTGACAATTTTCTCTGTTACTTCCGGTCCTCATTGAAAGTAATGGAATATAATTTATATTGATATAATTTCGGGAGGGGGGGGGGGGGGGGGGCATCACTTTTAATTAACATGACATTTTCAGAGTAAGAGATGATATACAGTATTCAGATTATTTTTAAATTATTTCTTGAAGCGGGTCCGTAGCAAGTATTTTTGTCCATCCGTTCTTTTTTTTTTTATTATTAAGGTAGAACGCTTTAAGATAGAGGCATGAAACTTTGAAAGTTGATAGTCAATAGTGATTTAGTGATAGTTGCCGATCATTGAAAAATCGTCTCTAGAATGCTACCGATGGCGACAATCGATAGCTGAAATCTGACATCGATAGTTGATAAACATACATGTATATTGTGCCTATATTAATCTTTATGTTGTTGGCTCTAAATTTACTTAGTGTACAGTGGCCGATGATGCAGAATCTGCTTGGTAATGTTAGTGAGATTCATTGAGGATGGATATTTGGACTGATCACCTCTTCCGAATGTCGGACCAGTGTCACACCGGTACACGACATGATTCGGGAAATTTTACCTGAACTTTGGCCACTTATTATGATTAGGATAGGTTAAACTGAATATCTCACCCGCTGCACCTTTTCGCCTTAGACAACGTACATAATAACTCCCTAACACTATGGAACTTGCGCTGTCTGAAGACACAGAACATTCTAAGGACGCTTTCAAATATATTGGTTAAATTTAGCAAATATTTTTATTTTTTTATTTTCATGCTTAAACACTTTGTGTAAAGTATTGTCATTTAGAGAGTTTGGTATAATTTCGATTATATTCGATTATCTACAGAAAAGATCCTTCTGATTCGATTCAATAATCGATTGTAAATTTCTTCCGATTCTCGAACACTAATAGTCAATAAGGAAATGCTGACATTTAAGGGTAAAACATCACTGCTCGACCACACCAGTATATATATATATATATATATATATATATATATATATATATATATATATAAGTTTTCCATTCAAATTCCATTATCGTTCACACACACACACACACACACCGTAGTCTAACGGAAGACCTTACTCTTTATTAGTAATGAGTTACTAGGTAGACAATGGTTGGTAATATTAACAGTAACTCTGATTTGTAAATTTATCAATTGTAAAATGCACTGTGTAACCAGTCGTATAAGTATCTAATTTACAAGTTCTCTTAACAATGTCTATTCTCCTGTGACGAATGTTTGACCGGAAGTCAGCGGCTCTGCAGAAATCAAAATAATGCGAAAAATGTCGGAAGAGTTTTTAGTGTATAACGCAATCAACAAATAAATTCTGGCTAATTATATTTCAAATGTATATAGGGTGGATTAAATATTTGTATGAAAACTACATAATTATCTTTAGTTTCTCAGGCCCAAATTAAATACATGTATCTAACTTTTAATGAAGCAGGCAAGGAATATTATCATTTTATTATATTTATTAATATTGCGCTACCTTTCTTTTTCACAATTTTGAACATTACCAATTGAATATTATTTTTATATACTAATTTTAAACCACTCACCACAAATAGTAGACAATCGTTTTACAAGCAGTTGTTTATAAAAGGTTATTAATAGAATACTTATTTATCAAAAATAAACTTTTGAGTTCATAAAAACACTTCTGCAATGAATAATCGGAAGAAAAATGGGTTCTTCCCTTTTCGACATGTTCGATAAAATTTACCAATGCGGAAGCTTTCAGTCTAATGTGGCGGTGCCTGAGAAACTAAAGATTAATTCTTTTTGGCCTGGTAACAACTTTTTGTTCGGATAAAGGAAAAGCTAGGAGGCTTGTGGTATTTCAAAGACCACATTATGCTGTATTTTCGTCTATGTTATTTCTATATATATATATATTTTTTTTAAAGAAAACTGATTTACAATCTCCGTCAAGCCCATTTAAGAATATGAAGGTTTGGAAATAAGGATCATTAAAAAAATCGTGTATTGTTGTTTAATCAAATAATTTTATTCTCTTTAAAACTAAGAACATGTTGTATGTATAAAGAGTAGATAGGTATCGATATAATTACTAGATGAAAATATTGTGGATTGTACAAGCAATAAAAACGTCACGTCTTTTTTAAGTTCACAATAAAGAAACTGACATTGGGAATTGCGATTTGATTACCACAGACAGGTGTGAAATCGTGCAGACAACTGTGATTCCACGTACAATGGCTTCACGACCCTTTGGAGTCATTCGCTTCACGACACTTTGGAGTCATTCATGCATTACATCCAGCATATTTTGTTTTTATTACACTATAAAGCAATAAAATTGGATGACATTTTATGTAATCTTTGCGTCACATATTTCAAAATTTTAACATCACTGAAATGCAATAAAAATCCTAATTATGGCGGCCGTTGACCGTGGGGCAGTTCATTTAACGTTGGCGCAAACATGGAAGAGCTCCGTAACAAAACACCAACCCTGGAGCGCTTGTGGTTAACAGAAACTTATTATTCTAGGTTGAAATAAAAGTGTGTTTCAAAAGAGATTTTGTTAAATCATGAAACATGCAAATATACTGTTACAGGTGTAATGATAGATAGGCCTAATGGATATGAAATATTTGTCACTTTGACCTTTGACCTCAGAATTAATAGTTATCATTGTGTTTGATTTGGACCATATAAAGTTCAAATTCCACAGAGAAATCCAGTGATAAATATCTGGCAACAAAACAACTTAATCCAATGAAAGTGGCGGATATAGAAGGTGGGGGTGGGTGGTTACTAGGGCTAACTCCCTTTTTAAAAAAAAAGAAAAAGGACAATTTTTGCCATCTTACGGTCTTCAACACCCCATCCACACCATCAACACTCTTTTGGGAAGAAAAGGTATAAACCTGGGTCACAACCACTCCGGGCCTTTCCCACTTTGAATTTTTTTTTCTGGATCCGCCACTTATTGATATAAATCAGACAACAAAATATTGATGCTCACAAACTTGGACGTTATTACTCATTTCAAAAACTCGGTGTAACTTCACAAATGATGTCCATTTTTGGATATGAACAACACTATACATGTGTTACTGCCATTGTTGATCGTTGTTGAGGTGAATATGTTGTCATGTAAAGTTTAATGTACAAATGAATAAATCACACTCCATAACATCAATCATCTGTCATTAAGAACACTAAAAACTGTTTTTCACAAACTATACAGATCGGTTTTTTTTTTTTTGGTTTTTTTTTATAATTCTCTAGTTTATGATACATTGCTTTTAGATCGCTACACACCTGCTACCCTGTTAGGTCGTAACTATAAATAAAGATAGCATTATCAAGTTCCGGTGCACTCGGAACATCGCCCCGCCTTTTCCAAGGTCAATGTCTAGGTCACAAGATCAACAATCTGTTATCGCAAGAAATACACATGCTAAATATAAAAGCAGTTGAAAGATAGGGCTTATATTAGCATTTTCTAAAAATAGGTCTATGTAAAAGTCACCAGGTCAAGGTTTAGTTGTCAATTGAAAGGTTCTTGCCACAAGGAATTCACATACCATATACGGAAGGCCTGCCTCTTATGGTGTAAATTTTATGACCAAGGTTAAAGTTTTTTCCACAGACAGACAGACGGACAGACAAACGGACAGACCAAAAACTATATGGTTCCGAATATTTGATTCTTGGGGCATAAAAATCTGCTATTTTATCGATATAATAGATAAATTATGGATATGTACATGTATTGTAATAGACATGTATAATAGGGAGCATGCCAGCACATAAGCTAATGCCCTTGAGAACATTTTTAAATATAGATATTGATTATTCATAGAAAATATAAACTTTTTCAGTATCAACTAGTTCACTAGATTTATTTAATTTGTACTCGGTGAATAAACTTTTTACAATTGATATATTTCTATCAGGAAGGTACAGTTACTTTAACAGGTCTGAGTCTCTTCATGAATATAATAAATAAACGAATATATAAATTTACTGAACCAATGTGAGCTGCACAAATTTAGTGAAAATAAATCAATATTAAATTTTATCTAAAAAAAAAAAATGCAGTGAAATTACTTTCATATATAATTATTGTTTTTTCTTTTATATTTTTAAAAAGTTCCACTCCTAGGAATATATTTGTTCTTTGATTATATATCATTCTGTGCAAGTTAGGTAAACGTTATGCAGTTAAGTCAAACACGTTAGAAATGTGCTGTGTAAAACAATGCAATAAACAATAAACACACACACATATATATATATATATATATATATATATATATATATATATATATATCAGTCTCTTCTCTCATCAACGTACTATTTATTTCTTATATATTATTAATATATTACTATGCGTTTTTAGTTACAGGAGTCAGAGTATAATTAACATTATCCGTATGCTCTAATTTTAGTTGACTTCCTTTTGATTTATTGATTGCACTAAGCGTATGCCGGCGGGTTTGATAATATTTCATACGTTGGTATAAGTTGACTAAGACTTGTAATGAGGCAGGGCGCGTACTTGTATATTTGAGTCAAGCTGGACAATGAAAATTAGCAGTGTCTGTGTGTACGATCTACAGGTATATGCCATTACATGACTGTGCAATCACACTAATACACATCATGTATCTTGAAAATGGACAATTTTCTTTTAATTTTAAGAATGATTTTGCATTGAAGAAATTACTAGAGAGAGAGAGAGAGAGAGAGAGAGAGAGAGAGAGAGAGAGAGAGAGAGAGAGAGAGAGAGAGAGAGAGATTTCACTGAAATTCATGAAATGTTCATGCAATTCCTTCTAAACCTTTTTCCTGATGTATTTGTAATTCGGAGGCGTATCCAGCGTAGGGCACACGCTCCCTCCCCATTATGGTCCACTTATTATAGAAATATATCCGAAAACGTCAAAATAGATGCGTCTTATTTTGTCAAAACTCATTAACCCCCTGTACCCACCATGGACAATATAGCACAGTCACCTGGCCGTTTACTGCGTCCCTCCCCCCTTTCAGAAATTTCTGGCTCCGCTAAAGCAAATCATGCCTTTAGGAACATAATCTGAAAAAAATGAGGTTTTTATGAACATGCTTCAATTTCAAAATATCATATAGCAGTTTCCTTCAATACTGTTTCTTAAAGACAGAAAATTGCACATACTTCATGCGGGAAAAGAAGGATAATATAAGCCCCACCTGCTATATAACACTGCCAATTCATACAGTACTAAATGTCCTATTATGATTATAATTGCATATCAGGTTTTACCCAACCCGGATATCAAAATTAAAATTATAAACCATAATTTGTTTTAAACACAAAATCCTGCTTTATGACACTTCTAATGCACCAATAACAACGTACTTGTGAATTGCTGTAATTATTCAGCACGAATAGCTATGAATGAAGAACGCCTCTATTACGTAGTACAGTTTTGAATTTCGTATTACTTGAGAAGATTAGATATGTGACAAGTACTTGATAACTTTTTTTTTACTTGTTGAATGTTTTGTGCTATATTCAATAGCTCAATTACACATACAAAAGTGGTCCTTGAATATAAGTTAATCAAGTTTAAACTGTGCGAAAACTGATGAATTTTTAAACAGCGTACCACTGTGTGATTAATATAAAAAAGGAAACCCAAAAATGAGACACATGTATATCTGTGTGTGAAGCCACGTTATTATTTAACATATCTCTTCTATTTAGATAAGAAATTAAAAGTAGCGTCATTACAAGAACATATATTTCGAAAATCTCTCTCTCTCTCTCTCTCTCTCTCTCTCCCAACAAAACGATACAGCATCTGAAGACGTCTCTTTCAGATCAAATGAATCATATTTAGAAGAAAGGTACACATGTATCATTTACCAAAGTGATAAATTTCACTTTTCCAAATCCATGAAAGCATTAACGCGATTCCAGAAGCATGCCCGCGTAAAACGTCGCAGTTCATGCCCTTGTGTATTTTCAAAATAGGAAATCTACTTCTTATATATATATATATATATATATATATATATATATATATACAGGTCATAGTGTACTCAAAAGTTTGCACCCATCAAATGAAGTAGGATTTTACTGTGTTAATGTAGGCTTTTCTATTATTTGATCACACAACAATATAAATCAGTCATTAATACCTTAAGGGCAACAAATAAAAAGATGTATTTTTGATCAAAGACTTCAATTTTTGGGTAATGTTTTCCAGTTGAATTTTCAAGTAAAGATTTGTAAATAATGCAAAAATAAATAAATAAATGATGATAACAACAGCAATAATAATAATAAAAATAAATAAACAAATATGGTTTCATAGGAAAATGTTATGGTGCATTATGTAAATATGGGTTTTCAGCAAAGTTAAATGATTTACAAATAGTTTTACAAAATTTTATAGCACAAAAATATTTTGAGTATCCAAAGTCTTTAATAGGCAGACATCATCAGGTAGTGCAGATGAGATCGATGATCTCTACGAGCATAGGGGATTATAGGTATACATGAGAATCTTTAAAAATCGTTTTTCTCAATAACAGCACGGTCCTATTAATATGCAAGCATCCTAAGATAGTCAGATTCAAATTCGTTTAATTCATAGCCACAGGGTGGGGAGCAAAAACGAATTAAAGTTTTATATGGGAGTTTATAGACAGAGGAAAATCATTTTAAAATCCTCTCTAGAACAGCAAGATCATGTTATTACAGCCCGCGCAAGAGCGCGGTCTCTCCGGATATGGGTACGGGTTTTTAACATGTATATGCGTTTCTGCGGAATTAATGCAGATATATTTCTTATGATTTCGTCCAAAAATTACTGTAATGTAAGTATTTAATTGGGGATTGAAATTATTGTTAATTTAACGTTTGATTTGCATAATCTCTAGAGAGATTGTAAAATTTAATAAACATCAAAGTTGTCAATTTGTACTGCGTTGTTTCGGGTGCAGTTTATTAATTTCTATCACTATTCGCTTATAAATTGTCTCTACTAACTAACTTTGCTGACTAAAAGACATCTTATAGTACCACTTTTCAATTAATTTTTCATCCTGTAGTGATGCACAAAATGCATATCGTCAGTATGGTCAGATTTGATAAAAAGAAGTAATAACCATTTTAAAAATAGAATGATTTCTTCATATCTTCTGCGGCCTGATACCTTTGACGCTTGCATCAAGTTCTTTTCTTGTTTATATTGATTTTGAGGCATCTACATGTGTGGATCCAAGTTTAGTTAAGTCACAACCCCATAGGTCAAGGTGGGGTCATAATATGTGGTCAAACTTTGTCATGGGATTAAAGTGGGTAAAGATCATCTTAAAATCTTCTGACGAAAAACAGCAGGGCCATTGTAATTCAAGCCAGATTATGGTCCATGGGCCTCTTGTCTTTCTCGTCAAATGACACCTTTATTATACATACATGTATCATTATAATAAAATACTGGTTAAATGAAAATTACATCTTTATTTCGTCTTTGAATTGCATTCTTACACTTTTCTTTCTCCTTATTACACTTTTCTTTCATTTTATAAATTTGCCTTTATTTCGCGATATGACATTTTATAAATTTGCCTTTATTTCGCGATATGACATTTTATAAATTTGCCTTTATTTCGCGATATGACATTTTTAAATTTGCCTTTATTTCGCGATATGACATTTTTAAATTTGCCTTTATTTCGCGATATGACATTTTTAAATTTGCCTTTATTTCGCGATATGACATTTTTAAATTTGCCTTTATTTCGCGATATGACATTTTTAAACTTGCTTCCTTACACCTGTCTTTCCCATTATAAGGCCTTTATTTCAAGTTATCACGTCATTGATAAACCTTTTCTCTTTTTATTAAAAACCTTGATATTTTTTCATTATATTACTACTTGTGTAGACTTTTTAATAATTATTTTCCGATATATATATATATATATATATATATATATATATATATATAAATGTTCTCAGTCGATGTTGTATTAACTTAAACTTTATACACTTTCAAACGTGGAATATAGTCCTAGCATTTTCACCTTAAAGTACGTTGAATATATCGGAAAACTTTAGTCGCTCTCTCAGAGTATGTGCAAAAATGAATTGAGGGTATGCATCATAATCAAAGATTTCGAAGTCGTTTTTCAAAACCTGCGCCATTTTGACTAGTTTTTCTGTAGCTACTGTCCTGTATATATCCACAAGAAATCCCTCTTTTTGTTTATATAATCTTTCCTTTGACGTAGAGTTGTTTTTTGCCTCTTTCATAGCATGAACTAGTTGTATAGGTTTGAGATACTGAGATTGTTTTGGACTATATGGATAATTTTGATCGATGCTAATCAGTCCTTTGATTTGCATGTGCTTCCACGAGCGGAGATAGGCTTCATGCATTGATATACATTTGATAATTTCATTCCTCCTTTCATCTAAAGATGTTGCAACGTCAACAAAAGTATCGTCAATAGCTTTTTCTGCTAAATCATCGACATCAAACTTCGATATATTCAATGTCTTCATAATAAATGTAAAATCTTTTGTGAAAGTTTCCATTTTCCCAATAAATTGGTACTGTAGCTGACATGGTTTGCACAAGTCGTACATTGCCATAAAATGGGGATCTCGTCTTCGGTCTGTTGTATTTTCTGCTTCAATCACATACTGTATAAATTCTTCAAAACTGATATTATGATAGCACGTGGTAGGGGGTTTCTCAGTTTTCAAAATTCTGATCTGGTCCAGTCGCACAGCAGTTGGCAAGGTGTCATCTCTCGTAGTGTCGCGGATTTCTTTTCCAATCAAGTTCCAGTAAAATGGATTGGCTGTGTATATTTTATCCAAATATCCCGACAAAAGTCTTTTAAATGGATTTCTAACAAACATAAATAATAAGTGGGTGCGTAGTTTTGCCATCATTCTAAATATGTCTTCCCTAAATAGAGATTGAGAATTTTTATTCACATTCAAAGGTTTTATTTGATACGGATTGTCTAAATTAGTGGAATCTAAGACTTGAAGAAGTCTTCTCCAGAAGGTGGTTCCAGCTTTCTCTATGCTGCAGTATATGAGTCTCTGAGACTTGCTAACTCGGAAATGACTTTGTATGTTGCGATCTGGTTCTCGACCAATAATGAATTCTTTGCCCTGACATGCTTTATTATGCCGATTCATTCTCGTCTTGATATACGGTTCTGCAAGCACAGATGTCTGCATCTGAAAATATTACATTACAGACAGAGACGGGCATACACTGAGTATGATAACGATTTCACTTGCTATATGTATCATGCATGTTAATGCATGATACATATTGAGCCATTTTAAACATAGAAAAACATGCATTTTAAACATAGAAAATACCGGTTAACTCAGAATGTTTATCATTCCTCATTTCCTATATAGATACATATGTATATGAAAATATGGAAAATGCTCATACAAAATCACAGGCATATTTGATATACATTTGTACTTACTAAATCTTTAGGTGAAGGATTGTTGTAAGATGAGGCATTATTTTTATTGTCGGGCGTGACCTCTACGAACAGTTCTGATAAATTAAACACAGGTTTTGACAGCTCCTGTCCAATTCTGCGCTCCTGGATTTGGTTGCAGTTATTCAGGAATGAGAATTCTGAAGAAAGTGAAAACGTGTTGTTCATGAATAGTGATTTATTTACAGAGTTTTTGAATCTGGTATTGGCTTCTAAATTTATTTTTGACTAGATATTTGGTGATCTTTACAATGAGATGTCTTCAAATTTTCATATATTTGGACAATTTTACGAGAAGTACTAGTATTTGAAAAGTTCTAAATATACCTTATTAAAAGTGAAACGCTGAAATCAGAATTTATTGGTTTTTTTTTGCATATATGACATCACAAAAATATTTTTCGACAAATATGACGAAATATATATATATAAATATATATATATATATATACTACTCAAAATTGTATAAGGATCATTGATATTTTTCTGTTTAAAAAATTGATAACTGCATGACTGGCAATATTGTGTCCAAGTGAAATAATAAAAAAAACCGTCTTCAACAAACTTGCTCGTGCATTTAATGCCATTGGAAATGCGTTTCTCATCACAGTTTATGCTTTTGCTACCATTGCACAATTTTCACTCAGGCATCGGTGTCTCAATCTTTCTAAAATTTCAAACTCACTTGAGTGTTTACAACACGTTTATCAACGCATTGCCCCCTCAACGTTTAAGGCGTCGCCTGACGACAGAACAACTGGGCAGATGTATTGGAATTCTTGACGCTGGCTATTCACAACGTGACGTTGCAAATGCACTAAACGTCAGTCAGAGCGTTGTAAACAGGGCCTGGAACCGATAGCAAACTTTTGGTACAGTAGCACACCGACATGGGGTGGTTGTCAGAGGTCGACAACCCAACGCCAAGATTATTTTGTGACTCTTCAGGCACAACGCCATCCCTTCTGGACAGCAACCAGCCTACGTAACGACCTCCTGAACGCCTCGGGGGTGAATGTGTCCACTCAGACGATACGGAATCGGCTTCACAATGCAGGTTTCAAGTCGAGAAGGGCATGTGTTCGAGTCCCTCTGACTGTTTGACACCGGCGGGAGCGATTGGACTGGGCTGAAGATCATGTCACTTGGACACAGAACGATTGGGTTCCAGTTCTGTTCACCGATGAGGCCAGGTATTGTTTGAACTTTACAGACAGGAGGCACCAAGTGTGGCGACGACAACGTGAACGTTTCTATGATGCCAACATCAGTGAACATGACCGTTATGGTGATGGTTCCATCATGGTCTGGCGTGGAATCAGCAGGGATGGAAGAACAGATCTTCATGTCCTGGAGAGAGGAACAATGACGGGGGTGCGGTACCGGGATGAGATCCTCGATGTTTACGTCAGACTCTACGCCGGACTTGAACCCGATTGAGCATGTATAGAACATGCTGCAGGTTGCCCTTTCACGCCGTAGAGCACGACCCACGACTATGGCAGAGTTCGGAAACGCCCTCGTGGAAGAGTGGAACAACCTTCCCATTGGAAACATCCGGGTGCTTATTGACAGCATGACTCGACGTTGTCAAGCCGTCATTGATGCAAGGGGAGGCCATACCCAGTATTGACACTTTATCGACTAAGTGTAACGATGGGCTATCCCCAAAACTGTGTAATTCTTTCTCTGGTTTGCTGTTAACTTTTTGTAATAAAATGCCTTTTGGTTTAGTTATCAGATTTCAAGCATTCCGTATTGATAAAAGTTCATGCTGTTCATAAATTTTCATTCATAACCTGAGTAAGCACGTTTCTGGGTCAAATTTATGTCTTTTGTTATGTTAGTGGTAAATTACACACATATAACCTAGTGATCCCTATCAAATTTTGAGTAGTATATGTAAGTCAAATTCAAGATATATTGGTTGACAGTGTACAAGATAACTTTTCAAATGAGCAATGAGATCGCGCTTTATTTGGGTTTATGCTAACTGACATTAAAGTATGACAAGTAAATCTTAAAATCAATCAATCAATCCAGACTTGAAACTGACTTTCATTAGGTTTTTCTTGGTTCTTACTAATGTTATCATATAGAAGGGTATATAAGATCCTCATTCTGGACTCGGCTGTTGTGGGCGTATACGGGAGAAAGACATCGTTGCTGTGAAAACTGCAATTGTTGAAATAGCAAGATACACCGTGGAAGACCTTGCAAATATTACAAACATTGATTTCAGTATTTAAGGCTTCGGAACGTTTGCGCTCGGTGGGTCCTTAAGGAAGAGCAAAAGCTCATCCATGTAGAAATGGCCATCGAGTTACTTAGCAATAACGAGGACTGTGATCAACGATAATTAAATGTCAGTATATCATGGGCGGATCCAGAAATATGGAAAGGGGGGGGGGTCCAAGGTCGGACAATAACAAGGGTGTCATAAATATTACCGCGGAGTGAGGCGCGAATTTTTTCCGAGTGTTTCTAATTAAAATAACATTAATTTAGATGCCCTTGTCCTAACAGGATACTTTTTTCACAAGGGGAGACCACGTGGTCTTGATATCGAATTGAAATTGCATTAAAATTCATTTATTTCATTTTTATACTTCTAGCACCTTTCAACTCCTCACCGTGGCTATGCAATTGTCCTTGAGCAAGACATTTGTCCACTGTTCAATTGTTGCTACAATATCACGATTAAGTCCTACAATCTACATATAACCAAATATATGTTGAAAAAGGACGTTAAATAAAACAACAATTAATTCAATTAACTAATAAATTATGAGCTAGAATCTAAAACATTATTGTTTGTTTATTTGAAATGACCTTAAAATTATGTTATCGAAGACAGAAATCAGTTCCTCGTTGTTTTATGTGAAACATAAGTAAAAAATCAAAAGAGGGGGTCCAGGTGACCCCCCTCCTCCTGAGACGTCATTATATTTTCTTTGCCATGTAAAAAAATATTGGTGAATTTCAAAAGGGGGGGGGGTCCAGGACCCCCTGGACCCGCCCCCCCCCCTTTGATCCGCTTAGTGGTATATGCTGTGTGTAGTACAGGTTTTGTAATATACTGTTAAGATATCGAGTATCTAAACTATAAAGATCTATAAAAATCTATAAAGATCTCTAACAATTATAAACTGTATGAATGAAGTGATTTCGTGTTTCCAACTATTGATATTGTTAATTTTCCAATCATTCGTAATTTGTGGAGTGAGTCTTATTGATATTGCCGCTTCGTCCTTGTTAGGATTTGTTCGTTTATCTATTTGTCTATGTGTTTAATTGGGGGTACCAATAATGAAATTTCAAAATGCGCATTGGCTCAAGTCTATTTGATATATTTTTATAACTTGCAGATATCCCTTCACCTGTGAATTTCGATGTCTTTGATACTGTACACATTACGCACATATTCTCCCCCAGAAAGATATTAAGAAGAAGAAGATTGATTGATTGTTTGTTGTTTTTCGCCACACTCAACAATTTTTCAGTTATCTGGTGGCGTCCAGTTTTTATTGGTGGAGGAGAGAACCCAGATACAATGTACCCGGGAAGAGACCACCGAACGTCCGAAAGTAAACTGACAAACTTTCTCACATATATCGGTGCGAGCGAGAAAGAAGAAGACCTATATATATATATATATATATATATATATATATATATATATGTGTGTGTGTGTGTGTGTGTGTGTGTTAATTCTATAGCAGTTGCATGGACCTTTCAAATCGATATATATATATATATATATATACACGTGTCCACAATCGGTAAATCAATCGATCGGTGATGATAGTTGCTTTAAATTATTTGCGTTAGCGTCAAATTAAAGAATACAAATATAAACATTATTTTGTCGGGGTGTTTTCGAGAAAATTTCTTATAAAAAGTTTGAAAATTAAATCACACGCCATAAAATTTCATGTTTTTTTTAAAATACATATTTTTCCTGGGGCCACGACGAAGTCCTTAAGCATCAAGCCTCAGCTGATTGACAAGATAGAGAATGTATATCTTGTGTGTAATAATAGAAATTGGAAAATCGGTAGTGAATTCAAAAGTTTTGCTGACCTTGTAAACATGAAAAATGTTAAAATAAAGAAAATTTTCAGCTCCAATCGTGTCCATGCCCCTTTAAATTACCAGTGTTTACATACACGTACTTAGTTGAGATTTAATTGATATAGAGGAAGGAACAGTATATTTTTATGCATAAATTTATGACTTTTGAGGGTACTTTTTATATTTATTATTATCAATATTTTGGAATAATTCTCGATCACAGAAACAACTGGTGCAAGTCTACATAAAATCAACCCCATCAGTACTTTGAGTTAATTGATTAATAGGGCAACTTTTCAAAAGCTCCTTGTAGCCGCTGTCGTTTGTGCCATGAGCAGGTCTCGGTTGAATGCAATGTTCGTGATCGGCGTTGTTTTTGTGTGCATGCTATGAACCGCAATAATTAATGTGACAAAGATTGAAGTGGTGATACTAGGATTTAAAAAAAAATTACCGGTTACGTACGAGATACTGGTTATTATTACACTAAACACACAATGAGAGTATTCAGATACACATGCACAAATATACCACCAACTAAAGTAGTTTCAAAATCAGTCGCCTTGGTGACTTTCGTTGACTTAAAAAAAAAAAAACAAAGTTAAATTTCTATAACTGAATATGACGAATACAAACTTTATAAGTTAGTTTCATTAATAACTTGATTATTAACACTTCAGATCACACGTGTATATTTTGTCAACGACGCTATACAAACTAAATATATCTTACCTCGACATGTGGCATGTAGAAGATTTATGAATATTGTTCCGACAAAAAATACACGTAATTCCACCAATTAAAAGGATGCAATTAATTTACCTTGGTATTGCACAAGTGCAAACAACATGAGAACTGCACCACTGATAGCCGCCAATTTTTCTGTTGATGTCCGTCTTCTACAGAGCACCATCCTTACATCGACATCCACTGCCTTTTTACTCTGTTCACAAGCTCTTTGAGGGAAAATTCACGTGATGTATGATGTACATTTTTTTATCCATGCTAATTAGACACACAAAAAGACCGAATACATTCCGCTGTTTGAATTGTCAATAGAAAAAGTCTGTCTGTATTATCGCACTTTGACAAGTATTGTGTTAGCACACCTTTCATGAGATTTGCCCCGAGAATTAGCGAGGGATCGAGACAGAATACGCATTAACGTGCTTAGTCCATGGTTTACACGGGAAATTAAATATTTAGACATGGTTATCAAGAAATTCATCATCTTTGTATTTTAATTATTTCTTCAAGATCGCTAAGTGTGACCCCCCAGGTAACGTTACTCGCGTCCCTCAGACGATTGAGTACTAATCAAGTCAAGAAAGAATGACATGTATGGTTTATTAAGTAATAAACCTTGTGCAGCATAGTCCATCAGATATACGTTTCCATTTGAAAATATACTAAATATCATTCATACAATAAAACTCAGAGTTAAAAAGAGGGATGAAACCAGAGATAAAAAAAGGAATGATATTGAGTATCTTGATATGCCATCAATTTTCAGATATCACGCTCAAGGAAATCAGCTACTTATACCTTTTGATTCAAGTTAACCTGAAATTTGTTTTTCGTGAATGTCTTAAGAATTGGGTAGCTTAATATTGCCATTAATTTTCAGATATCACGTTTAAGGAAATCACCTACTTCTACCTTAAGGTAACCTAAACTTTGATTTTTTTTCATGAATAACGTAAGAAACACAACGTTTGTATTAGATATCTGACTAATATGCTACTGCTTTATTTTCTCAAAAAACCAACACTATTTTCATGTACCGATTCATTGAAAATTGTATTCCAATTAGAACCCTTTTCTGAAAATTAGCTTACCTGAAAGAGTGATCAACATTGCCTTCTAGGAAAAGAAATAGAATCTTTTGAGAAAATGCAGTAATGAAAAAAAACACTTTAATAAAACAAATACTTGCATGTACTATCTGAGGAGTAATACTTCCATCCACAAAAGGAAGTAGACCAGCGCTATCAGAATCTGTGAATTAGCTCGACTGAACTTTGATATTCTGCATACTCAACACAGGCAAAATGAATATCAAGGAAGGGTAAAGGACCACTAGGGTTATAATTTCATGCAATCGGTTTGAGGCTGTAGTGGTACCACCCGTTGGCTCCTTCGGGGCGGGACAGATCTGGAGCTTTTATATCCGCTATATGAATGAAGAAAAAAAAAGTCTTCACTGACTGGAGTAGAGAATCCCAAGGGGTACTCGATGTCATGCAAGCAAGAGATCTGTAATGTTGGTTAGCTCTCCTAAACTTTGACATTTTTCGTATCCCAAAGATAATAAAAGGGCCTTATGACTGCCTCTGTACCTTTTATCTTAGAAGACAAGGCGAAACTAATATCAATGGAAAGTAAAGGAATGCAGTCAGTTTGGGGTTGTAGTGGTACCACCAGGTGACTCCTTCGGGTCGGGACAGGTTTGGAGGTCCTATTGTTACTTTATTAGGGAACCAACATACACAGTGTCCATTGACTGGAGTAGAGGATCTTAAGGATCCTCGATGCCATCCAGAGAGGACGTCTGTAATAACCTGAGGTGTTGTTTAGCTTGCCTGAACTTTGACATTTTTCGTATCTCAAAGACGATAGAAGTGCTTTATGATTGCCTCTGTACCTTGTATCTTTGAAGACAAGACAAAATGAATAACAAGGAAAGGTTGAGGACCATTAGGGCTATCATTCCATGCAATCAGATTGGGGCAGAAGTGGTACCATCCGGTGGCTCTTTTGGTTCTGGTCAGATGTGGAGGTCCTGCTCTACTTTATTTGGGGACCCAGTAACAATGTCTTCAATTGTTGGAATAGAGAATTCTAGGGTATACTTGATGCCACCCAGACAAGATGTCTGTAATAATCGGAAGTGCTGTTCAGCTCGCTTGAACATTGACAGTTTTCATATCTCAAAGATGGTAGAAGAGCTTTACGATTGCCTCTGCAGCTTTTATCTTTGAAGACAAGGCAAAATGAATATCATGACAAGGTAGAAGATGCCTATGGCTATCATTTCCCGCTTTCAATTTGGGACTGTAGTGGTACCACCCCGTGGCTCCTTTGGGAGATTTCTACTTTATGAGGTGACTCATGGACATTAGGTTGAGTAGAGAATCTTCAAGGGTACTCTATACCATCCTGACAAGACGTCTGTGATAACTGATATTGTCGTTTAGCTCGCCAAAATTTGACATTTTTTTGCATCTCGAAGACGATAGAAGGGCAGTGTGATTCCCTCTTTGACTTATCTTTGAAGACAAGGCGAAATGAATAACAAGGAAAGGTAAAGGACCACTAGAGCTATCATTTAGTGTAATCAGTTTGGGGCTGTAGTGGTACTATCCGTGGCTCTTTTGGGTCGGGTCAGATCTAGCTGCATTGTTTCTACTTTATGAGAGGACCCAGGGACAAAGTGTATATTAGATGGAGTAGAGAATCCCAAGGATTACTCAATGCCATTGCGAAAAATGTCTGTGATAGAAGGAGGTATTACTTCGTTGACCTGAAATTTGACTATTTTCGCATCTCGAAGACAATAAAAAGGGTTTAAAGGGTTTTAAGACAGCCGCTTCATCATTTATCTTTGAAGATAAGGCGAAGTGAATATCAAGACAAGGTAGATGAACTTTTTCATTTCATTTGGTTGCATTGAGACGTCTACAGGTGTAGGTGAAGTCCACAACTTATGCTAGCGCTCGAGCAAACGCTTGCTGCGGCACGGAATCTCAGTTTCTAAGTCAAATCAGAAAGACCCATGATTCCCATTTCTCCCTATATAACGCTATACAAAGTTATTCCACTGCATTGGACATAATTAAAATGTAAATTCCGTGCGCAGAAATTATTTCATTTTACTTATGTAAACATTCCATTTTCATCATCTTTAAAAGAAGAGGCTGATTGTAGCCAGTAACCTTAATGCTTTTATTGGTATATGGATATTGTAAAGGACGTTAAATGCAACTTTGTGATATATAAAAAGTTTTTAATTGATAAACTTGTAACTGTGAACTACTCTGAAATACGAATTGGGCAATTTATGGAACATCTTTGAAGTACGAAAAACTAAAGTGTGGACGATTTTAAATGGTCACTGTATCTCTGGGGCTCGCGGAGTATGGTCTAAACCTTAAACAAGAGGCGCATGGACTACAACGCTCATCTGAATCACATTGGTCCTGCTGTTCTTAAGGGCAGTTTATACAAACAAGAGACCCATGGGCCTCACCGCTCACCCGAGTCACCTTAACCCTGCTGTTGTTCAGCTGTTTTGATTTTTAAAAGATTCTTTTTCAGCCTTTATTCTCACGAAAAATTTTGACCCGGTATTGTAGCCCCAACCTAGTCCCAAGGGCCCGATATACCGAACTCGAATTCACACAACATGGGATATAACAAATGTAACTGACATGACTTTGTTCTAGAGAAGGTCAAAGTCATAGGTGATTGTATGAAATGAAAGGTCTTAGCATAAGTTATATATATATATATATATATATATATATATATATATATCTGTGTGTGTGTGTGTGTGTGTGTGTGTTTGTGTGTAAATACGAAATGTAAACATTAAATAGTTCAAGAGGTATTGAATAGTCATTTTTAAAAAATCAAAGGCCTGAAGGGCTACAATGGTGTAGTGCCTCGAAAGGAGATTATAAAAGAAAATTAGTAATATTTTATTTAATCAAGTTTTGTACCATAATTTTGCTTTCTTCCGTCAGTTTACTCGGGAATTTTTTTCAGGGCTTGACATTAACTATCATTCTGTAACCGATTAAAATCCGGTGTGGAATGACCAACATTTGCTTCACTCAGTCCAACGGGACTGGTCAATCTTCTCAAACTTATTATACTAGTACTAATACCGCAGAACATTAATTGGAAAGACTGGAAATATACAGCGTTAGTGACTATCATTTGTTGCAGTCAAGGCATTTGAGGTCACAAATGAAAAGTGCAGGTACGATTCAGGGAAGATAACCGTGAAAACAGAGAAGATGAAAATGAGAAAAGTTTACGGACAGACAACACGTGATCAGAAAAGCTATATGTGATATCATAACCCTCAAAGAGAATTATTTTATGCCACTTCACAAATATGATTTTTAAAAAAGAGAGATCATTATCAAATATCATTATACGTAAATTTTTAATAGTAAATTAGCAATGATTTAGTGATTGTTATCTGTTGTTTTTCCGAATACAATTCATGAATACATATTTTGAAAAGAAATTGAATCAGTATCAACCTTTTACTGAGTAGCCTTTTCTAGTAATTAGGTGGTGAAGAACACCCGCATCATGTGACATAATTCCTATCTAAATGAATTTTTCACTGCTGTACAGAAATTTATATTGAATTGAAACAGATTCTCATGATAGTATTATGCCATGTATAATTATCTGTCTATGCACATGTTTTCTTCCAATTTCAAAATCCTATTTGGAGGGGGTGGGGGAAGGTGGACTAGTATTCTTTTCTATTCTATTGGGTCGAAGTCTTACTAGTAATGCTCATACATCGCTGAATAGTTGGGGAGGGAGGCAGACAACCAATATAATAAATAATCGCTATTGTCAAAAAATGGGGAACGGTTCCCCACCCCACCATTGATTCAACATGCCTAAATTATTATCAATTATTTTCAGATGATAACCTCCTAGGTTAGATTTTTGTATATCATATAGACAAAGTTCAAATCAATGTGGATTGAAATTGACTTCAGAACCTACAGTTTTCAAGTCGCCCGCTGTGTGTGGCGATAGTAGTTCGCTCTCAGTCGTGCATTATGCCTGGTACGGATGGAAATCAAGAATGCTATATATATTTTGCCTCGAACGACACAGCATTTTTTTTAAAACGGAATGGAAATGAAGCATGTAAAATCCGTGCAAAAGTAATGCCTAAGTTTAGTCTGTTGCTTATTTGGTGCCATGCAGAGTGGTGTGAAACGGGAATCACATGACGCCTGAACGCACACAGATGCCCAGTTTAGGCGATCTATTGTATTTGATGGACAGTTATTCAGGGGTATATGCATAATGATCTGCTTATTTTTTTTAAAAGTATGATTACTTGTACTTCGCAGTTTTCAAAGGTGCATTACATAATACCACTTAGAAAACAAATGGTGGGAATTTTGTTTAACTATCTATCACAATCATTCACAAATATTAATTCATTGTTTTTCTTTTGCGAGTTTTGTATCATAATAAAAGTTTTTGTTTTAGACAAGAGTTTTTTTTTTGGTTAAAATAAAGTTCATCCATAATAATTGTGATTTTGAAATTTCATTTCGCCTGAACTGAAATAAATATTCAAATTTTTTAGCGTTGTAAAACAAAAGCCAGATGTAACCGTAAACTGTTTGCAGATCTTGGTTTTCTTATCTGAATAGGGAAAATTATCCATTCTGGAAAACTATGGTCTGATTTATTTTTCTGCAGACTGGGAAAAATTCAGTCTGATTAAAATCAGATCTTTGATTCGCTCCATAATATTAAATCTCTCATACCCACGCTATCTCTCGTCTAAACATACTACCGTATCTTTTCAGAAATCACGTGACTTTACGAAATATTATCCGCATTGATATTGAAACTGAACTATACTTTTTCGCTACTTTTTACAAATTTTCACATTTTTCATATTCTCAAACTTTTCATAATTTGAACAACTGTGCAGATATCAAAAAGCATTTACTTTTTCGCCTTCTGTCAGTGGTCTACAATCTTAACAACTCGACCGTTTCCGTAACCGAAAATGGAGCTAAACATATGCCAATATATTCATCCGCTACAAAACCATAGTATCACACGAAAGGTTTTATCATAAATAATTTATACACAAAATATGAAATACCTACCTTAAATATTACAAGTCAAACCCAAAGTCATAGGTTAAGAAAAGATTTTATCATAAGGAATGCATATATGACATATGAGAGTCCTATCACTAGCAATTCAAAATTATTAGTTAAAGTTTTGAAATTTGGGTCAAGCTCCAAGGTCACAGCAAGGCCTTACTATAAATAATCTAGATGACGCCTCCATATGACTGAAAAATTCTTGAGAGGTACGTTAAACAATGTACAACCAACCAACCAACCAACCAAATTATGAAAGCATATCTTAAATAGTTCAGGAAATTTTGATTAGGTTTAGTTTGTCTTAAACTAGGTCATACTCCAAAGTCAAGGTCGCAAGGTTTGTCACGAAAGGAAATGTAATGTGTATATTCATCTTGATTCAAGTTAGTTTCTACATATTCGTTTGTTTAACCCTTCTATTCTTGGAAAGAATTTGTTTAAATTCATTCGCTGTATATTCCCATATTAAACTTTGATCTGTTGTGACCTCTACTCTCCCACCAGGGCTCCTGAATTGATCACACATCAGCTACCTGAGATTGCATATCGCTATGATTAATCATGGACCTGCTGTTGTAACATTTTAAAGGAATCTTTCTCTGTAAATTCCCATGTAAAACTCGGGTCTCACATTGTGACCCCATCCGCTGTACGACGTCAAAATATGAACACATTTGATGCTGCACTACCAAGGGAAGCTTGTATATTAATATGATTAATCAGGGGTAATTGTTGTTATTGAAAAGAATATTGTAAACATTTTTTGTATATATATACATGTAAAACTTATATTCCCAACAGTGACCCCATCATATCCCCGGTGCTTGAACATTCAGGTAAATTTTAACTTTTCTGGAACCCCTATTGTGGTCTCACTTACCCTTGGGGACCGTGATCTGAACAAACTTGAATCTACATGTACTCTCTTAGGGAAATTTTATGTTAATCTAAACTTTTCTGGACCAGCCCTCTTTTGTCTTTTCTTGATTATCTCCCCTTTGAAGGAGACTGGGCCCTTCATTTAAACAAACATGGATGCTCTTCAACAAAGTATGATTTGGGCTCAGTTTGAATGAAAATAGTATAGAGGTTCTGTAGAAGATGAATAAGTGAAAACTTTACAGATAAAGGTATCAAAAAACCTCACTTGAGCTCTCAACTCAAGTGAACTAAAATTATGAAGTTTTTGTATTTCTATTCAGGAACATCCAAGATACAAACTGAGTATCGCCATGTGCAAGGATGCCAATATTGTGAAATTCATGGCCCATGGCTCCATTGTTCTATTGACAAGGTAGGCATTAGACTTAATATAATGAACATGCATTATTTCTTTTCAAACTTCTTAACTACAAAACATCAAACAACGAAACTGAATACATGGTAATAATAAGAGATTTTCCTAGGATGGGGCTATATGAATCAGAGTGAAAATGCACGACTTCAAAATTAGATAATGTCCGAACAAGACCGATTTGCGTCACCGTCATATATTCGTCAACACTACCTATTCACGATGGTGAATTACATGACTTTGACATGATCAATTACACGGAAAATGGCTACTAAAGTCAAAACAAAGGAATATTCAAACGAGCAAGTAACACCTTTATAAATAACAAATTGTCACATAACTTATGTCAATATTTGGAAGAAATCTATACTACAATGGTGCGATAGAAGCAGAGGACATTGCCAGGTGTTTAGTGATCGGGAAGCTTTTGAAAACTGTCAATGTTCTCTGTCATTTTCCTTTTAATTGATCATTTCAAAGTTAAGTCATTCCCCACCGTGCAATTTTTCGTATCCTCTTCCAATGGAGACATCTCATTTAAGATACCACAAAAAAAAAAGAAAAAAAAAGAAGGAAATTCTAATAATATTGTGGTGTATTGCAAAAAATAGGCAAAATTGAATATATTCACTATAACATGAGGTGTACGTCTTCAATATGGCTATAAACATTGCAAAGTTTGAATGCTAATGAGTGAATACGTTACAGAATAGTCAGAATATACACCACTATCGCATATATTGTGAAAAAAATAGCTACGTTGAACATAGTAAAAATCATAATTATAAATTATTCATAATAAAATGTGCACCTTTTATATGTATTTGTTTACATTTACTTGGTTTTTTTTAAAATAAAAAGCACTAGGTACTTCTCGGATTTATCAGGCTATAAATCCGATGGTATTCATACGCCCAAGTCATTTTTACTGCTTTTCCTCATGCTGCATAATTCGTACTGTCAGAGAATTATAGTTTTAAATATTTCAAGCGTTAAGATATATTGTTTGTAGAGATAATTTGATTCAAAAATGATTTACAATAAATAATTCGTAAATAAGAATTCCATATTTATGTTGGTAACGTACATATCATCTACACGTTAACGTACAATCAACATTACGATGCAACTCTCTGGGAAGAGAACTTGTTACTGTTTTACTTGTGACTGTAAAATATCAAGCACATAAAATCAAAAAGAGATTCCCCCTGTTTAGACAATAGCCATCTTCATTTTACAGTGCACATAAAAAGATACACCGGGTGACTGCGCCCCCCCCCCCCCACCCCCCCACCCACCCACACTATCTTTAACAGTAACAGTGAATGCAGACTTATGAGTAAAAACGATTGAGCATTGATAGCAAATGATTCAAAGTGAAGACAATTTAAGAAAATGAAGTTTTGGACAAAAATCTTTAAGGTAATCATTGTAGAAGACACCCCCCCCCCCCCCCCCCCCACACACACACACACTCTCGAGTTAGGAATTAGAAGATCAATTTAAACGTTTACAGTTAGGCAGTTAAATGATTATGATAACCCCATATAGATATATTTAATTTTTATTTGTATTTGCAGAAAATGTCTCTTAAAAGAGCGGAAAGAATGATGAAACTCAACACAAATGATATTAATGAAATCAAAACTGAGTTTTGCTGACGTGAAATGTTCGTTACTGAAAGTGACGTGTTTAGAACACCATGAATGCAGAATCTTCAGGTTTCTACAACTTGTATTTCTTTATATATGACGTTTTTAGAGTTTGAAAAATTGTCGCAGTGGAAATACTCAATGAATTACCCGTTATTTTTTGTCAAATTCTGTTCAAATTAGAAATGTACTTTACTTTCATTAAAGATATACCCCCCCCCCCCCCCCCCCCCCCAATCTTAAAACATATTGAACAACAAAATAAAAACGTAATGTTTTCTCTATTTTTGTTATTTGCAGCGCATGTGTTTTGTATTTTGGATATAAACTATGTTAGTTGCTAGACTTTTAAGAGAAATGTTTCATGAAGCTATCTGCGAAATGTACGTTACCATATGGGAGCTTTAAAAGAAATTGCAGAATTGTTTTAGTATGAGGGAATACAAAACTTTAACATGTTCTATAGTTAAACGATATTTTGAATTTTAATTTCTTTAAAGAATATCAAGGTTATTACACATGTAGAGAGCTGCACGAAAAACGAATACAGTGCAATATTTCATAGTGACAATACAAGACCATAACTGAAAAATAATGTCTGTCCGAGGAGCCATTTTCTAGCCACATGATATATATATATTTCACGACTCTGTTTCCATTGATGCTTTCAATATTCTTGCGGCATATTTTCGTTTTATGTATTGATAAATCTAACGCAGTATCACCTTTCAAAAACGTATAATCTCGTGTAACGTACATTTCAAGTGTTAATTTCTATGCTATCGGGTAGTTATGTTTGACATTGTGTAAAATTAAAACGCATGATAATTATGCAGATAATAATAACGCAGATAATTATATTTCTCTTATCTGCATTTAATTAGTTATATGAACAAGAGGCCCATGGACCACATTGCTCATCTAAGTCACCTTCTCACATATTCAAGATTTTCCCTACATGCATGTAAAACTCTGATCCCCGAATGTGGCTTCAACCTATCCATGAAAGCCATGAATTTAACAAACGTGAATCTGCACGATGTAAGAAAGCTGTCATGTAAATTTGACCTTTACTGGTCTAGTGGTTCTTGACAAGATTTTTAATTGACTCCACCCTATTTTACATTTTTACGATTACATGTATCTCCCCTTTACAGGGGATATGACCCTTCATTAGAATAAACTTGAATACCCTTCACCAAGGATTATTTGTTTAAGTTTGATTGAAATTGGCCTTGTGGTTTTGGAGAATATTTTTAAAGATTTTTTCCCTATATTTTCGCATATAAAACTTTGACCCCCTATTGTGGTCCTATGCTATAGCCAGGGGCATTGATTTTGATAAACTTGGATCTGCATTATATCAGGAAGCTTCTACAAAATTTTAAACTTCTCTGCCCCAGTGGTTCTTATTAAAAATTTTAAATGATCCCATCCCATTTTATTTGTATTTTTGTGATTATCTTCTCTTTGAAGGAAACATGACCCTTCATTTGAACAAAATTGAATTGCCTTCACGCAAGGATGGTTTGTACCAAGATGGATTGAAATTAACCCCTTGGTTCTGGAGAAGATTTAAAAAAAATCAATGTATTTTTGCTATTCCGCTATTATCTTCCTTTTGAGAAAGGAGTTTTTCTTCACTTGAACAAACTTGAACCCTTACAACAAGGATGCCTTTTACCAAGTTTGGGTGAAATTGGCTCAATGGTTCTGGAGAATTTGAAAATGTGAAAAGTTTATAGACAGATGGACAGACGACGGATAACGGGCTATCAGAAAATCTCACATGAGCTGTCAGCTCAGTAGAGCCAAAAATTACAGAAGGTAGGTTTTGAATTCTTTATTTTTTCAGCTAATCAAAAATAAATAAATAAATAAATGAAAATAAAAATAAAAAATAATAGTGAATTGCACACATTAAGTGAGAATGGGTGTATATACAAAATATGAAACAGTTACCTCAAACAGTTCAGGTTTCAGAGAGAGAGAGAGAGAGAGAGAGAGAGAGAGAGAGATTATTAAACTAATTTTCTTGATCTAAAATCATTTTTGGCATGCAAAATTAATTTTGCTTAAAACACTAAAGATGTTAAAACTTACGGACGCCTGATATTCTCTTTCTCACCACGTGTGAAGAATGCATCCATTATACAAATGGGGTCAACCGAAGCTGTCCGTCAGAGTTAAATTAACCAAGGATTTTCTAATTTTTTACCCATTCCTTTCATTTGAGATGAAATCAAATAGTTTACATTAGTGTAGATTCTTAATGTTTTCCGGCGTTTCGATAGTATAGCGTGAAAACGTTGTATTTAATGTGTGTATTTAAAATGGAATAGCCTATACAGTGATCCATTAATAAAACTTATAATTAAATATAAAAGTAACATACCATAAGATCATTCGATATCGCCCGGATTTAAATGTAAAGGTCTTCTAACGTAAAACTGCTCTCATATTAGATGGGCAAAACGTTACATTAAATATTCAAACTGATACTTTACTATTCGATAAAGCATATACGGAAAAGCCAATCAAATGAAAGAACCAATGAAATTATAGGAAAAACTTGACTCAGTCGACTCAATCCAGTTGCACAAGGAAGCGACTTAAAACAAATTATAATCAAAGTATTGCAGATATTGACTGTCTATAATTTATAGTTACGTAAATTTAAAATTGTATTTTACTGAACAAATGTCAAAAATAAGATTAATTGATTGATTGATTATATATTGTTTAACGTCCCGCTCGAGAATCTTTCACTCACATGGAGACGTCACCATTGCCGGTGAAGGGCTGCAAATTTAGGCCTATGCTCGGCGCTTATAGCCTTTGAGCACACACACACAACACACATAGCCACACCTGCTATGACACGGGACCTCGGATTTTGCGCTCTCATCCGAAGGACCGCCCCATTTAGTCGCCTCTTACGACAAGCAAGGGGTACTGGGGATCTATTCTAACAACCCGGATCCCCACGGGGCAAAAATAAGATTGAAAATAGAGAACAAAAAACCGAATAAATACATATAGAAATTAGATTTGTATTATCACACACACACACACACACACACACACACACACACACACACACACATATATATATATATATATATATATATATATATATATATATATATATATATCAAGCTTTGGTTGCCGCTCTCAGAATCATATTCAATTGAAAATTGACATTTTAGCGATTGATGTTTAGGGGTCATTGCAAATCATCTCATGGCCGTCAACCGGAATGAGGAGAAAAGCAAATTGTTGCTTGATTATTTAACATTAGACAATGACGTGGTTTGGCCTATACTAGTTTGGTGTCAATACACAATCTTCATAGCAAAATTTTAATGTAAAATTGTAAAACTTTGAAATTTTACTTACTGTCTGGTTGTCAAGAACAATAAACAGCTACACTGAGGAGGGATAAAAGGAATAGAAATTATATAGGTAAGCAAATTCTCATGTCTTTAATTCAATTCATGGAGAAGGTCAGCTTGTAGACACAATGTTCACTACAATTAATTATTTCCACTTAAAAACTGGCATGACATTTCATTTGAACAAACTTGAATGTTTTTTTTTTTACCCAATCATGCTTTGTGGCAGGTTTGGCTGAAATTATAGCCCTGTGAGTCTTGAGAAGATATCGAAAATATTAAAAGTTTACGGACTTACGCTTAGACTGGCGTCGAACAAAATGTGATCAGAAAAACCCTCTCTAGCTTTCAGGTCATGTGACCTAATAAAAGTATTTTTAATAAAGAATTAGTTTTAATAGGGTGTAAAAATTACTGGAGATTTTCTGTCTGGTGATATCTTTTTGTTTCCAAATTTGTGTTTCAACAAAATAGCTTATGGTACTGCCTCAAAATTTCTTCCAAAAAGAAATTCTGATACTTTTCTCAACATCACTAAGAAATTGTGACGGCCTTAAATGTATTCTTCCACTACTTTGGAATTCATCATATATGAACAGTTTTCTACCTTCGACAGTCAAACTATTTTACTGACATACCTATTACAATCCTCTCTACTCTTACAACATTTACAGGGACCTCTGTGGCCGAGTGGTTAAAGCATTGCGCTCAAAATCACAAGGCCTCTCACCTCTAGTCGGTGCGGGTTCGAATCCCGCTCGCGCCGATATATGTCAGAAAGTTTGCCAGTTTACTTTCGGAAGGTCGGTGGTCTCTTCCCGGATACATTGTATCTGGGTTCTCTTCTCCAACTACAAAAACTGGACGCCACCAGATAACTGAAAAATTGTTGAGTGTGGCGGAAAACAAACAAAATACAACATTTACTACCGCTAATAAAAATATGTATTACAAACAAATAAACTCTTTAATCACGAACTAAGCAAAAATGACAATTAAACTAAAACACTTCTATATGATGTTGAGATGTGTGGCTCCAAGGCTAATTTGAATATCATTTCTTTTATGGATCCCTGGATATACCAGAGGTGGACTCAAATTTCTAAGAGGAGTACGCATTCCTTCCACCTGTCACACCCGCCGTGGGCTCTATATCATGATAAGGTAAACGGAGTAATCCGTAGTCAAAATCAGTGTATCAAGAACCGTCTAACATTAAAACACGTCAGACAGCAGCATTTGACCAAATGAAAGGTTGTATTGGCAAATTAGATTATTATAACGACCACATAATGTGCGAAATGCTGACTTTAAACGAGGATGTTCAAACCCCTTTAACACTTGTTTTCAGTAATCTGCTTCGATTTCAAAAGTGATCATACGCTGAACAAGTTTTTAAGGAGAAAGTTCATAGAACATATGAAGGATTTACCTATATCTCAAAACAAGTTTTGCATTTATACTTATCAAAGAACAAATTACAGATTGGCACTTAAAAGTTTTGAATATGCATTTTTGTCTAAACATGGAACGGATAATGCATTGCATAACAGCATTTACACAGTCATTCATTCCAACCTAATGGATGATCGATATTGCCTTAATATAATAAGTATTGTAATTGTCAGTTACATTAAACATTTAAGATAAACATTTCTACATGTACATGGAACGAATGGTGTATTACGTAGTTACAAATACACTGTTACAGAGATCGAATTGTAAATCCGTTGGCTTTCCATAAACTAAGAGTATCCAATCTCTCCTATAGAAAATACAAATCAGAGAGATGGGCAAACAGAGACCCCTGGACATATCAGAAGTGTCATCAGGTGCTTAAGAGGAGTAAGCATCTCCTGTCGACTTGTTACATCCGCCGTGAAACCTACACCTTGCTACGTTTTGTCATGAAAAGTTAAAAACATGCGGGAAAACTCGTACATTTATGGTGTCATCTTAGATCACAATTTCCCATCTAAAATGACATACATATACATTAACCAGAAAGCTGCAGAGAACACATTCATCAAAAAGAGAGGGAACTTTTCAATATTGAAAGAAACTAGCTAGGCTCTAACCATATATTGTCCATGAACGAAATATTGTGGATTTTCTACAACATTAACTTTAACAGTAATCATCAAGTATTCGATTAGTACCAAAAGTATACGAGTATTTGGTAATCTTTTAAAAATAAAATCAGCGATTTTAAATGTCTGTTACTCTTCGTATTACTTAAACTATACACACTGTCACACATGAAATGCATGCATGTCCCTAAACTTAAAGTACGTAGAATATATCGGAAAACTTTAGTCGCTCTCTCAGAGTATGTGCAAAAATGAATTGAGGGTATGCATCATAATCAAAGATTTCGAAGTCGTTTTTCAAAACCTGCGCCATTTTGACTAGTTTTTCTGTAGCTACTGTCCTGTATATATCCACAAGAAACCCCTCTTTTTGTTCATATAATCTTTCCTTTGACGTAGAGTTGTTTTTTGCCTCTTTCATAGCATGAACTAGTTGTATAGGTTTGAGATACTGAGATTGTTTTGGACTATATGGATAATTTTGATCGATGCTAATCAGTCCTTTGATTTGCATGTGCTTCCACGAGCGGAGATAGGCTTCATGCATTGATATACATTTGATAATTTCATTCCTCCTTGCATCTAAAGATGTTGCAACGTCAACAAAAGTATCGTCAATAGCTTTTTCTGCTAAATCATCGACATCAAACTTCGATATATTTAATGTCCTCATAATGAATGTGAAATCTTTTGTAAAAGTTTCCATTTTCCCAATAAATTGGTACTGTAGCTGACATGGTTTGCACAAGTCGTGCATTGCCATAAAATGGGGATCTCGTCTTCGGTCTGTTGTATTTTCTGCTTCAATCACATACTGTATAAATTCTTCAAAACTGATATTATGATAGCACGTGGTAGGGGGTTTCTCAGTTTTCAAAATTCTGATCTGGTCCAGTCGCACAGCAGTTGGCAGGGTGTCATCTCTCGTAGTGTCGCGGATTTCTTTTCCAATCAATTTCCAGTAAAATGGATTGGCTGTGTATATTTTATCCAAATATCCCGACAAAAGTCTTTTAAATGGATTTCTTACAAACATAAATAATAAGTGGGTGCGTAGTTTTGCCATCATTCTAAATATATCTTCCCTAATTAGAGGTAGAGAATTTATATTTACATTCAAAGGTTTAATTTGATACGGATTGTCTAAATTAGTGGAATCTAAGACTTGAAGAATTCTTCTCCAGAAGGTGGTTCCAACTTTCTCTATGCTGCAGTATATTAGTCTCTGAGACTTGCTAACTTGGAAATGGCTTGGTATGTTGCGATCTGGTTCTCGACCAATAATGAATTCTTTGCCCTTGCATGCTTTCTCAACGTTATCCATCCTCTTCTTGATGTACTGCTCTGCAAGCGCAGACGACTGCATCTGAAAATATTTTATTAGTGTGTTTGTGATTGGCATGCTGTGAGTGTGATAACGCTTTTAATTGTTCTATTGCTATAATATAACTGTCCATTCAAAATGTTTCGAACATGAACATGTGGAGATGTACCTACGATAAGGCGGAAAACGACCATGGTTGGGTACTTACTAAATCTTTAGGTGATTGATTGTTGTAAGATGAGATCTTGTTTTTGTTGTCAGGTTTGATATCGAAAAATAATTTTGATAGCTTAACCGTAGATGAAAGCAGCTTCTGTGGAATTTTGTCCTCCTGGGTTAGGCTGCTTTTATGCAGGAAGGAGAATTCTGGAGAAAGTAAAAACATTATTTCAAGGATAAAATGAAAATGCAGATTACTCATGTGCATGTACTGTGATTCATCCAAATTGCTTATGAAACTTGTGGCAGTCCATACACTAGTGTATCTGTAGTATGATGGCATGTGCGACGAGGATTTATATATATTATACACGTATAATACAGTCTACCCCAAATATATTGTTCATTATATCCATAATTCAATATAACCGATGTTAAACCATACATATGTGAATAATGTCATTGAGGATTTATTTTACTTCAGTATAACAAATAGTTATATGTTACAATAAACGGGGTAATGTCAGTATTCAAAATTAGCATGTATAGAATAGACAAATAATTATTTATATGAAACACGAGAGGTAAAATTTGACCTCACGAGAATTTTAGTTTGTAAATAACATCACTATATGTAAAGACTATATAATTTGCGAAATGCCGACTTTAAACACCTTGCAGCATCAACTTATTTACCAGTAGCTAGCCTCGATTTAGAATTCACTACACGCAGGATATTATCTGTGATATCGAATTTTCTGAGAGGCATAAACCATATGCAGGTTATAATGTAATATTGTTCTATGAATAACGACGGAGATGACGTCATCTCGACTGACATATAGTTGAGTTGTTAGTTTGCTGATAACATCCATGTTCAGTAAACATACAAATGTGAATCATACGCGGACGAGTCTGTGGTGGCGTTTATTTTGAGTTCACTATGATATGTGAAATCGATAAATCCAAGCAATAAAATGTTGTTGATGTATCTAAATATCTAATGTAGAAGCTTTTGAATAACGTTTGTCTAAAAAGAATGCACAAACAGCTAGTAAAGGAGCACAATTTGTGCCCATGTTAATTTGACGTCCTGTTGGAAGACCTGATCTCCAAAGACTATGTAGATATTGTCAATGAGGAACTTCTGAATCAAAGTTTTAATATTAACTTCGTAGTTCACTCATGTCGTTTAACAAAGTAATGCTTGTGTGATTGATCAAAAGATATGACTATTTCCGATTTCCATTTTTGTTGAAGCAATTGTCCAAAATTTAATTAAATCCTAGTTTTAATATTATCGTGTGAATTGATGGTGCAAATTCTGTTTTGATGCTATTAAATTTTTGGGGAAAAGTTATTTCATATTTAATAAAAGTTCTTGGGAATTTTTGATAATCCAGATTTCATTTACACCACTTCTCGCATCTCATATGTTGTATTAGGTTTAAAGTGTCTTTCTCAGGAGTTAATATTTTTGGATGACTAAATATAGGGTCTTATAAAATTAATAACAAAATATTCCGTAATGTATCTTTGTAAGGGTTTCTTTTAATCCAGTTTTAATACTGTTACTCAAATTCATTCGTCCCATTTAGTTGAATATTTAAAACTAAAATGTAATTTTGGGTATTTCGTTTTATGAAAGGAAACGTTGCTATCAATTGATGAACCAAATGTGAATTAAAAGCACGTCTAATAATGAGCCTTACAATACAAATGAAAATAGTTTTGTTACCAACTTTGTCAGTTACAGTCAGTACATGCAATCATCCCGGCTGCTTAGATTTCCAAAGAAAAAACTTCAACATTATTTTCCATCAATTGTATAAGTATTACGGCATGATTACCCAAACTACATCTGCATGATGTCCATGGGGTTCCGGTCCTCAATTCATATGTCGTAAAAATCGACTAAATGGGGCGGTCCTTCGGATAAGATCACAAAAATCGAGATCCCCGTGTCACAGCAGGTGTGGTACGATAAAGATCTCTTCCTGCTCAAAACCATAAGGCTGAACACAGGTTTAAATTTTGCCGTCATTTAACGGCAATGATGTTTCCATATGAATTAAAGGTTTCAGGCAGGACATTAAACGATATACAGCAAACAAACCCAATCTATAAAATTTTGGAATTCGTGTTTCAACAGTCCACAATGTGCTATTTCACATATCAAATTTCAGTAGCTTGGCAAATAAAACATTTTCAATGAATCTTGAATTTCATAGCATATTTTCATCTCCATTTAAATTAGCTAATCCCGTGGGGATTCGGGTTAGAATAGTAGTCTGTGCTTGTCGTGAATGAGACCGCAAAACTCGAGGTCCCGTGTCACAGCATATCAGCATATGAGACACGATAAAGATCCCTCCTGCTCAAAGCCGTAAGCGCCTATCATAGGTCTAAATTTTGCAGCCTTTCGCCGGCAATGGTGACGTCTCCATATGAATGAAAAATTCAACAATATACAATCAATTAATCTAAATGAACTATGTAAATATTTAAGATGTTACAGTCAGCTTCAAATAATTTGGCACGATCCACTGCAATATATGAGTAGCCAATTTCATAAGTTTTGATATCCATATTTCCTTACTTGCATGGCATGTTATTTGTTGCCAAATTTGATCAATTCCATTTGTTTTGTATAAATTTTTACTTTATTGATATAATTTCTTATTTGAATTGTATATTTTGTTTTGATTGATAATGGATATAAAGTAATTTCAAAATGTGTAATTTTTTATCTATATTCAATATGATTTGCATTGTACATGTTTGTTAATTTGCACAATCCATTTTACTATTTTTAATCTATAATTTCCTATTTGTATTCTATAATCAATTCTGAATTTGCATTGTATGAATTATATTGTGCATTTTATATATTTGTATGCCAGAGCCATCATTTCTTTCATTTGTATTCAATGGTTGCTGTAGCCTAGTTGCAAGGGCGCTTGTGTCGCAATTGCGTCCCAGGTTTGATTCTCAATCCTGGCGTCGCGTCAAACCTTACATTTTTACCATAAGCAGAAATTATTCTTTCGCCAAATACCCGGTATTATAAGGAACGTCACGGGGCTTTCCACTATGACATTAAAGATAGAGGTCCATTGTCACGGTATGCATTAGTACAATGTGTAAAGATTCCTCTTTGCCATAAAGGGGCCTCCGTGGCCGAGTCTTTAGAGCATCACGCTCAAAATCACAAAGCCTCTCACCTCTAGTCGGCGCGGGTTCGAATCTCGCTCGCGCCTATATATGTGAGAAATTTTGCCAGTTTACTTTCGGAAGGTCGGTGGTCTCTTCCCAGGTACATTGTTTCTGGGTTCTCTCCTCCACCAATAAAAACTGGACGCCACCAGATAACTGAAATATTGTTGAGTGTGGCGGAAAGCAACTACTGCACTGCATCTTTGCCATGTATAAGTCTAAATTAGTAGCACTTCGTCTAAAGCAGGTGACATCTCTATCCGAATAAATAATTTTTGATTTACAAAACAAAAAAAAAAACCACAAAAAAAGAAACAAAAGGGATTCGCATTGGATTTCAGTGATCGGATGTGTCAGTTCTACGATATTAACATCTGGACTGGTAGAATGATTGTTCAAACATTAGATATATGTAGTAGTTATTCCACACATTGAATATATAGTCAGACCTATCCTAATGGTACGAATATACTGTACCACTCTGTGGTTCATAATACTGTATAGTTAAAGGCGATAAGGTCATGAGCTTCAGAATTATCAATGCCTCATTTAAGTTGAATTCTAAATTCCTTTGACTTGAGGTTTTATCAATCTAGACATAGAGCGTAAAAAGAGAAAATGCGTTTGAATAACACAGCAGCGCTACAAAAAGCAATGTGTCGCACTTCCTATTACAATGTAATTGTTAATCTTATGGGGAGTAGGTCATGTTACAGCTAATGATTACAAATGAAACATTAAATGAAAAGGTGAAGATAACGAACTATGATCAATCTCATAACTGCTATAAAGAATACGAATTTCAGAATTGGGCAAACACGGGTCCCTGGACATACCAGCAGTAGGGTCAGGTGCCTAGGAAGAGTAAACACCCTTTGTCGACTGGTCACATTCACCGTGAACCCTGTATACTTACTCCTCCTAGGTACCTGGTCCCACCTCTGGTACAGGGTATATCCAGGGGTCTGTGTTTGCCCAAAACTTAATTTTGTATTCCTTGTAGGAGAAAATACAACCAATCTTCAATTGGAAATATTTAATGCAAATCAACATATAGATGTTGCACTTATTACATGTAACGTTTTGTACATGTAATCATATTCAATCCCGGTAACCTGTTACTTTCAGCTTGTTACTCTTATAGTGTAGTAATTGCCCACCAGTACATGTAGCTAATTTAACCAGTCACTAGTAGTTAACTTTTTCAACTTCAGACAAGCATCTACTAGAAGCAAGATTTAACAGTTTCTAGTAACCAGTCCATGGTAGGTAAATCTACTACAGGTTAGATTTTCCAGTTTCCAGTAACCAGATAAGAATAAGAAGAGTTTCAGGTAGTCGAACTCCACAACTTGAATATTATGCGGAAAAGTCTCTTCGGTGACTATTATTAACTTAGAAAAGAGGATTAAAATCCAATAATAAAACTTTCCGATTATAGAGTTATATTGTCATTCGCACGACAAAACATCATTGAAAACAGTTTCTAAATAATTTTCATCAATCAACAAAGATGTAATCAATAATTTTTACCTTGTAATTGCAGGAGCGCAAACAAAATGACAACTGCAACACCGATTATTGCCAACTTTTTTGTTGATGTCAATCTTCTACAGGGCACCATCCTCGTGTCAACATCAGCTACCTTTCTTCCTCTGTTCAGAAACAATTTACATCTGTTCATCTGTGCTAATTCAATAATATATTAGGCCTGAATATGTTTCGCAGTTTTTTGATATAAATAATACTGCTTATCATCGCACTTGAAATGTATGTATTTATTGAACTTCCAGTAGATTTGTTCCCTATCACCAGTGAGGGATTACAATGGAGTGGAGGAGAAAAACTGTGCCACACAATGTAGTCCGTCATTTCTGCAACACTTGTTTCAACTATTTTGACCTTCTCCGCAAGAATCTTTGAATTTTAATTATCATATTAATGAAGACTCTGTAACAAAGATCAACAGTTATTTTGTTTTTCTTTATCCGTAATCATATCATTTCTGTCATTATGATTAATGAATTTGGATGGTTGGTTGTATACAGTTTACAGTTCATTATTGAAAGGTCACCATTGCCGGTGAAGGGCTGCAAAATTTAGGCCTATGTTCGGCACTTACGGCCTTTGAGCAGGGAGTGATCTTTATCGTGCCACAGTTGCTGTGACACAGGACCTCGTTTTTGCGGTCTCATCCATAGGACCGCTCCCCTTAGTCGATTCTTACAAGCAAGAGGTACTGAGGAACTATTAAACCGGGATCCCCACGGGATTATGAAGTTGGTGTTATGTTCAATTTCAAATAACTTTAACTGTGTTTCCTAGTCCTATGTACATTTCATATCAAATATAGAAATAAAATGTCTTTCAACATGTAAAGCAGATCAAACAGTTTTTTCACCAACCTGAAATTTGGTTTACTATATTAAATTGTTTTACAAACGTTTAACAAATTAAACGTTTACTCGTTTTAAACATTTAATACAATTCAACATTAATACAATTAGAAATCATGATAATGAAAAGTTTAAGATAATGAACAGTACTCAACATCGCTATTCCTATAGAAAATACAATACACAGACGCAAACACAGTCATGGACATCGTTCATATAAAAGACCTAATATACACGATGTCACGCCTGACTCACTGTTACCTTACGTCAACAGACAATTAGGTCCACATCATATTCGCACAAAACTTTACTCTGTTCCATTGAAAGTTTTGAATACGTTATTTGAAGAAGTCAAAACTAGTCCATATGTGGATTTTCGCATACCAGAATATAGACTGAATTGTATGCTTATGGATGTTGCCCGTCACAGGCTCTTTAAACCACCGCGGGTTTTATTTTAAAAGGTCCTAAATTCAAAGAATCTCAGTATTTCCATTGGCGATTAAACTTCATCTCTGTTATAAATTCTGTCGAAGATTATGCAAGACGATGGTCTAAATATGAAATTGAAGAACTTGATACTTACAAGTATAAGAGGAATATTAAAATCCCGTATCAGACATGGCAAAACAAACATGCGTACCATCTATGCTTCTATATTTAGTAAATCAGAAGTGATAAAAGAGTTAGATGGGTTACATGAGGAATAGACAGCTGACAAAGCTGGCAACAACATTGTATTTGTTTGTAAGGCTAATTATTACAACTGCATTCTAAACGAACTTGGCATTAATTCCACATTTATTAATCGCACAATATTCCAACGCCCTTTCAAAAGATGAAATTCTTCAAAATCATGCTTCAGTTTGAAATACATTTAATATCCCAGTCAATGAATCAGCTGGGAGATATAAACACCATATATAGGTGATAATGGAATATTGCTACATAGATAAGGGAAGTTGACGATGGAGAAATAGAAATTATCCCGTTTGTCATAAAGTTGAGTTGTTAGTTTGCCGTCAGCGTCTTCATTTGATGCACTTTTATACAAATGAAGAACAACCAACGCATACTTGAAAGTTGACATAGTCTAATTCAAAATAAGATTTTAGTCTTGAAATTCTTGTAATTTGTTACAATTAATCTTTGCATTAAGATTTTTATCTTTGTTCATGTACTTTTCAAAAAAATCACGCAGTTAAACTATGTGCAAATGGTTATATACATATTGAAGCTAACCATACATTGTATGCTCTTCATCGTTTCACACAAAATACATGATCGCACCTTGTAACAGCATATACTTGTGGTACCTGTTTTTACCAACTCGTAGATTTAAAAAAAAAAATAATTGACTTGCAATTATACATAATAAAATATTGTAATTCCTAATTTTAATTGCATTACATTGCTTTATCTTTTAAATCAAGTACAGTATCTATATATTAGCGTGTTCACGCTTGCAAACATCGTGTAGATTACAAAGAAAATACTATTGCTTCATTAAAATAAGTATTGTGATTTCAAATTTAAAGTTAATTTTATTTATTTATTTAATTCATATTTTTAGAAATACACTTGTGACACACAGTAGGATTAGTTGTCCATGGTGTAATATGTGTATCATATAGTTTTTCTAATCTAAAAATAAATAATAACTGCACAGTTTATTCTAAAAACAATGCCACTTATAGACATTTTTAAAGGAATAACCCTACCAAATAGTTTTTGGACAGTGACCCATGTAAACATTATTTACTCGTAATTGCCGATTTGATACTCGCTTTCCTTGCTATATTTGGGTATTTGTATGCACTGGTGACTCTAACAGTTAAGACTCGAGAAATTTGTCAACATCGAAATAAATGTTGTCCATGGTGAATAAAAACTTCGGAGCCTAGATTTAAATCCGTATTGTGAAAACATAATTGGATTGGACAGCAGGCAATGCCTATTTTAGCCCTCTTCATGCAATATACATAGTCAAAGTCATACAGATAGATTTGATTGATTGTTTGTTTGTTTTACGTCTCGAGGATAATTTTTCACTCATACTGGGACGTCATCAGCTGTAGGTGAAGTGCCACAAATTTAGACCTATCCTTAACGCTCAGGGCCGTAGCAGTGAGGGTTCTTTAACGTGCCAACGCCTGCCGCGACACGGTACCTCGGTTTTTAAGGTCCTATCGGAAAGACCCGTGATTCTCACTTCTAAATGCCGAGCGTTTGGCGAAGGAGCAATCACTACCTATGTTTACGTCTTAGGTTTGACGCGGCTGTGGTACGAACGGGGCTCGAACTCACGACCTCCCGGTTACGAAGCGAACACTGTAACCACTGAGCTACCGCGACCTGTAAAGATAGAGAATGCTTGATTACAGATTTGTATAATTACAAAATGTAGATTATTGATGTGTATATGCTAATTTGCAACAGAAGACAATAATATTGAATTAAGCAGACAGCAATATAATATAGATTAATGAAATGTTTCAAATTCTATAATAATTTAAGTTGTAGGTATAGATATCAAGAACTACTAGAAAAGAAAAGAAACATATAAACAAGTTGGTTCTGTGGTCTGAGAATGAAATCAATTCGAATTTACCTGTAGACAAGATAAATTCATGTACAATTCTGAAAATTGCAACATTTTGGTTACAACTAAGGTTATTGTCACCATATGCATTATATTTGCTTTATGATCGCCATAGTTGTAATATATCTTAGGTTCAAAGGAATATATACTTTTTATGATACGCTGGAATGATGACAAAGTTGGAAGACTTAGAATATTATTATTATCATTGTGACTAATTATCGCAATATTTCCGCTAAATAACTAATAGAATTAATTACTATATGCATAAGGAAGACAAAATGTGTATAATTTTGTTTACTTTGGAAACATGCGATGTGTCCTTGAAGATTGATACACGCGATAAAAATAATTATTTTACTCACTGGGCACATTGCAATAACCGGAAGCTTAGTGGTTCAGCATTCGCATCATAATCGCGATACCTCGATTTGATTCTCCATCCCTAAATCACTTCAAACATAAGACGTTTAACATAGGCATTAAGCGATCCTTCAGAAAGCGCCAGGTATTAAAAGTTTTAAAATTCAAGGGTCATCAGATGTAGATGAAGTTCCATAAATTTTGACAATGCTTGGTGTTCAAGGCTAAGGTAGGGATGGTCCATTGTCTGTTCCAACATAGAACCTTGGTTTCAAATGTCCTTTATCTGAAAAACCAGCTACTTTCACTTCTGAAAAGCCTTTTGTCCGCCGCGGACAAGGCGCGAATGGTGCTCGATATTACGAGCTTACCTTATTGAAAGGGTATGTACTATAAATATGATAATTTTTAACAATTTGATGTGAACAGGGTATATATATAAATATATGTTGATGTCGGTACTTCAAATGTACTGCTGACCTGTCAACATCAACAACATTATAAGACAGAGTAACAGCCTAGTGCTTGAGGTTCTAAGATTCACTTTACCGGTGATTAAGAAGTTGTAATCATATTATATCTCGCCGCGTTTTTCTAAAACCAACAAAATATCATACAAAAGATCTACACAATAAACATATCCATTTTTCAAAGAAAAAATTTATTCTCCAAAATTAAACACTCAGATTACGACAAATAACTGAGAATTTATCCAGTGCATCCTTCAACTATTCTAATTAGGTTAATTTCTACAACGACAAAACAAAGAGTGACATGCCTCACGAAATTTCTTATTGAGCATTAGATACACCCAAAAGTTGCTTAGGTAATTTACAAAGCGTAATATGTACATTATGAATATTATATGATGGACATTCTCAATTATGAACTCAAATGACTGTTTTGAAACTGTCATGTAATATCGCAAAATAAAGAAAACTGAAAATGGAATTTCAGATATCAAATGTATGATGGTTAGCACAGACACAATTCTAACTGACCGTCTTAATGTTTCAGAACGACCTATGGAATTGTTTTCTCTGCCAAGTTTGCAACAGAAGTAAGTGGTTGTAAGCAGCAAGACAACGATGGGAATTACATGGACACAAATACAACGCATTAGTATTTCATCCATCTGCAGAAACATTGGAATACCTCCATCTACTTTTCTTTTAATGGCACAATAAAATGTATTGGACTCAGATTTTTCAGTATACACTTCTGCATTGATATCATAATTATCACTGACATAATGTGGAACTGTGAATAAAATACTTGATAAGTATATTGTCACAGTTGCAATAACTAGTCTGTTGGTCGTAATGAAAATCCTTGCCTTCAACGGAAAACGAATCACAATGAACTTCACGATTCCAAGAAGCATCATTAACCATATGGATGCCATGTTGAATGTGATGGAAATGTTTGTTCCGTATTTGTACGTTATACACAGAAAATGAACCTGGAAGTCGCTTTGAGGGTTCACAGATTGGACGTATAATAACAACGCAAACCAATAGGATATCATCAGCAAAATGACGGACACCATATCCGAAACTGCCATGCCAATCAGGATCACATTTACGCCGCCGAACCATCTCCTCCAGAGAAACAGGGCAACGATGTAAGTATTTGTTACCACTACCATCAGCTGCAATACCGCAGGGATCAAGTGCAGATAAAGTGGTTGGTTCTTAGAAAACCAGGAAAATCGAGCATAATATGCGCTGTAAGTCATATCTACTCCTGTTATCCCACGCTGATAATAATGGTGTATATGGAAGTGATGTAAAATGACTGACCATTAACTTACGCTCCGCTTCATATTCGTGTCCACTTAAAATTAATTTAGATAATTGTCAAATGTGTCGATAAATACTTCCCAACACTGTACTGAAGGGACATTAATGGTCTGCCTTGGATTAATGCAAATTGCTGCCGCTGATAACTAAAGATACACGAGCATTCCAGTGGAATGCATCTTTAGTGACCACATTTTTTTTTATTCAACTTGAACATTAGGATTATCCATATATGTGAATTATTTTAGAAAATTTGAAATCACAAAACTTTTCTCAAATCACCAACACCAGAACGTATGACTTTTCTGTATTTTACACGACCATTCCTCACAACAAATGAAAGAAAAGACTTTTTTGATATCATAGGCAGTTGCTTCTTCAACAAATATAGAATGTTTGATTGTTTGTTTTAAGTCCCATCGAGAATTTTTTTTATTCATATTGAGACGTCACACGATGTAGGTGAAGTACCAGAAATTTAGACCTATGCTTAACGCTGAGGGCCGTAGCAGTGACGGTTCTTGAACGTGCCAATGACTGCAGTGAAACGAGACCTCCGTTTTTAAGGTCATATGCGAAAGACCCGTGACTCTCACTTCTAAATGCCGAGCGTTTGGCGAAGGAGCAATCACTATCTGTGTTCAAGTCTTAGATTTGGCACCTAATTTGGCGGGGCTCAAACTCACGACCTCCCGGGAAGCGAATGCTCTAACCACTGAGCTACCGCGACTGGTACAAAAAATAGTAAAAGGAAATATCCTTATCTAGTGACCATTCAAAAATTACTTTATTGAACACCAGTCTGATTCCACGGGCAAGAACTCTGAAGATGCTATTAAAAAGATGCTGGAGTTCCTCATTGGCAATATCTTTATAATATTTGGTGATCAGGTTTTCTAACAGTCAACTATCATTTTTCATACTAACTTTGACTACGGATAACCCCGTTTACCTAATTTCGACTAAGGGCTCACGGCGGGTGTGACCGGTCAGCAGAGGATGCTTACTCCTCCATAGCACCTGATCCTACCTTCGCTTTGTCGGAGGTCCGTGTTGCCCTACACTCGAACTTGTATATGCCTTCATTCATATGTCAATTTTATATACATATATTTATGTGAACTCGAAATAAAAGACATCACAAAGTCATCCACATCTGCTTCGCACTTAAATATTTTATTGAACATATACTCATTACTTCTAGGAACCTTATCCCACTTCTGGTATGTCCAAGGGTCTTTGTTTGTCCAACACTTAATTTTGTTTTCTTCTTTTTCAAATATCATTATTACTTTCTTCATACGCAGCTATATATATATATATATATATATATGAAAATAATTTTATCCCTGCGAACAGTAGATACGTACATATAGGTAGCATTTTCAGACATAAGAGTAACACTTCACATTTATCTTTTTTATATCTGCTGTGCATTGATATATGAAAGAAATTATATATATGTATACTTAGGTAATTAGCTGTGTGCGACCGCAGTTAGCTGACTATGCCTAGAATTGTACACAAGACTGCATGTATATCCTAGAATTGTACACCAGACTGCATGTCTATCCTAGAATTGTACACCAGACTGCATGTTTATCCTAGAATTGTACACCAGACTGCATGTCTATCCTAGAATTGTACACCAGACTGCATGTCTAGTCATACAATGTTCTCAGGGAGTCACCTTTAATTAAACAAAAGTGAATCTATAATTCAGGTGTGGCTTGTATTGGGAGAACCTTAAAGGAATGTTCGACTCCTTCAGATTCTACTAAACTAAATAAAAATCGTATCAAATAGTACATGCGTGCACGTGGAGTCAATATTTAGATGATATTTTCAAAAAATCAGGGAAAGCTACAAAACTCAGGTAAGCGTCACATTATGAAAATATACGATATATAATCTATAGAAATGCAAACTGTTTGAGACTTTCGCAACATGAACTTTACTAATACAATGAAATATACATTATATATAAATCTACAATTAAATTACAACAACAGTATATCATAAGTACTTAATATACTCGAAGTGTAATTACTTTATATCTGCTTTACTGTCTACTTGTCTGATTTGATCCACAGTCCTGAGAATACTGTGACGATCGACTTTTAAGTTTAGATCTATATGATGTTTTATGGCTTTCGCTCTGTACTTGTTCACTGTATAGCTCTCGGCCAGTGTATCACTCTGTAGCGTTCTACGGCCGTTATTGTCCACCATGACAGGCGCGGGACATCCATAATGTTCTACATTCGCTTGAAATTTTAATTTTGTTTTTCCTTCTTTCTCTCTCCTTATGTTTTCGTGGATTCGTCTGCAGACAAAACGTTCAAAACCCTCATAAAAATTCATACTCTCCGGATCACTCGTATAAAAATAATCAGAAATCCATTCCCGTTCTCTTAGCAGTTTCAATAAATACTGGTTACTTATTCCTGTTTCCTTCCATTCGAAATATTTTTCGTATTCTTCGTCATTTTTGTCAAGGTGTTTCAGATACTGAGCAAGGTCTTCCACACGATCGAAATCGTCCACAATAATGGCCGAATTATTGGATGGTATCAATTCCTGCGACAAAGAAAAATGTTACGTAACAAGGTTTCAACCATGGTAATATCGTGTCAATACAAACTAAGACACAATATGCAAACGTCAGTATAGTTAAATGCTTCCTGATATAGTTCAAAAATATAAGGCATTCCCCAAGCTCCCCATTTCCATTAAATTCGAAACAGTGCATTAAGCTACCGAAGTAAATAGACTTTATGATTGACTTGTGCTGGACAAACGTCTCGTGTACCATGACGAACTTCCTAGTACATACACATGATATACATATAACTACCTCTCACATTAATATCATCACACGGAAAGAAATGGCGCTACTGGTTTTAAATAAGATTAATTATGGCATAGTCAAAAACATAAAAAGATACTTATTGGATTTATAAATGTTCGGTAAATGACTGACATCTGTGTCCTTTAGTTCCGCGAGAAAACAATATTCCGCATAACGGGTATTTTCTGCGGTTGTCCATTTTGTACATGATTTTTCGGATATAAAAAATCTGCAGAAATTACAATCGCAAAATAATATTAATCGATACATATAGGTATAGGTCGGAATAATGCAAAAGCGGAAATTGAAAACGCAGAATGCAATTTGATACCTTTTACGGGACGAATCGCAAAAACTTCCACCTGCAGAAAATAACCTTTATATGGTATTTCCTGTTAGGGAGATACGTGTAGTAGATGATACAAATTACTTCGGGTCAGACATTTCAGTCAGTTACACATCCATGAAGTAAAAATATCGTACAGTGTTTAATGATAGAAATGACGTCCTTAGATAGAGTAAAAGAATTAAAGAGGCATGGAACAATTGTAAAATATTAATTCATAATGCTTTTTGTAAAACTAAACAACCTTTTAAAGGGCTTTGCAACAGTAAGAATAGCATACTTTTATTTTTGGTGACCCCATTACGATAGGTATTGTTCCAACATGAAGTGGTCTCCAGAATTTTTCCGTCACATAGTCCACACAAATGCCATTCTCGATAGCGATTGCAAACTTATATTTTGCTATGAGTTCGTAAAACTCCTTGTGAAACAATCCTCGTATTGGATCCCGCAGGCTGTAAAATACTCATCATATAATTTTTGATATATTCAATAAATATGGATATCCATTTCTGTCCCTATCTAGGGTTGAACTCACGACCTATGGAACTAAATCTCCTAGCAGCATGTCACCAATGCGCTAGACCGCTTGACCATTTAGGCAAGTCACAAGACTTGCCTTGCCTTCAATGACAATAGCATTCTCGCTATGCTTTCACTCCTGCTACATGGTCATTGAGAATGGAATTGGGATGCAGTCATTTGATGTGAATTAAGAGGACTTTTCAAAATACGCTGCTTTTGAGATATTCTATAAAGCACAGAGAGAACAATATAAAGAACAAAGAAATTCACTGTATATATGGATGCCCATTTCTGCCCCTACCTGGCAACGATACTGTTTCCGGGTTCCTAATGCAGGTTCGGACAAACCATATGAACCCGTAGCAAAGGTAAATAACAATGCAAATTATCTAAGGCCATGTGAGGTCAGTGCGTGCTGTCATAGATACAAAATTTTTATTACAAACGTTCTTTAAACCTATCATATTTATTCCTGTTTCAGTTGCTGTTGTTATATAATAATATAGCTAAAAATTAAAATCTTAAGATTGAAATTTCAATTTAACTATCTCGTTGACGTGTTTGTCTTCGAATTTTATCTCTTCCGCTCAAGAACATTTTTGCAAAGAAGCTGAAAATCACTTCCTTATACAGAAACGAGAAATGAAAAGTAACTAAAATATACAATTATTGATAGTTGTGTATCAATAGCATCTTACACCCGTGCATATGTCATATGAAATTCGTTACCAGATTTAAATATTTCCCTCGCCAAGGCTCGGAAAATATTAAATCTGGCAACGAATTTCGTAAATTTCATACGCCATATGCACTTGTTCAAGATCCTATATATATATATATATATATATATATATATATATATATATAAACTTTGAAAACGGATGTTCCGTATCGCGATATTAATCCTAAAAGGTCGTGTGAATTAATGTTTAGAAGAATAATTAGTGTGGGTATTTGAATAACTCCAGATCATAACTAATCATAATTAAAATACTGCTAACTTTGAAAACCCTACTCACTGTTCTGGCAAATCTCTGTTATGTAGACACAATCCATAGGAGTCGACTTGAATGTGTTTCATCAGTTTCCTTACGTACCCGTCCCTGTCCGAGGCAGTTGTACAGTCACTGTTCGTAAAAATCACAGGAGCTAAGCCCAAACTTTGAGCATACTGTCTTTTCTCCTTCGCAGACAGTAGGTGTTTTGTACTGGAGAGCCATTCGCTGCTTTCTAAGAACTGCATGACAAGCGGGTAGTCAGATTCTCGTCGAAATGTGCTGGTATGATTGAACAGAGTCATTACTTCCTCGAACGAAAAGAGAAAGTTGTTCTTTGGAGACTCATCATGTATCAGTGCCCACTCATGGTGCGGTTTTCTTGGCAACGGTAAGTCATAATATTGGAACGTCGTACCATAAAACATGAAGACCTTAAATATTAGAAAAATTTCAAAACAGTTTTGACACAGTGTAAATTTATGATGATAGCCTTTTCTTAAAATATTGTGTCCAAGTACACAACACTGTATTTAACAGGAATAATAACTATTATTGTCTTTAATTGTGTTTATGTATTAAATTCGTGGGGTTTTTTTTTGGGGGGGGGGGTTGTTTTTTTTTTCAATTCTCCTTACTAGACGGTTTCATCTGGAACTAATCAAATCCCTCATTTAAGTCACGTGACAATGGTTTAGCGTCACTTTGAATTTTGCACCGAGAAAGAAAACAAATTTGGAAAGTACTGATAATTCGCTAGTAACTGACATTTTTTAACCCACCATCCGTCCCCATCATACCATCCATATAAATTATTCACTTTTAATTCTTCCTAATTTGTGATCATATTTCATATTTTTGATATGACATCTTTTTCTGCATCTGTGTACACAAGTTGTTTTATAGTATTAGACTGAGTTGTTTTGGGGTTCATACTCGGGGATCAGACAGACATATTATTTCATGATTTTTCTTGCATGTGATCACCTCTTTTCGATAACAGTTGATTACAACTCTGATCCCTTTATCATCATTTCAATAAATGACAATTTTTACCTCATTATTGTGTTTGATTGAGATTCAGCAAAAATAACTTGCTCGACATTTTTAAACATAAATATAAATTTGAACAAGACTTGGTACAGTTTCGACATTTAAAATAATTCAGTATACAACACTGAAAAATGCTTAATCTTTAAAGAAATTCAGTTCTAACCCTAGGTTTAACTTTAGGAATAACCCTAACCTTAACATTAGGATTTTATACAATAAGCCCATGTTCAACCCTTATCCTAACTTTGTCCATAGTTGCAGAAATTAAGAATCGAACCCAGAACCTCTCGGTTTCAAACGCCCCATCACTAACTAGTTTACAGTCTGTACTACGACCTCCAGTGACAGACATCAACAGAAATTCGCCACTTGTTGGGTCTTAATTTGATCCCGTGAACGTAAATCGAAATTCTAAAATCTTACTGCACAAACAAGATGCGCGTCAAATCATATGCAAGGACAATTGGTTTTGCTACCTCTTAAAATAGAATAGGACAAGAAAGTGTGGGAGACGTATCAACAAAAGGACTTAAATAGCAACAATATACCTGAACTTTCTTTAGAAAGTACGAGTATAAATATTCTAGATTGTTCTTATCTTGCAAACCGTGGTGAGTGGATTATCAGTGTAATTTCTGTTTCCAGTGATAAGGCATCTATCATCTCCCCATTCCCTGTAAACATCTGGCTGATCATTGCCGTCCGTCCACCACAGTATGATGGGGTCTGTGACTTCCGGTTTGATGTCGTCTTTTGTGTCTGATATCTTACTGTCTGTGATATCTGGTTCTCTTTGCACTATTATTTCTAGTTCTCTGTCTTTTATTGTGATTTCTGATTTACTTATATCTGTGTTTTCTTTCTTTCTATTCGAGTTTCCATTTGTTTCCAATTCTCTTTCTGATTCTAAACAATTACATGTTTGAATTTAAGAAATGCATGTATTTCTACCGGATATTACCAGGTAATGTATATTGAATTGCAAAAGATGGAATATGATACATGTATTCGAAACGCATTATAGATATGTAGTTGATACCAGAATTTTCATTGTAATCGGTCTATCAGATATGTTTTTCACTTTATCATTTCTAACCTTCAATGGGTTGATGATATTTCACGGCAAGACTTTGCTGTTCCTAAATACGATAATGAATCAATATCACTCCCCATCCAATATCTATCAAAGTGCAGTCAAACTTGATTATCAATATTACGGCGATCACCAAATTGAACAGCACTTACATCATATCCCAATACCAAAACCAGGATTAGCAGAGCAGAAAACACGACGAAGAAATACAGCAAAAAACATCCAAATACGTATTGGATTCGCATCCCAAAAGTTTTTAAAGGAGATCACATTATATGATAAGAAGTCAGATTACTTAGATTAGGTAAAGGGCACAGAAATGTCTTATCGATCATGGAATGTGAATGATAAGGTCTTACGACTATGTCAGCATTTCAGTCGGACTAAAGTTTGAAATGTTGCCTGTAAGACAATATGTACATGTATATTGTGGCCTGATCATGACTTCTAACGTTTGTTGTCTGTAAGGCGATACATTCACTGTGGAGTTATCATAACTTCTAACTTTTACAAGTTTTCAGTAAGGCAACATATGTATTTTGGACTGATCATTTTTTTTTTCACCGGTCGCGTTCGCTTCGTAACCGGAAGGTCGTGAGTTCGAGCCCCGCTCGTGCCATGGCCGCGTCAAACCTAAGACGAAAAATAGGTAGTGATTGCTCCTTCGCCAAACGCTCGGCATTTAGAAGTGAGAAGGACCTTAAAAACCGAGGTACCGTGTCGCGGCAGGCGTTGGCACGTTAAGGAACCCTCACTGCTACGGCCCTGAGCGCTAAGCATAGGTCTAAATTTGTGGTACCGGTACTTCACCTACAACTGGTGACGTCTCAATATGAGTGAAAAATTCTTAACGGGACGTAAAACAAACAATCAATCAACATTTAGTTTTCAGTAATGTGATACCTCATCTATCACGTACTGGACACGACTTTTGACTTTTACATGTCTGAAGGCGATATATGAATTGTGGACTGATAATGTCTCCAACATTTTGCGTGTTCTCTATCGGGCGATATATTCATTGTGGACTGAATGTGACTTCTAACTTTTATATGTTGTCTGTAATGTGACAATTACCTTGTGGACTGATCATGACTACTAGTTTAACATTGCTAGACCGTTCTTTACACATCCATCTTGACTACGGATTACTTCGTTTACCTGATAAGATAACAGACTCACGGCAGGTGTTACTGTTGACTGGAGAAGCTTACTAATCCTCGACACCTAATCCCACCTCTGGTATATCCATGGCTCCTTGTTTCCCCAACTCTTAATTTTGTGTTCCTTATAGGAATTATGAAATTAATCACTGTTCGTTATCTTCACCTTTTCATTTTGTCTATAACTGTGATACATCCTATGTGAAGTGATCACGACTTCTAACTTTTGTATGTTGCCTGTAATGCGATCCATGCATTGCAAATGTTAATTGATTATGACTTTTATCTTTTAAATATTTTTGTATGGTGATACATGAAAAAAGAAATGATAACGAACAGTGATTAGTCTCCGATGTTATCTTAGAATATAAAAAGAGTAAGGCAAACATATATAAACCGCTGGAAACACTAGATGTGGGATCATCTGCCTAGTACGAATAAGTATCCACTAATGACCAACCATACCCGCCGGGAGTCCTCTATCTTTATCTAGTAAACGGAGTCACAATACGTATGTGTGATATGGTTCAAAGAATGGTGTAAAATACGCCAAACAGCATTCGACCTCATATTTGCAAGCAAGATCATCATATCGACCAGGGTATTTGCGAATTTTTTACTTTAAAAGAGACCACTGAATCCCCTGTAATGTCAACTTATTCGTCAGTAGCTTGCATAGGTAAAATATTGATCAGTTGCAGAACATGCTCTCATGTATCAAACTAGTTGAGAGAATAAATACCGTATGTAGGTGATAACGAAAAGTTGCTAAAGAGAAGCTGAAGTCGTCCCATTTGCCATGAAGTTGAGTAAGTTTGTCATTAACTTCTCTGTTCAGAAAAAAGCCCTCGAAATACAAAACAGATGTAGAAGACTATGGGGTGTCTTTTATTTCGACTTCACCGAGAGATATGGAATCGGTATATGAATGAACGTTAATATTAATAGGTAAAATGTCGACAATGTACTTGAATGTCGAGTTGGCGCATCTTAATGTCGAGTTGAAGGCCACAGGAAGATATTTCATCTTCTCATGTAGAATTAAAATAAATTCTGTATCGAATGCAAAAACATGTCACTTAAAGGAGCATAATTTGTGCCCATGGGAAATACAAAAGACTGTTGGAAGGCCTTATCTCCTATGATTACACTGACATTGGCAATTAGGAACTCCATCTTTTTAATATTAGTTTCAGAGTTTATCAAAAGAAGTTTTGGATGACTGATCACAAGATATAAATATTCACGATTTCCAATTTTATTGAAGAAGTAGCTGTCTGTGATTTCGAAACTTCGTTGTGGGGAATGATGGTATAAAGTGTCGAAAAGCTGTAATCTATGTTTTAATACTGTTGATTTTATAAAAGATTGCGATCTCAAATTTAATCAAACTTCTTTGGAATTTTTGAGAATCCACCATTGGTTTACACCAATTCTGTCTTTAGGATACATACGACGTTTCTGACATTTTCTCTAAAATTATTGTTTTCTCATCTCCTCGATATGAAGACTGTTTGTATAATAGGTATTATAATGTAGTAATATTGCCAAAATATTCACATCGGGCTGGGTAGCTCAGTGGTTAGATTACAAAATTTGTAATGTAACCGTCCCGGATTCGATATCCCAGTGATCCAGAGATTTTTCTTACCTTCTTTACTGCGGTATGCCCATTGATACCGTAGAGCTGAATTTACATTTTTACTTGCAACAACTAGAAGCTATCAAAATAAGCTAAATCTAAAACAGACATAGTAACATACCCGGTTTTTTTTTTTGTAGAAACGAGATAGAATACAAATGAATTGTACGTGAAATTTGATAGAAAATGTTATATATCATTGAGAAACGTCGGGTATGTCCTGAATTTATGAAATAACATTCGAAGTTTCTCATTCACAGCACTTAGGAACATTCATTGTTGATCAAATATGACTTCTAGATTTTACATGCTGTTAGTAAGGCGATGAACTTATTGTGAACTGGTCAAAATGTTCATTCTTTCATTGGTGAAATGATGACAAGGCTTATTTATCAGTCATAGTTGTAGTTATCACGCGTTACATACACTGTAGTCCTCAAATCATGTTTGGTATTTGTAAATATCGATGTATACAATAAAAAACATTATCAAAGTTCAAACACAACAAGGACAATTGATGTTTGTACCTGTTGGAAGTAATCTAGTAGTTAGGGTGCTTGTCTCACAACCAGCAGAGCCCCAGTTTGATTAGCTTTCCCGGTATCCATTTCAAACCAAAAGCATTTTTAAAACAGACAAGGTAGGACTACACCTTCGCCATTATCGCTGACTTCCTTTTAAAAACATGAAATTATAAATATCAGCAATATTTTTCTATTCCTTTAGATTTAATTGACTGAGTATAGTAAGCTTATCGACTGCTGATTTGTAGATCACGGCGTCCAGTAGATGTTTTTAATTTCTTTTTTTCAGATTACTTTCTACTAAAACTGAAAGTTTTCAGTTTCAAAATATTATTGTAGAGACGTCTCCATATGAGGGGAAAATTCTCAAGCGGGACGTAAAACAATATGCAATCAATCAATATCTTCCACTTTTTCCTCCATATCAAATTTCTCAGGTTAGTATTCCTCCTTAAGCGCCATACGTAGATTAAAATTTGTGACACACGACCTACATGTCACTTTATAGTGAAGAATGTTCGAATACGTCACTTCGTAGTGAAGAATGTTCGAATACGTCACTATAGTGAAGAATGTTCGAATACGTCACTTTATAGTGAAGAATATTGTTTGTTTGTTTGTTTGTTTGTTTATAGCCGCCTGAGCAATTTTTCAGCTATCCGGCGGCTGTCACCATTACCGGTGACAGGGCTGCAGATTTGGGCCTATGCTCGGCACTCAGGGCCTTTGAGCAGGGAGGGATCTTTATCGTGCCACACCTACTGCGACACGGGACCTCGGTTTATACGGTCTCATCCGAAAGACCGGCACCCACGTCCCACAGTGGGATTCGAACCCCCGACTCAAGGATCATCAGATCTTTCAGCCCGACGCTCTAACCACTGCGCCACACGGGCGGCGTGAAGAATATTGGAATAGGACGTAAAACAATACACAAAAATTGAACAGTGCCATTTTTATCTATGAACAAATCGTGTTAACGTTGAAAAGTTAAACTTATGCACAAAGAAATGCAATTCATTATTCTAGTTGAAGTGTTGGGGAATAGTTACAAAAAGGATGCTAGTATAATTAACGAATATTTTAGATTGTGATTTAGTTAGTAACCTTTACAGAATTACTCGTAGGACTAAGTTTCATAGTTAGTGCGTTTTCCAAATCAAAAATCTTAAATTTGGCAGTGTTTGTAGCTAATCTTTGTAAAAATGCAGAAATGTGTCCATAGATCGTATTTAAGAGAAAGTTTTAATAAATCATTTGCAGTCTAGATCTATACGACTGTTTTCTGCTCTAATGGAATTTCAACGTCCTATAGCAAGAAAATATTGTGAACTTAAAACCTTGATACAAAGACAAGAGGTACGACAACAAATGATTTGTACGTCAAAGACACTAAACATTTCACATGCAAATTATCACATCTCAACGCGTGCAAATATGAGAATAACCTATCCTTTTAATTATAAAATACCCCAATTTTAAAACTCTATCAACAGTGCGAGCTCTTTCCTGAAATTGTAGAATCCATTCCAATCACTATATAGCTAAGTACATGTACCAGATCAATTATGTGGTATATTTGCGGGAAGATCCAGAATTTCGTGTAATATCGGAGAGAAATATGGTTTGCAAATCATTCTTGTGCACCAGTGGTTTCTGGAGAACTATAAAAGAATGATTGAAAAGAGGCCGTGTCTGAAAATTCAGATGCGACAAGACTTTGTCAATCTCTGGTCTTACATTCTTTTGTCGTGCGGTGCCTTTCGATTTATTGATTGATTATATATTGCTTAACGTCCCGCTTGAGAATTTTCACTCATATGGAGATGTCATGTTTTCGGTGAAAGGCTGCAAAATTAGGCCATGCTGGGCGCTTATGGTCTTTGAGCAGGGAAGGATCTTTATCGTACCACACCTGCTGTGACACGGGACCTCAGCTTTTGCGATCTCATCCGAAAGACCGCCCCATTTAGTCGCCTCTTGCGACAAGCAAGGGGTACTGGGGACCTATTCTAACACTCCGGATCCCCCACGGGGATGGTGCCTTTCGATTGTCAGTTCTTAAATTCTTTCCTTTCATGCGAGAGGAACTCTTATTATACGCCATGATCGTCACAGAGAAAGAGGAATGGCCGAGTGTAAGCTGCTGATGCAATTCAATTCCCCGTTAAACAGAATTAATCAACATTTTCTGTATATCAGCAACGCTCATGGAGAGAGTCGTATTATTTTCAAAGTAAATTCAAAGAAAGTGAAATGTAATTGCGATCACTTTGAAGGGGTGCTCTAAACGATACTGCGAGTATAAATGTATCCGATTGTGATGACGCAATGCCCATTGTGCTCAGTGAACAGAGTTACTCAGGTGCATTTCCATTGTTTACCTTTTCAAAATACAGACGACCACGAGTCTCCACTGATTCTGAACCAACATTATCCCATTCGAATAATTTTTACTCATGTTTAGACATCATCAGCTTCTGAAGTGCAACAAATATTGTCTTTTGCATAATATTCACGACCAGAGCTGGAACAGTGAGCTACATGTACATATAGGGGTTCTTACCGTGCCAACGCCTACCATAAAACAGGACCGTTAAAGGTCATATCCGAAAGACCCGTGATTTTCACCTTCAATATCTGGCACTTGGCAAAGGAATAGTAAACTTTTCACGTCTTATGGTTTTGAGCATAATTTATTGAATAAATCAAAAGGAATGGGAACACGTTCCAGCAACTTACTAGTCGTTCTACTATTGTCTTAAATATTAAAGCAATAAAAGCTGTAACTGACGGTATTTTCCAATTACATGTACCTAAGTATGCATCAATTAACACCTATCGGTAAAGCTAATTCCATAACTCCAAGGTCTGAAGAAAAATTCAGCAAAAATTAACAAGGGAATATTGTTAGAGAGCATGTTTCTTATAAACCGCCATCTCCTCGGACACAATCGTCGTACACTCGTATAGTCGGACAGGGAACGATGATTGCCGAAATCGAAATTACAAGGTTTGCTGAAACCGAGGTCACACGAAGAAATACATTTAACTACACATTCCGTTTGTTTTAAAATCGACATTACATCGTGTTATAAATGACTTTAAGTATTATAAAAGTGAGACAGTAATAAGCACGCAAATGTGCCACCCAAATGAAATTCTGATAATGAATTTCTATAAAATTCACCGAACTTTCTATAAAATTAGCATAGTGGAAATCTGACACATGCGCTGTCCTATTTTCCGAACGGGTGATCTTCAAGTTCAACACACATTAAAGATTGCTGTCTACAAGAATCGACATTTTCTGCTGATTTGACGAATTTATATAGCTTCAGATCCAGTGAGATCACATACACGTATATTCAATCACAATATAGTATTTCTTCTTTTATTTTTCAATTTATTTACCGTGGATTACAGCTTGTATTACTTTTTAAAATAATATGAATTTTGAATTAACAAATAGTATAACGTGAAAGAAATACTAGCAGGGGATACGTACAATAATTGTTAATTGAACCTACAAGTTATCATTCTAGTAGCTCTTCTTAACACTTAGGTTTTTAATTTTTTTTTTCCCTTTCATTTTATTTCCTTAATTTAAAAATAGGGACTATGATCTAAATCTACTCGTCGCGATGTTCAGATCTCCTGAAATACATGATCATTAGCAACCTGAAAATATCCAGTCTGATCAAAATCAAACCTTCACTAGCTTCATCTTATTTTGACTGTAGCTAGAAGCGTGAAAAAAAAAAGTGTGCGGGGTTTTTTTTGTTTTTTTTTTTTTAGATATTCTTTACTGTTCGTTATTTTCATGCGTTAATTTTATGTAAATAACTTGCAAAATCACAATATTTCTGAATTTTGGTCATTTCAATTTTTTTAAAATATATTTATCTAACATGTCAAGTCTTTTGTTTTTCTTATTAATATTTTCTTTACGATTTTAGTTCACGAAGACCTCATGAAATATTTTTTTAAACATTTGAAAAATATCTTTTTCAACTATCCAAACTTAGAAAAGCAGCAAAGATACATCCAAACAGCATAAGTCATATTTCCAGCTTCGGATTTCAAACACCTGAATGAAATTTAAACACAAAAAGTCCACACACCACGAGAACAGTTCACATGTATTGCTCATTATAATCTATATAATAAAATTTATAATATAAATACCAGCCCCTGTATTATATATCTATGATACACATGTAAACTATATATCAAAAAAATATATATACATGCAAGTCATAAATAAACATAACATTTTAATACCTGAAGTGGTTCTTACACTCAAGCATGCATATAGACTAATTTTCATTCATTTGTACCATCACTGATACATACATATACACAAATCTCAAGCATTTTCACAATCATTTAATTCAAACATCAGGTGTACATGCCAGTCTAAGATTATTACACAATTGTTGGAACTTTACAAGCAAATTCTGACTAGATATATACATATAATATAGATGTATTAATGAAATACTTTATGAATAAAAGCAATAATAAATAAAGCACATAAAAAAAAAGGAATGCAGATTTAAAACATTGGATATATGGAATTCTAATACAATTTAACAATGCATAGCAATTCTGTTGGATTTAGAAAGAGCCAAGCTTAAGTTTACTTTATACAGAAAATTGCCTGGTAGAAACTTTACTAGTAAAAACTATTATTAAGCATTTCTTCTTATTTTAGCAGCACATAACCCTGCCTTTTCATCAAGAAGGGAAATGCTATATACATGTGTGTGTGTGCACCTGTGCATGTGTGTGTGTGTGTACATACATAACACAAAGGACTGTGGCATCCCCCTTCCCCAGTAAAATACAACAATATCATGACCAATAAACACCAATACAGTTGAGCAAGAGGCCCATGGGTCACAATGCTCACTTGAGTCAACATGACCCTCCTGTTGTTCAGTTGTTGATTTTATTTTTTTTTTTTCTATCTTAATTTCTGTGCACAATTTTTATCCTATATTGTGGTCCCAAAGGATCGCAAAACGGAACCTGAATTCCCACATCACAGGGATGTCTCAATACCAATATGACTAATATTACCTTGCTGTTCTGTAGAAGGTCAAGGTCACATGGTCAAAGATTTTGTGTAAGGTCTTGCCATATAATACCCATATACAAAATATGAAACTCAACCTTAAATAGTTCAAGAGATATTGAATAGGTTATTAAATAGGCCTTTTATAGTAGGTCAAATTCCATGGATAAAACCTTTGGTACCCATTACGAAATATAATATACATATCATTCACCAGTCATAAGTTATGAGGAAAGTTAAAGCTTTGGACAAGCAAGACAAAAACAATATGCACTCCCACCAACTTGGACTATACAAAACTAATATTTGACTATACTCAAAGGGGCATAAAAACCCCTTGAATCCACACAACTTGGGAACATTTGCATTTCAATATGATTTAGAGTGGCCCTGATACTATTGAAAAGAATCTATCTGAATTAATTTCCTGTATATTCCCAAATAAAACTTTGATATTCCATTATGGTCCCACCCTAATCTTGGGCTCCAGATATGAACAAACTTTAATTTGAACTACCTGAATATTATTCAGTACCGCTAATAATTCTTAAAAAGAAGATTTTTAAATGACTCCACCCTAATTTTGCATTTTCTTGATTATCTCCTCTTTGGAAGGAACATGACCCTTCATTTGAACAAATTTGAATCCCTTTTACACAAGGATGATTTGTGCCAAAGTTTGATTGTATTTGGCGCAAAAGTTCTTAAGGCAAAGCATAAAAAATCCCACAAAATTTTCACAAATTCTTACTAATCTCCACTTCCAAAAGGGTGTGACACTTTATTTGAACAAGCTTGAATCTTCTTACCCAAACATGCTTTGTGGTAAGTTTGGTTAAATTAGGCTTTTGGTTCTGAAGAAGTCGATAATGTTAAAAGTTTATGGATGGAAGCTGGACAGAAGCCGATCAGAAAAGCTCACTTCAGCTTTTTGTTCAGATAAATTAAAAAGGATTGCAAGTTTTTCTCTGTTCAAAATATTGGAAAAGGCATCTTACATTTTCTGTATTTGGAATGAAAATCTTTTTAATTTTAACCACAGTGTATGCAATGTTGCAGACACACACACACACACACACACACACACACACACACACACACACACACACACACACACACACACACACACATATATATATATATATATCATGACAGATTCTTTTTTTTTCAACTGAAATATTAAATATCCCAATATCATAAGATTATTTTTTGATAAGTTACATGACCAAATATGACACAAGTGAACTCAGTTCTTTAACAATTAATGACAAATAAAAGTTTGTGTGACCTGCACATCATACAAAATATAAATTCCTAAACTAAAAAATATGAGTCCAACAAAGTTGCAAATTATAATATTGGTAAAATGTCCAGAGTTGAAGAGGCCTCTTGTATGAAGGAAAAGAAACTCCATTAACCATGGCTGTAAGCAAAAATCTTTTACATTCTTCTTTGAGTTTAAATATAAGAAAAAATAAAAAAAAAATAAAAATAAATATGAGACTAGACCTAAATAATGATTTTGAAACAAAATACAGCAAAAACTATTTTGCATTCATTGTCACCTGAGATCCCCTGCTGCTCTGAACCGATTTGCAGTACTGGCCATGATACTGCGATCAATAGTTTTATTCATATCTATAAGATACCTTAAAGCTTTAGCATAATATTTACTGTGAGAGTATTCATAATCCCAGTCATCATTCTTTAAAGTCCTTTTTCCATTTTCATCAAATTTTGAAGGTTCTGGGCAACCATAATGATCAACAGTTGCCTGAAATTTTAACTTTTCTTTTCCTTCTTTCTCTCGTTGCATATTTTCATGAATTCGTTTACAAACAAAACATTCAAACCCATCAATAAAGTTAATTGCATTATTGCTATTGTAGTCATTAATTGACCATTCTCTTTCTTTCAGCATATTCAGTAAATGTTGATTTGTTATTCCTGTTTTCTTCCATTCGAAATATTTGTCATATTCCTCATCATTCTCATCCAAAAATCTGAGGTATTTTGCCAGGTCCTCCACTGAATCAAAGTCATCAACAATGATAGCTGATTTATTGGAAGGGAGTAAATCCTGTTAAATGGTAAATTGATAACACTGTATGACACATGATATAGATGTGAAATGAAAACTAATGTTACGCTTGCAGCTGTGCAAAACCCTCACATTGATTTTTAAATAAAACAAGTAAAACTGTGTTTGCTTTCATTAATAAGTCATTTACAAATTCAGAACACTCATATCTTCACAAGGGAAACCCTACATTCTCAAAAAATGCAATTCACATACATGTGTATATTTTCTTTCAATTGAAATATGATATTCCAAAGCATACTTTACTGTTATAAAATGTCTTTAGTAAATCATACAGTCTTGATATTTAAGCAAATATATAAAGATACAAACTTACTTTGATTGTCGGAGAACCCATGACAATGGGAATTGTTCCTACAAATAATGGTCGCCACAGTTTCTCTGTCACATAGTCATTACATATTCCATTTTCCATTGCTGCAGCAAATTTATATTTGGATATGAGTTTATAGAAATCATCATGAAACATGCCTTTCAATGGATCCCTGAGACTGTAGAATGAAAATACAAAACTTCATAATAAACTATACGTTCAAAATCATCTATAACACAAATCAAACTACTACATGTACATTAAATATAAATCAATATGAATGCAAAATAAGTTGACAGGCTGATTTTACATGTGTAGCTAACACCCAAACACAGTTCGCTGTTGCCATGGTAAATCAGTGTACATGTATCATAATATATAATTGTAGCTCTAGCTTAAAGAATGAGGCTAATTTGCTTATTCTAAGTGCTTAGAAATCATATTACACATGCAAAGTCAACCTCACTTACTGGTCTGGTAAATTTTTGTTGTGAAGACATGAGCCATATGAATCAATCTGCATGTATTTCATCAATTTATGTATGTAACCATCTCTGTCTGATGGGGTGCCACAATCACTGTGTGCATATATCAGGGGAGATAAATGTAGGGACTTGGATTGCTCTGTCTTCTCTTTGGCTGACAGACGAAACATGGAACTGAATAACCAGGCTGCACTGTCTATGTACTGTGTTGTGATGGGGTAGTCAGATTCTCTCCTAAATGTGCTAGTGTGGTTGAATAACGTCAAAACTTCTTCAAAGGATAATATGAAATTATTTTTTGGAGATTCCTCATGAAGGAGACCCCATTCATGGTGTGGATTTCTTGGAAGTGGTAAATCAAAATATTTAAAATCTGTTCCATAAAACATAAACACCTGAAATTTTGAAAAAATAATAATACTTTAATGCATGAGAAAGAAATAAAATGAAATTTTTTATGGTTTCTAAAATAATGTATGCAAAGTAATTAGTCTCAATTGATATTTGTTGCAAATTGCATGTACATGTATTAATCATAATGCAATTTATAAAAATGAATTCTAATGGTTAAAGTCCATCAGATTGCAGCAATTCATACTATAATAACTGCTGATTATCTATATTAATCAGATACATTTATTATGCAGATTACCCAATATTGTAACAAGATTTCAAGGAAGGAAGAATATACAACAGACCAGACCCCCTGAATCTTAAGTTCAGTGCTCTACTAACTGAACTACCTTGCATCAGTTGCTTGACATCACATGCCTGACTGTCACATTCTTCCCTCCTCAACTGTCTTCACATTCTGAAGTGAAGACATTAATCCAGAATATTTATCCCTAGCGGCAGTTCCAGGGGTTAGTCTAAAACACCAAATGTAACAGGAAGGGAGAAAATGTAACAGACCAAACCCAAGATCTGAATCCAGGTCCCTGAATCACTAGTCAAGTGTTTAGCAACTGAGCTATCTGGCATCAGTAATCAAACCCATCTTACCACCACAATATCTAAAGTGTAATGATCATACTTTTGTTTGAGGGTTATTCCTGTAATGTCTGTTGACTGTGAAGAAACATTTGACTTTTCCACACTTCTTGTATTTTCCAGGTTCACCAGTAAATGGAGTCCACCACAGTATTATAGGCTCTGTTATTTTTTCTTGCGATTTTCTTTTTTCCTCATCTGGATTTAATTCTGCTGGGTCTGTTCATGTACAGTGTATTTACATTAATTACAAATAGCTACACCTGGGCTATCAAATTCTGACTATCTCCTCCAAAATACGAGGTGGATGAAAAACGCTTTAGAATGATTCTAGAAAAGCTTACCTTCATAAAATGATTGGAAAATATTGTTCCCACCATCAAAATCCTGAAACACAGTGGAATATGGAAGTAGATTTATAAACATAATATAGTTTTAAAATATTTTGCAATACCTATTACTCAAACTGCTTAAACTGACAGTAAAAACGAACATCACACACATCTGTTATTCCAAACAAAGAATGATATATATGTACTCGCGAGTAAAAATCGCTTGAGAATTTCCAGAGAAAATTCGAGCAATATAATAATTCGAGTGATAGTGAAAGTACACGTTTCCTAACCTACCTCACCACCATAAAATATCATCGAAATAAAAATAGCAATGAACACGAACACAAAACATAACATGAACAATTTAAATGCAGTTTTGATTCGCATCCTATCAAAATTCACTAATACATATCTATAAAAGAAAACAAAAAATATCGTCCGGCCAGCCGTAGTTGCCTATTAAACTGGTTCTTTTCGAAGAACTGAATACCAGTTTATAAATTTAGTCAACTTGTACCCTGATTATTTCTTATATGATTTATTTTATATTCAATAATATACATAGTATTGTTTTCTATACATGTATATATGATATTTCATATTTGTGTAATGCTATCTATCTGGTCTTAACTATTTTCAGACTAACTCCCAGTTTGATGTACATTTATTTAACAAGACATTTTCTGGCAACAATAAAACATGTCACTGATGCATGTATTCATTTATGTCTCTAATGTATGAAGTAAAGTACGAGCACGTCTGATGCTGTTTTGGGGCGAATATAATGATGCATCTTATCGACAGATACGTGTTATTCAGTTTACATTACTGATCCCAATACTTGTACACGTATTAATTTGTCATCTGAAATTGGTACTTCATAATTAAAAATGCTAATTCATTTTGTATTTATTTTAACCAAAACTTGCAAAATTTCAAACTGAATAAAATAGACTAAAAGGTACACATGTATGTTGACAATTTGACTTGGTAAGTATAATCATACCACATCACTAGTAATTTTCCAAGTTTTTGTTTTTAAGAATTCAAGGACGTCAACATTGTCAAATTGAAGTCTGCTTCTCTCTCCTGCAATATACTCATTAGATTCTCTCTGATGTCATAGACGATGCATCATGCTGGTACTGCAAGATATATTTTTTTTTGGGGGGGGGGGGGGGCTATGTGTGCCAGTCTTTGAAAAAGCTCTCTTTTTTGTTATTATTGTGAAGTAGTATTAAAGATTGTAATCTGATTCTACTACCTTACAACAAAATGTCTGTTCAGTTCCAGTCCCACTGCTGTAGTGTTTATTATTTTGCTGACTTACCATCATATTGTTTTCAAGTGAAAAAATACCAAGGTCGTAGTGATTTTATTTTATTTTTACAACATGTATGGTATATTTTTTTCATTTTTAAAATTCATTATGAAAACTGTAATTGATAATTGAAATCTGGAGACCTTGTAGTGATTAACTCTCTTGGTACTCAGCCCATCACTAATCACTGTATATAAAAAATATATTGTTGCATTGTAGCCTTTGAAAGTTTTTCCTGGGTCAAAATGGCACAATATACCCCATGCTGAAAATGTGGTATAATTTTCTCAATACCTAGAAAAAAAATCATTTGTCTATAGTGCATAGGGGACCTTTAATCATTGTCCAGAACCATTGGACCAATTTCAACCAAAAACTGCCACAGAATATTGGATAGATTCCCAATATATACAAGGAATTTATTATTATGCAATTTAACAAGAAGCACTATTCATGAAATAAAATTACCCAGTCTTATCTTTATATTACTGAAATACGAGTAAAACTCTTGATCGACAGTCAGCTTTTCAGCGTCCGAATCATATAATGATATGGAAAATTCATGTGAATAAGGAATCTACCGTATCCCTGTGAGAAAGAAATTCAAAGGAGGAGCAATTGAAAGTTTTACACTATCAGTGTTCCAGACGCTTGAACCTTTTTAAGTCTATTTATATCTGTTGGAGAAAAGCAACTCAGGTGGATTTTGAGGCCCACGAGCTTTTTGTTTTTGTATTATTTAAATGCCATCATTACTTAACTACCCAGAATTGAATTCCTTTTCATCGGTTTATGTTTCTATATTCGTAAATTCCTGTAGATAAGCGTTATATCAGTTCATTGTTTCAAAATTGTAAGGTATAAATGAAGACTGTTAGGCAAATGCTTTCAAAAAGGAAAACAAATCTCTTCAATGTAATTTTTTCACAGGAATATGGAGAAGCTTGCACAGTAGAATTGGAAAATGGTCCAAATTGCACAACTCTGTGAATGTGCTGACAGGACCAGTGTATGATTTGAACCATGATGGTCTTCCAGATCAGTTTAATCAATCTCTGTGAGTCAAAAGATAATGTTATTTTATTAATCACAGGTGTGTGCTTGATCATTCTTTTGATTGTATGTTTTGTGTACTGGATGAGTTCCAATTTTTGCCAGGTACCAGTTTTTAACATTTTGGGTTTGAAATGTAATATTAGCAAATATTACATCATGGACACTTTATTTTACATTGTTATACAATTTTATTTTCAAAAGTCCTTAAGATATTGGTGAAAGTTAAGTTGAAGTAAAGTAAATGTCTATAAATTTTATAGAATGCAGTTCAATGTTATACAATTAGGGTCGTGGGTTAGATAGCCATATTTTTAAATTTAAAAGGCCTGCATTATTCTCAAAATTGAAGCATTCAAGATTAAGACAATGTATACAATATCTTACTAATCAGTTTTAGATACTTAATACTTCCCTTTAATAATAATTAATTCTGTCTAATTTTTGAATAACAATTATTTTATGAAATACCCCAATAGGCTTCCAATTTTCCCAATTTCAGTATTCCTTACCTCTGTCCTAATCAGAGAGCAAGAGGTCATATTGCATTCCAGAGCCACTTAGGTGACCTATTGCTATTTGTCTGTGTCATTGTCCATTAACAATTACATGATCTATTTTTAACTTCTTGATAACTACCCTTTCAATTCTTTTCAAATTTGGTATGAAGCATCTATTGTACAAGAGGGATAAAATTGTAAATTTTAGGACCCCTGGACCCCCACGGCCTTAGGGGTGGGTCAAAAATTGAAAAGATTGAAAATTATCTGACAGCACGTTTTCTTTCCGTCGTGGGAAAGAAAGAAGGAAATCCAATCAACCACATCGGGATTCACATGGAACCTCTTGAATTTAATTATGGTCTCCATCGGCTGCTCTGCTACTGAATTATGTGTATCTGTTCGGGTGATTGAACCACTGTGGTTGGTTCAGCCACCCTTTTATTTTCCGAATTCGAAGAGAACCAGACGCTTCCCTTGCAGGTATTTTCATGTATTTTGATCACAACATTAATGAAGTGTATCGGACAAGGAAGAAGGACAATGGACAATACCGGTGTTCGAAACAGGGACCCCAAAATCTCCAGACAAGTGTTTTACCAAGCATTTATTTGTCCCAGCTGAGCTACTAGTATCCTGTCACTGCCGATCAAACTGTTCAGAACATGGACCATATTCGTGATCAGATCAACCAACTGGTACTCTCAAGGATAAGGGAAATGATTATCAAAATATAAGACCATGCCTATTTCTTTCATGGGACTTAAGACTGCACAAGACATGGGTCCTGTATTCACAAGAAAGGCAACAAAAAGTACATTGTATGCTGTATATGAAAAGTCCTTTAAACTTTACTTTCTTCTGAACAGGAAGATGGTGATTTGCTAAAATTGCATACTCGCATAGTATTGATCAAGTTCGTCTAAACGACACACACACACACACATACACACACACACACACACACACACACACACACACACACACACACACATATATATATATATATATATATATATATATATGGAAACACAATAATGTTATCTATGTCAAATACCCTGTACACTGCAAATTACTGCAATGGGTAATTTGAAAGCATTCTCGCATAACTTAGTGTAGTTTAAACCTTTGATAAAAAACGACCCATCCCTCATTGTATATGTAGCGATATATTCGTTTGTCTAAGGTGAGTGTTGCCTCTTTTTTTTCAACAAATTGTACTTGCAAATCAATAAATTGTGATAACGGATTGATAAAATTCAAATTGTGTTTTTAAATCTCTGATTTTGTTTTGACAGTTGATGAAGTATTTGTTATAGAATTTTCTAATGCAAAGAAAGATATTTAACGTGCTCCTTCCCACTATTTTTCAGTATTAGTAGCAGTGAATAAAATGAATGTAAGCTCGAAAGTTATCAGTAAAGAACCATTTTAGATTTATGCAGGAACATCAATTTTGTTCGGGGTCTTTTCCGATAGTTATTGTAAAAATCTTGTTCAATGTAAAATGATTCAATAGTCTACTTTATGCATACACGAATAATCAATTATTGAATCCAAGGGCAATAACTTTGTTTTCTAAGATTTCTTTAAGTACATCATTATGCAATATATTTCCTTTATTTTTCACAGACATTTTGTGTATGTTTGTAAAGAAACAGTTTCATATAACTGTTATGAATACAATTATAACATTATAACCAGTTCTTGTACAATTTTGATGATGTTGTTCAAGGAAAATCGTAATTTTTTGACATTGATATATATAGGTGTCTCGCATCTTAAAATTGTTTGATATGTCCTATGTATTTTATTTAATGGTTTATCATTTAAATGGAAATAAATACGCCCCCTTTTTTGGTTGCTTGTAAAGACTTTCTGACAACCTACTTTTACAATTTCTCTCGCAGGCTGGTCCCCTCACTCTGAAAAACGACGATACTTGTCTGTGACACTGATTTTATACAAATAACAAAAATCACAGCTGTAGTATAAAAAACATAATACAGGATCCGTACTTTCCCAGCTGCACTTCATAGACATTAAATTCGACCATTTTCCCCATCGATTTTGATATCGGTTTTCTCTGTCATGATAAGGCATAGCTAAAAACTGTCACCAGGCATCGCGTGCTGGGTCGGTTATATATAGAAAATCATTTTTTTTAATGTATACTGACGTTAGGCTAACTTTTTTTTCTTTCACACAAATTTTATTCCTGATGTAAAATTTTGTCCCAATGTGTTCTCATATTTGAAGCTAATTTTGTGAGAATAAAAAGATCTAAAAACAATAACATGAGCGGTAACTATTTTTAGAATTTGAATAACAAAATAAATTCCTCAAAATTAGATCCACCATATACCACAACCGTGATGCCACATTGCTTACGTTTATCGGGATGAGATCAGACAAACTCCTGATTTTTTTTCGAAGTAGCCAAGAATACACTGCTAATAGTTAAGAGGAAATCTGAATAATTTTGTGGTCTTTTTTCTTCTTCTTCTGATTTCATATTGAAAGTTAAATAATATCACACATAACAAGTAATAATGAGTTCTGTTACAAGTAAGCGTGGGCAGGTCGCGGTAGCTCTGTGGAAGAGCGTTCGCTTCGTAACAGGGGGGTCGCGAGGTATAGCCCCACTCGGATCATGACCGGTCAAACCTAAGACGTTAACATAGGTAGTGAGAATCACGGATTTTTCTGATATGACCATAAAAACGTCCTGTGTCGTGGCAGGCGTTGGCACTTTAAGAAACTTTACTGCTACGGCCTGAGCATTTTGTGATCTTCAGCTACACTGGTGACGTCTCAATTTGAGCGAGAAATTCTCCATGGGATGTAAAACAATCACCCAACCAACGAAGTCATGCCAAACAAAAGTCTTCAGACAACGACTTCTCTTGCCGCTTGATCATAGTTACCGTAGACCTTAGCAAAGTATGCGAAGGCCACAGCATACAAAAACCTTGTTTCGAATGGATCAAGATGGCTGCGTTTCCGTGATAGTACCTTGCTTTTGAACACTCCTTTTTTGACTAATTTTCTCTTACACACGTGTTACTATTGGAACTCTTTTCGCCCTTTTTCGGTCGCTTGCTGCAGATAAAAGAAATTTCACTTTTTATTTACTTCTTTGAATGAGATTTTTAGATAGTAGTTTTACATAATATTGTAATGATTCTATAGATGTGCTAATCGATGGAAATCAAAGTACTGGAAGTATTTTGCATGGTCTTTTTGTTTTTTGTAGAGTACATGTATAATGGCGTTTCGGAAACTGAAAGCTTCAACACTAAGTAAGGCATTATGACCTTGTAAATGGATCCCTTATCAACATTTAGACAGATTTGAAGATACATGTATGCACCACATGTGAATGTGTTTTCTTTCCTTTTCTGTGTTGAAAGGAATTTATTAACAAACCTTGATACAAAACAAAATTTGTCCATTTTCGAGTTACCGTATTCAGGCATGATTCTAACATTTACTTTGTATTTGATGCGGCACATCAATATCCGGTTTTCAACTTGAATTTCCGAAGTTTTAAAGTACCAGAATTAAAGCGTTTTTCACTGGATTGAGGAGTTAAATGTCACTTTTATAGAAAAGATAACATGTTGAGACTATGTCAACTTGCAGCAGAATTGGAATTTAGTGTATCAAGGAACGACGCGTCTCCAATGTCGATGGCGTCATCATTCCGGTGATTGATTAATCTTTTCTAGATAGATGATGCTCCCCGGGTTCCCTGCAAAAATTTGTAGTTCTTATACCGAAAAAGCTTGGGGTAAAGATGATGTGGTGTTGGTTCACAATCTACAAAATGTCTGGAGCATAATCTGTCGTGACGTGAGCGGTTGTAGTCACGGCGCTTTAACATTTTAAGCCATTTTCTGCAGAGTTTGGGCTGTTTAGAGGATTTCACATCAGCCACGAACGCTTACCTCCCCTTCTTCCTCGTATCAGTCGACGCGGGTTCGATTCTCCCTCGATGTATGTGAGAAAGTTTGCCAGTTTACTTTCGAAAGGTCGGTGGTCTCTTCTCAGGTACTTTGTATATGGGTTCTCTCCTCTACCAATAAAAACTGGACGCCACCAGATAAGTGAAAAATTGTTGAGTGTGGCGGAAAACAACAATCAATCATTCAATCAATCAATCTTCCTTGTATCTGACGTATATCCTTCCACAACACAGAACTTGGTCATTTAGCAGTAGACGAACTCGTTTCTAACAAAAACAATTTTACCGCAAGTGATACGCCCTCAATTTTACAAAAAAATTACGTGACTCAAGGACAAATTAAATGTTAGAATACCGCCGGAACACGGTAAGTCACAAATGGGCTCGAAAATGCATTTTTTTTCTTCAAAAAAGTATATATTTTAAGGTTGTATCATACTGAATGTTACATGTCAGCGTTTCTAAAAAAAAATTTATGAGTCATCCTTAAGACGCTTCGGCAACTGTTGGGCACCTTTTATAAGATGTTTCGGCAAATTTTTCTTCTTCTAAATTCATCCATTTTGATTGATTGATTGTTGTTTTCCTCCACACTCAACAATTTTTCAGTTATCTGGTGGCGACCAGTTTTTATTGGTGGAGGAGAGAACCCAGATACAATGTACCCAGGAATAGACCACCTACCTTCCGAAAGTAAACTGCCAAACTTTCTCACATATATCGGCGCGAGCGGGAATCGATCCCGCACCGACTAGATGTGAGAGGCCTTGTGAGTTTGAGCGCGATGCTCTAACCACTTAGCCGCCGAGGCCCCTTAAACATAATTATGAAAAGATATTTCGAATGATACTGTAACCTGAATGAAATTTGATATTTTGCCGTTTTACGTTATACAGTGCTCACTCACTGCTGATAAGTTGTGTCGCTGTCTCGATAAAATGGTTGACGTACTAGTGTCATTAACTCTATACGCGTAACATCTTTATTAAAATACATATTGTTCCTGATTAATCAACTGTATAATAACAGATAATCCTTTCCATCTTAAATTCTATAGTGAAGCCCTTGCAAGTCCATGGGTATATTGAACAGCGATATATGAATTTTATAATGTCAACATTAACCCACTAGGTTAACTGAACAGAGAAAAGTCAGGGCATTCTATAGTTGTCAATACAAATCTTTATCAACGAGGATGACCGACGTGTCATTTAAACCCTTCAAGATCCCAGGTAAAACAAGGCCATTTAGTATTCTACAAATATCGACAATAAGTAAACGTTATATGCATTTTTAATACTATATGTAGCGAATGATTTTAGCATTGTTGAATATCATCAAAGCCAATTGCATATCTTACTCATCTGTTACATGCTATTGAACCGGTATAAAAAATAATTAATGGATTTATTCACTGTTGAATCAGTTTGGGTCAACAGATCAATACCGCTATTGTCAACGGACAAATCTCGTTAACCCGTTATCATCTTATGTTCAAATTCCCGGTTTATTTATTTACGTTGCTGTTTTGTATCTTGTATTGTATCAAAATATCACTTTCAGAAATAACATATTACATCGGATTGTGGTGCATATATACTCTATATCAGTCACTGCATCTTTATCGATTATTTGTGCATTGTATATGTATAATTAATCCACGTATAACTACCTCAGGATGAAAAGAAATCAATTTGTGACGTTTATAATAGATCGAGATGTATCTTACGTTAGGTAAAGAGACTACCAGTTTAGATTTTATCCGTTTGATGATTTCAGAAATGAGAAAAGGGCACATTTGCACATGACGAGGAAAGATCGTAGAAAAGTGGGACACATTTTAAGACAAAAGGTATATATATATTTTTTTTTTTCTTTTTCGTGATATTGTTTGTTTCTTTATTTTTATTTTCCGCCACACTTAAAAATTTTTCAGTTATCTGGTGGCGACCAGTTTTTGTAGGAGGAGGAGAGAACCCAGATACAATGTACCCGGGAAGAGACCACCGACCTTCCGAAAGTAAACTGGCAAATTTCGAGCGAGAATTGTGATTTTGAGCGCAATGCTCCAACAACTCGGCCACGGAGGCTTCTCGTTTTCGTGATAGAATATATATATATATATATATATATATATATATATATATATATATATATCTCCAAAATATTTATTGCTTCAACTGGATATTTTCAAAGCTTATCTGTGATGTTTACATTTGGTATTACAGAAGCAAACCTAACTCGTCCAGTGAGAGTGATGATCAGGTAAAGCTGTTGTAAAGATATTATCTTAGAGTTAATTGATTTAGCAATACAGTTAATGATACAAGATAAATTGATCAATGTTCTAACTACGTCCTTATTGTCTTTGAATGTTGGATAAGAAATGATTTTGCGTGCATTATTTTAGAAATGAATTTTATAACTTAAACAGAATTATTTTCACATTCTTCCAGGAAGTTTAGAAAATGCCTGCACCAGTATAAATTCCTGCTATATTTCGTGTTGATTTTTATAGTCTTGTACAAAGGTATGTATTTTACCAATTTAACATTAGTACATACAATTGTATACATTCAAGAAGAACAGAAATGTCTTTAATTTTTTGTAGCAAGATCAAACGATGATCGGTATTCATCAGATCAGAAAGTTCAACAATCAAGTAAAAATGATCATAACTTTACACAATTTAATCCTGTTATATTATGGTGGACCACTTATGGTGGGAAAACGGACGACGATGTAATGTGTGGAAAAGTCAAATGTCGAGTCAGTGTGAACAGGGCACTGAAATCTCACAAAGACGTTAAGGTAAAATATCTGCTAAAATTGTGATGAAAAGCACTTTTGTGTATAAAAATGAATTTTACTTTGAAAAATTTAACACCTCATGTAAATACCGTCTCGTAATTGTTGCGAAAAGACTGATATTTTGATGCATTTATTCGATATCCGTGATTGAACAATATAAAGTATGTGTAATAATATTAGCATCAATGTTGCATGTCTCGATGTTCCTCAGGCTTTTGTTTTTTACGGGACCCCCTTGGACCTGACGGACATGCCACTACCGCGGAATCCAGACCATATCTGGGGTCTGAAACATGAGGAATCGCCTAAAAACAACGACTTTCTCTTTTCACACGAGGAAATCGTTTCTTTATTTAACTATACATCGACATTCAAACGGCAGTCTGATTACCCTTTACCCACTCAGCACCTTCCTAACTTGGACTATCTAATGGCAAGTACTTTTTATCAAACTATCAATATTGAAAAGTAAGCTTGGTGAAGCTAATTTCTAACTGTTTATCAACCTGCCATTAGTTTAAATCTTTGTTGAATTGATTTTAAAGTTAATAATGTTTTCTGTACTTGATGTTTGGCATCAACCATTGAAACATTGTGCATTTCGTAACTGTAAACATTTTTTGATGTAAAGTTTAAAAATCATACCTTATGAAAAAAATATATTTACAATTTATTGCAACATTTCAGGACAACATGTTCGTCGTTGATACTAAAACTAAGTCTGTATTGAGGAAGACAGAGAATCTAGCCCCAGTACTTTATATCCAAAGCGACTGTGGGGCACCTTCGGATAGGGACGAGTTCGTAAAGCTCCTCAGAAAGCATATCCAAATAGACTCGTATGGTAGATGTTTACACAATAAAGACCTCCCTGAACAGTATGTGAATACTAACCTTATTCCCGATTTCCATGTTTGTTGTACCAGAGACATAATCATATATGTCTCTGATTGTACCGAAACCCAGAAGAGTACATCAATTCGATTAATCATAATATCTGCTATATTGTTCCTTAAATAAATATAAAAGACAACGATTAGTCTGCGGTCATCACATTCTGAATTCTATAAGATAGTAATGACAAATAATGTACTTTAGGATATATAAAGTCCAAAACAATATAAGTTTTATCCTATATTAAGAAAAGCTTTAGAAATAAGTCTCATTTTTAATTATCATGAATATTATTATCATTTAATTTAAGTGGTCGTCAGAGCATTCAGAACTCCTAAAGACTTGAACAAGTGCAAATTACCTTTGATAGTATTCATTGCACAGGTTATACAGGACCACTGTTTCTTGCATGGTCCTCAAATGACTTTAAAGTTTCATAATTTTGGTATACAAATCTGCTAGGAGTCAAAATTGTAAAATTTCCCCAGTTTAACGTTGTTCTTTAAGTTCTAGAATATAATTAAAAGCTCTACAACTCAGAATGAAATAAAACAGGAAAATCGTCAAGAAAAGATTCATCTCTATATGAATGTATGACGATATGTAAAATTACATTGCAGTTCAACAAGAAAATTAAGTTCACAACATTATGGACGATCGGACAGAAAAATTAAAAGCAAAATGTAATGCCGTCTTCGATGAAACCTACTAATCATATTGCCAAATCTGTTTATGCACATTTTACAACAAAAATCGTTTGGGAAATATTGATACATTCTTCCTGTATCCAATTAAAAGCTGACAGTTAATGCATGATATCTATGAATTTTGATACATCAACAAATGCATTTCTTTCCTAGCATCAGATTTGAAGTTGGCAAGAGTATGGCTGGAATGCATCATAATGATTTCCTTAAGCTGGCAGCAAAGTACAAATTCACTCTGTCCATGGAAAATGCTGTATGTGACGATTATATAACAGAGAAGTTGTGGCGTCCGCTGAGACTGGGCTCCGTACCCATTGTGTTCGGTTCACCTAAAGTAAAGGTAATACAGTGACATTTTATGAACTCAGTAAGACTTTTCCAAAGACAAATAAAATGCTTTTTATTTAGTAGGAGTGTTAATTATTTACCTACTAGTATTTAATGAGTAACACTCTAACACCAATGTACAGTAACGGCATACTATGCATTTCAGGACTATCTTCCTTCAAATACGTCGGCTATACTGGTATCAGATTTTAAAAATGCTCAACACCTTGCTGATTATTTAGTAGAGTTGGACAAAAATGATGAAAAGTATAGCGAGTACTTGAAATTCAAATCCTCAAAAATAGAAAATCGGAACCTAATCTCTCATATGGAGGATCGCGAGTGGGGCGATTTTAGTGTAATTCAGAAGACTCCGAAAAAGTTCTATTCACACATGCAAGGATTTGATTGTTTTATATGCCGCAAAATTCACGAAATACAAGAAGCAAAAATCCAAAATGAATTTCCAACGCCACATATAGCAAATATTGATCACTATGGCTGTCCACCACCAAGACGTTTCGATAAAGATGGACAGTATGGAGTCTTCGATGAATGGTTCGCAGAACCGTGGTTTTATTCGAAATACCTTGCAAAGGCATTCCGAAAATACTATGACAGTAATCATGTGGATTTCACACATGACGATTTACAAGCTTTGTCGAAAAAACTGCGAGAATATGATAAAATGGGTAAGACATAAAATACTCTCCAAGAGTACAAAATAAGCAAAATATAAAAACAGCTTCATCATATTGTTTGTGTCTGTCAGTATAAATATATGATTCTTAATTTTGAATATATGCACTTTTAAGGTACTATTGACAAAGTACTGTATATGAATTCAGTAGTGCTCTTCTGTTTGCATCACATATGTTTTATAATCAGATAATAGCACAGAACACTGAAGACTGAGAATCAGCATTTCCATGGCCTTTTCCTTTTGTTACGTTGAATCTGAGGTTAGGTCGTTTTATCTTCCGAGTTGCGGCCTTTCTGGGTGCTCTGATTGGTGATAGCTTCAATATAAGAATCATCATTTTCTTCAAGTTTGGATGGATAGGAATTAGAACAAAGACACATTCAAGTTATAGTAGGACATGTATAAACAATTCAATTCTTGCGATGATTTACATAGTAAGATGGACATTGATCATAAAACTATCTGAATGACCATTATACTTACCTTAACTATTTCCGGTAAAGGTGAATCTGTTGAATTACGTGAATGCTGTTTCTTTGGAACGGGGTATACGATGGAATACCGATCACATGACGAAATCTTCGGAACTATTGGCAGTATGGGACTAATGTCTGTAAAGGAAAGAAAATATTTTAGTGGTTTATACCAAATTCATTTCAAAATTCTCGTCTTTGCGCAATGTTGAATTGCATATGTCTAATACAGATTTACATAAAAATAAGTTCTGTGTGTGTCCCAAAAGACTTTACAGTACATGTACTAAAAGTAAACGATAAAGATCCGTTTTAGCTCAAAGGCCGTAAGCGACGAGCATAGGCCTAAATTTTGCAACCCTTCACCGCCAATGCTGACGTCGTCATATGAGTGAAAGTTTCTCGAGAGGGACATTAACCAATATACAATCAATCAATCAAAAGCAAACGTGCGTGGACATCAAAATATGACTTGTCGGTGTGCACAGGAGTCCCTATAAACACCATTAATTCAAGTACGAAAAGTACTGTATTCATCTCTGATGCTGTATAGACCCACATGCAATTAATACACCTCGGTACTCTCAAATCGTAATAAATGGTTATGGTTGTTTTAGGTGAAAAGCAACATGTATCAAAAGTATTAAGTTCGTGATATGAATGTTTTAAAATCACAGAATACGTAGATTGCCCCTCCTTATCGATATTCCATCACCTTAGGTTCATATATGTGGCATTAAAACGAGACTCGCCTTCATTTATGTTGCAATAGTGAAGTCTAGAAGTTGACGAATTCGTTGGTTCAGGGCAATTATGAAGACACAGAAGAGGAACATGTTTACTGTTCTCCAGTTGAACAACAATTCTGCAACAGTCCTCTGACATCAGGCAGTTCAGGACAGGGTAATGCATGTCAATCATTGTCACGTGAAGACCCCAAAGTACATCCCATAACCTAATAGTGCCATCTTTTGATGCTATGTACGAGAAATAATTTTTAATAACTGAAACATTGTTATAAATATTTATCATTCATAAGGAATTTTATTTTGTACAATAATGTTACATTTTGTGTAAAATCCTTCAATTCAATCCTGGAACGACTATTACTTTGAGAATGATTGAGAGTCTTTGTGTGGATATTCAGTTATGTTTTACAAAATTTACAAAGTCACTTCCCATTGTCTACAAGTACACGTCAAAATATTTTTTTAAGTAATTATATAGATTCGTACATGATATTACGAACTGTTCGTTGGAAAGGAAATTAAGTGTAGTGACACACATGGTGTGAGTGTTAAGTTTATGTAGGTACTCCCCGCTAGACACGTCCCATACTATTATGCTTCCGTCGCTTGCCCCGGAAATAATATTGCTTCCATCACTGTTAATGACTACCTTGACAATACTGCTGCTATGTTCCACCAAGACCTGAAATATATAATTCGTTGATGAGGATCCATACATGTAGTTTTTTTATATTCCTATAGGTCTACACAAACTGTACGGCAGTTCTATCCGTACCAATGCTAATATCATTGAACTGCGACAGTTTATATTTTACCAGAGCTGGAAATTCTCAATTTTTGGAGTGGCGTAATAAATATACCTGGGTGAGTTTTCCTGTCGTCAGGTCCCAGACCTTGCAAGACTTATCCTCAGATCCTGTCACTAGAAACCGGTCTTTTGTGTCGCAACAGAGGCATGTGATCTTTTCTGTATGGCTGATACCAGTTACCAACGTCCCGGAATCAGTTTTCCATACTCGTGCACTGAAAATATTAACATCTATGTTTATAAAGAATTTACTTCTCTATCCATATCTGTCTGTCAAATATTCTTAAAGGAACTTGGAAATCTAAAATAAACAGACTACCCCGAAGTAGGTTCAACTGTAATTAATTCGAGATTTGTGTTTCTTGACTTTTATTACTGGATGTATTTGCTGTATCAAATACTGGATCTTTTTTTTTTTAATTATATATATATATATATATATATATATATATATGCAAAATATGACTTTGTCATACCAGTTATCTCCCCTTGCAGTAACGAGTAACTGGCAATCTGTGGACAGTATAAATGTATAGGCCTGTCTGTCGATAGATATTAACGTTGTTCCATTGTCCGCTCGCCACAGATGGAAGTGTCCCAATATGTCGTATGATAATACTCGAACATCATCGTCCAGGATCTTCATCTGTTTTACGAGGTTCTCGTGTTTCTATTTGAAAAGTGTTGAGAAATTGGTTACATTCAGGTCTTTATTTCATTATAATTCAGAACACATTGCCTGAAAGCAGTCGTGGCAATCTAGCACTGGCTGCAGATCTGATTGATTGGTCGATTAAATATTGTTTAACGTCCCGCTCGAGAATCTTTCACTCATATGGAGACGTCCCATTGCCGGTGAAGGGCTGCAAGTTTAGGCCTATACTCGGCGCTTATGACCTTTGAGCAGGGAGGGATCGTTTACGTGCACCATCTGCTGTGACACGGGATCTCGGTTTTTGCGGTCTCATCCGAAGGACCACCCCATTTTGACGCCTCTTACGACAAGCAAGGGATACTAAGGATCTATTCTAACAACTCGGATCCCCACGGGGTTGCTGCAGATCTGTAGATTTCTGGGAAAATATTGGAACAGACCTCCACCTCTTGTATAAACCTTCGATTTATAGCGCAGACAATTATATCGCTTGAGTTCGAATTTACTATGCAAGATTAAAAGTATACAATTGCAACTATAGTGCACCCACGTTCGACGATGAATAAATGGTAAACCAAATAATCCTGTTTGTTATTTATTTTTATTCAACTCGACATTTAGATATACAGAGGGCAATGTATCTATTAACACTTATTTTAATTCATTAAAACAAACCCAACCCCTAATGCTACTTTAAAATACTAGTAAGCATCTTTCTTACAATCAGTAATCTTAATAGATAAATTAACAATATTTGAAAAAATAAAATAGTAAACGCACAACAAGATCAATACCGGCGTAAATCCATAACGAATATTTGATTAAATAGATCAACTCGAATGCCGAATTTTAATGCATCGTTATAACGATCTAGTTTGCCAATACAACTTACCACTAAGTCAAATGACGTCTGATGTGTTTCATACCAATTGTTAGGCCGTTCTTGGCACACTGATGTTGACTACGAATTGCTCCGTTTACCTGATCGGAATATAGGGCTCACGGCGGGTGTGACCGGTCGACAGGGGATGCTTACTCCTCCTAGGCACCTGATCCCACCTCTAGTATGACCAGGGGTCCGTTTTTGCCCATCTCTAATTTGTATTTTCTATAGGAATTACGAGATTGAATACTGTTAGTTATCTTAGCCTTTTCATGTAGTAATAAAATTGGGGCGATAACTCGCATTTGTTCACTGTAGAAAACCAATCAAATGTTTTAGCAATTTAACGCGACGGGATCAGGTAGCTGATAGTGATCCCGTGATGAGAACTTGGTTAATCCGAGTTGCATTGAGATAACCGCATTAGATTTTAATTGTCACAGGAACGTGATAAACTATGGATAACCATTGCTTGTACTGTTTGTCCATTCGATACATCCCTGTGACCTTGGAAGTAAGACACCATAGAATCTTCCACGTCTTCTTCGTACTTGGATATTATATTGAACATAGGTGTCAACGACAAACGGTATGTCTTCAGCTTCCTCATCACCAACTTTCCATATTTATGTAGCAACATTCCATTATCACTTGCATATGACATTTATTTCTCTCAACTGATTCGATATGCATGAGCATATTTTGCGTAGGATCAGGTTTGAAATTGAGGCAGGCTACTGACAAATAAGTTGATGTTACAGGGGTTTCAACATCTCGGTTAAAGTTAGCATTTCACAAATTCTATGGCCGTAAAATTGATCTAATTTACAAATACAGCCTGTCATAATGTCTAATTTTGTCCAATGTGTTTCATTCCTTTTGTTAGACCGTTCGTTTTCATATACTAATTTTGACTACGTATTACTTCGTTTACCTGATGAAGATATGGGGCTCACGTCGGGTGTGACCGTCAATAGTGGATGCTTAGTCCTACTAGACACCTGATTCCACCTCTCGTGTAACGATAGGACATCCCATGTCTTACCTCATAGTTTGTGATAACTGAGGCCAAAGTCATGCTCCAGACTTTGATTTTCTTGTCTTCAGCTGACGTCACTGTAAAGGCGGAGTTTGCAGAGGGTTCGATACAAGTGATGGCGCCATAATGTCCCAGAAAACTTTCCGCATACTTGCTTAATTCGAGATTCCAAAGTTTGATCTCCCCATTTGTGGCCCCTTTGAAGTTATTGAAAAAATATTCAATGCACATGAATCTGTATTACTGATACTTTTGTTTTTTATTCAATCACATATGATATATACAAAACTTAATCCATTTGCACAATGGTTCATACGCTAGCTACTAAAATATTTATCTGACACCCGAGATTTCTACTCATGCATACTTCTAATTGTCATGAAGTATCAAATACTAAATAATCTCCACATCATGCAATGAAACGACTTACCTGACATGGCGAATTTACCGTCACTTGTGATGGCTATACACGTCACAATATATGTATGTCTGTCGCTTTTCACATTATTTGTCATTTTAGGCAGAAAACTCCATAAATTGATCTTACCCTGCAATGACAAAACAAGACTTTATTTTGAAAACGTTTATTAATATACGAGGGTTGTCTAAAAAGTTTCGGTAAAGCAACTAAAGTTGTATTTTTTGGTGTTACGAATTATCATTTAATCTAATTTGATTGAAAGATTAATAAAGTTTGAAACAATTGGAAGGGTTTTCCTTTTATTAAGGAGGTTCAAATAAAAATAACCAAAATATGTAATCCTGCATGGTTTATTTCTTTGTTCATTCAATGGACCGTACAAGAATAAAATGTGAAATAAACAAATGAGATATTTTCCCGATAGATCCAATATCCACTAAATTGTATCTTACGATTGCAGCATTCTTAAAAAAAAAGAATTATTGATCGTCAGTAAAAGTATAGTGAAGTGGCATAAATTAGAAAGTCCATTGTAAGGAGTTTCCGCATTTCACAAAAGGCTTTGATAACAAACAATACTCAATCTCTTAGTTCCTATAGAACAGAGAAATCGGAGAAATGAGCAAACACGGACTCCTGGATATACCAGAGGTGGGATCAGGTATCTAGGAGGAGTGAAGATCCCCTGTTGACCGGTTGCACCCGCCGTGAGCCCTATATTATGATCAGGTAAACGGAGTACTCAGAATCGGTGTGCCAAGAACGTCATAACAATTGGCATAAAACACGTCAGATAGCATTTGACGTAATGGAGGGTTGTAGTGGCAAACTAGATCATTATAAAGACCATAGAATTTGCGAAATGTTTACATTACACGATCATTGTAGAAACCCTGTAACATCAACTTCTTTGTCAGTAGCCATCCTCTATTCAAAAACTGATCGTATGCAGAAGAAGCTCTTGCCTATTGAATCAGTTGGGAGATATAAACACCATATATAGTTGATAATGGAATATTGCTACGTGTAGACAAATATAGACAAAGGAAGTTGACGATGGAAAAATTTAAATCATTCCGTTTGCGACAAAGGCGAGCTGCCAATTTGCCGTCAGCATTTATTTTCAATAAAATATCCACGTACGAAGCAAATTGGAATACTCTGTGGTGTCTTTTATTTCACTAGAATATATTGAATCGAGATATGAATGCTAATTATCATTGTTAATAGATAAAACGTCGTCGATATACCTAAATGTCGAATTGAAGGCCACAGCAAGATACTTGTTCTTCTCCTGAAGATTTTGAATATATTCTGCTTCATAATGTAAAAACAGGTCAGCTAATAAAGGAGCGCAGTTCATGCTTAACGTACTCTTTCACAAATATCAATTTCGGAAATGCCCGATGTTCTGTTCCATTACTGACATGTAGTATGGGCGTTTCCTTGTATGACTTCTTCTTTTTTAATATTCCGTATACAATAATCGTCTAATCGAGTTCCTTTAATTGGTAAACCTACTCGGCATGCTCTGCCAACAATTCAGATAAGTTTTATCTTTCCTTGTCGGTATTTGTCACTGTCAAAGATAATGACTATTCAAATAACAAGATGCTCATGGACCACAGTGCTCATCAGAGTTACATTCGCCCTGATCAGGTCTTCATCAGAAGAGTTTTAAGGATTTTTTTTTATTTTTATTCCCACGCAATATTTTCTCCCCATATGATAACCCCACGGGGTCATGAGTAAATAGAAATGGTATCTATACAACATACAGATACATGTACAACAATATTACTATCATGTTCTTGCTGTGGTGTTCTGGACAAAATATTATTTTTTAAAACGTATTCTAGTCCCATTCTTAAAGCTGAAAATTTTCAATGTTTTTCCTCTTTCAATGTTTACAGTGCATAACTAAGGTATTTCGAATGATCAGCAAAATTTTTAATGTCAGTTGTCGAGTTACATAAGAGATACAGAGCTCTTAATTCTTTGTCGTGTAAACAAGGTTCGTGTCATGTTTTTTTTCTTGTTTGCATAGGTGAAATACTAAGTTTCCGTTTAAAGCAGATTGTTTTTTCAATTTACAAGTTAATTCTGAACACAATTAAATAGATTCTAGTGTCTGTCATACCTCATTTTGTTTTAAACATGGCATTTTCTGTGAAGCAATCTTTATTTTTAAACAAAAATGGAACGAATTGAACAAATTCGAATTTGAACTTCCTGACAATGCTTGCATATCATGACCCTGTTGCTATTGAGAAAAATGTTTTGGTTACCATTTGAACAAACGTGGATCAGTAATACTTGAAGATGCTTGCAAATAATCTAACTAAATCATGACCCAGTTGTTCTGGAAAAAAAATTTAAAAGATTTTTCCTATCTACGTATACATCCCAATAAAAAGCTTTAATAACCTAATACAGTCCCCCCCCCCCCCCCCATGATTTGGACAAACTTTTATAATGTCAGGAAGCTTCATCACAAAAGTTTCATCTTTTCTGGTCCATAGATTCTTGAGATCTTTAAACGAACCCGCTTTATTATTGCCTTTTCTTCATTATCTCCCCTTGGAAGCGGAGATTAGACTTGAATTTCTTCAGCCAAAGATACTCTGTGGCAAGTTTGACTGAGTTTGGTTCAGTGGTTTTGGAGAAGAACTTTGAAACGATTACAACGCCAATGACGCTAACGCTGAGCACGTCGCTAACAGACAATAGCCAACTTTTGATCAGAACACATCACGTTATCCCTTAGTTCAGGTGACTAAATAAAAGGAAACCTTTGAAACTACGCACTAAACCATGAACCCTATTTTTGCTCCAATAAAGATATACTTACGATCAAATTACACATTATAACCAAGAATTACTAAAGTTGTTACCATACAAAGTTCCAGTAATTCTCTTAGAATAGTTCACTAGATAGATGTATTTAACATACTCATTAACGTATTAGACGACAGTGGTAAATGAATAAAGTTAATTGAAGAATGAATCAATTAAATGTAGTTAACTTTGAATAGATTCTTCTCGAGAAAAACCATATCATTATATCACATCGCTCTAAATATACGCGAGACATTTTTTAACGCGTAATTTCGCAAGAAGCATCACTCGCGAAATAGGACTGCTCGCTTTTTTAAGTTCATATTGCAGAAATACACGTTGAAACTCTTGATCAACAGACCACTCACGAATTCATGATCGCGTGATTTGACTTCCACGATGCATTTCGCGATATTAAGTACTCGCGTAGAATAAAGATTTTACAGTAATTTGGTATCGGAAAAGCAGTTATTTTTTACGCACTTACCATAAAAATCAATATCTAAAGTCAACGTAATTGATATGAGCTGTTCTGTTTGATGCTATGTTCTAGAAAAGTGCTCGTTAACTACATGTACCTCTGATGATGAAAAAATCATAGACTGGTCTTTAGAAATTCTGACGTCAGTGACAGCAGAGCTATGTCCTTGGAAGACATTTATGAGTTCCGTGGTCCTGAAGTTGTAGAGATAAACCATGTTGTCTTGGCATCCAGCAAACACATGGTGGCAATTATCTGCTAGGACCAGGGATCTTACCTTTAACAGACAAGCAATCAATGAAAAAAACATCGTGTTGACAAGTTCATTACTGTTATCTAAGGAATAAGGATTTCCCTTAATCTGGTAAAAATATAGCGCGTGACGTGGGTTTATTACACAACTAAGACAATTAATTAACGCATTCTCGTCAGCGTGTAAAAATAAACGGCATTGTGAATGTACTTATTTTTGGATCTATTTTCATTTAAGAGGAACTATAATTTTCCTGTTACATAAAGGCTACGCGTGGATGTACCTTAGTCCCATCTGCACTGAGAGTCCATGCGACATATAGAGTGAAATGTACTTGTTGAATGAAAATCAAGTCCATATCGTATATCCCAGGATACCTCTTACAACAAATACGTGACAAAATATCAGATACCACTATAGAAATAAATTTTATATGAAATTTCCTATTAATAAATCATATTTCCCATTAAGAAACGGTTTACCATAGATTTATCACAGATAATGCCAAAATCAATTATCAAATAGATGAAAACGACTTGGTTATACTTCATATAAACCCAGCAGCATGCTTTGAATTTTCGTAAATGACCCAATTCTTTTATAACTTAATATACCACAGTAGTCCCCCATACCATTGGTACAAGTTGAACTTAAAGTGGTGACGGTGCTAACGTTAGGGTGGGTGCCACTTAATTCCGATATGGCAACATCTGAATTTGAACTTGAAGGTTGAAGAAGTATTATAGTAATTTGAAGTAAAACTTCGTAGAACTTCCTATTGTGTAAATTGAGGAAGGCCTTGCATTTTAAATCATTAAATCAGTGTCTGGTGGCATTGTGAAACGAATATGTTAATATACACATGCACACATCTTATTTTATGACAGAATTTTAGCACCGATTTTTGCACTAATTTTGGCATTGAAGTCTGTCAAGCCATTCCTGTCCATAAATGAAATTACGATATTTTGATATGTTACAATCTTAAGGAGGAAAAATACAGCCTGCAAAGCCCTCTATCATATAGATCAAGATGACAGCGTCCCGGGCTACAACGAAGAAAATTTTCTTGAAAATACGTTACCTTTCATTACTTATTTTCACTATTTTTCTCTGTCGTGGGTCACTACTCGCTCGGTGTGTGTGTGTGTGTGTGCGAGTGGGGGGGGGGGGGGGGGGGTTACGGTCATCTATTTTATGGCAGCGTCTGAAAATCGTAAATTGTTTTATCCTTCATTTCCCTAAATTTTACAATTATTCTGAATTTAAGGAAGAATACAACACCCTAGCGAAATCTAATATAGATCGAAACTGGAAGATGTGTATAATATTTTGAAATTAATAAGTTTCAATTTTACGTTATTTAGTTGTTTTTTAAAATACAATTTTAGTAGAGAGTAATCTGAAATTTTGTTTTAAAAAATCCCTGCCAGACTCGAACGCACAAACCACAAATCAGCAGTCGACACGTTAACTTACCCAGTTAGACAATTAGATTAAAAGGAATATACATGTACTGTATTGTTATATAGATCTAGATTTTCATTCAATTTTAAAAACCGGAAGTCAGCCAATATGACGCTGTATTATTCTTCCTTAACAAGTCACTGAGTCCCCTTGTAATATTCAAAGCAATTTTGAAGCGTGCGATTTCGACAAAATGTCGCTTAGTTTTTTTTTTCCATATTGACGCCTCGAAAACACTGATGTGACGGTCGTAACTTTTAACGATTGATTGATTGATTACATATTGTTTAACGTCCCGCTCGAGAATCATTCACTCATATGGAGACGTCACCATTGCCGGTGAAGGGCTGCAAATTTTGGCCTATGTTCGGCGCTTATGGCCTTTGAGCAGGGAGAGATTTTTTACGTGGCACACCTGCTGTGAAACGGAACCTCGGTTTTTGCGGTCTCATCCGAAGGACCGCCCCATTTAGTCGCCTCTTACGACAAGCACGGGTACTGAGAATCTATTCTAACAACCCGGGTCCCCACGGGGATATTTTTAACGATGATGAGTGCAGCTTCTTCTCGATGTGAAAGATGATGACCATAATTTGAACATGTAAATGTCTATAAAAGTGGATTAATTATGAAAAAGATAATGATCAATCTTATAAATCCTAATATGTGACCGTTGGACTGCGAGAACCATGACATTGCATGTCCCAGGTGATCACCATATTCAGTAAAATACGCTAAATTAAAAGAAATATTCTCTCTCTTGTCTATATATTATTTATGAAATTCATCGGGCGCTGACATATCAACAAGTACGAACGAAAGTGTGAGAAATCTTTGTTTATCAAAACGATATTTGTGGCACTTTCAAATTAGTTTATTTATCTTATCTACGGGGTTTTCAATGAAGTACAGCAGATATATAGAACCCATGATGTCGTTCATATATTTAGTCATATAAAAACTGTTATAATATTAATTATACGATTTATTTTAAACGAATTGAATGTTCAAATTACAAATTAAATGTCTGATCTTGTATCTCTAGCAATCAAATTTAAAACTCGTATAATTGTTGAAGTATCGAATGAATCGATTACTCGGAACACGTTCTGAGGCTTCCTACAAATCAAAACGAAGATGCCGAGGATACCGATAGTTGAACAAAATGGTGGCACCCATACGGCTCACAGAATTTTCAGTGAACGTACAGTGCATATAAAGCATATTTGTATTCTTTTTTCGATTTTGTCTTTTTTTTCCTTTTACATTCGTGTTACCTTCAAAGCTTTGCTCAGTAATATGCATATATGGTGTGACTGTTGGACAGAGAGAAGCATGGAATAGTCATTGGTGTGTCTCAATTGATAACCATAATTCAGTTTAGAAACAAAAATATCCATTCACTTGAAAATATAGATTGTTTATGGAAATCCCTTTGCGCTAAACGCCCAGTTACATCAATATTAAAAAGGGAATATACGAAGATTACGACATGATCCGAATATATAACACCTACCGACGTAAACGGTACATTGTGACGTCACATTTACCTTCGATGTTCTTTTTTTCCTTTCAAACCAAATGATTATAAACAAAAATAAATACACCCCGTTTGCAATTTAAACGACAACTGAAAAACAAAATTAATCAACAATGTTATAAATTGGTTAAAGTAAGAGTATATATTTCGTATACGTTTATCATTGAAAGAAACTCATGAACTCGTTCAGCTATTTAGTCATATTACTGTTTTTCTATGTGACGATTTGCTAAAAACAGTTACAATGATAATCATATCATTCATTTTGAACTGTTTGAATTACAAATTGAACACCAAAGTCTTGTATTTTTTGGCATTCAAATATAAAACACGAATAATCGTTGAAGGAAAAAAAAAGACATAAAATTGGTAGTGCCGTATGCAGATATTACCTATTGCTTTGCCGATTTTAACTTTTCCTTTTTACATGTGTGTTACCTTTTGAGCCTTGCTTCATGGACGGGCCTTCCGGTATAAATAGACAATAACCGCAATACTTTATATGAATGTGAGTGATGCTTTGTAGTTAAATATAAAATTCATTTCACGAGTAAGGATTTATCGTCTACTTTCACGAGTGCGAATCACGAGTTAAAAGATTTTTAAAAAGTCCCTTTCCACGAGTGAAATAAATTCCATATTTGCTACAAAGCGCACAATTTGGTGGGATTGATGAGATATAGTTAATTTACGAATTAAAATGCACATGTTGCACTCCCTGTGTACCGTGTAAACGAAACTCTTTTGTTTTGTCGGAATATGTCAGAATTAGTGGTTAGATTTGAAGTTCACTTCTAATTTTCTTGCCATCCCTCTCTAATATCATTAATATTTTATGTGATAATCCCATCAGGTATTCTGTAATTTGCCTTACATTTGTGCGTCCTCCCTGTGTTGTACATTTGGGTAGAAAAATAATGTTCATACCTAAATTTTGAAAGCAATGAATATGATGTGATTTTTCGAGAAACTGTGTTAACGAGCACTTATTTAATGTCTGTTTGTATTACCTTAAATAACTTTACGATTGGGAATTGAAAACAAAATATGCAGGTATTATAAAACTGTTTAATGGCATACTAACGTTTCACAAGGTGAACAATAATTTCTGATCGGAAATATGGGTAAAATGGACAAACAATAATTACCCATCCTTTGTGTCCTTTAAGGTGGTGGATCCAGGAACCTGTTGTGAAGGACACTACATTTAGCCCACCGTCCTCACACCCTGTGTCAAACCAAATTGAATTACAATAAATATAATTTATTATCCAAAACAATTGTTTTCTGTACATGAAAAGACACTACATTAATGGTGTGTATATCTTTAACTATATTCATTTATTTTAACAATATGCATTTACATTTCCAATGTTTTGCCTTCGATATCTTTACCAATTGTAATGATAGCCATATTCTCATGAATACGATATAGGTGTGAACAATGTGCGTATAAATCTTGATAAATACAGTACGTCTATTGCAACGTCTGGGAATTCCGACAGAAATAAAAGTAGAATGCAAAATATAAAATATATGACGGGATGAACTACAATTCTTCACGCCGACAAATTTTTCATGAAGCATTAGTTAACTCGCTTCATGATGTATGCTGACGTGAAGTGTCACAATGTATTCAAAAACGATTGATTGATTGATTATTTATTGCTTTCCGCCACACTCAACATTTTTTCAGTTATCTGGTGGCGTCCAGTTTTTGTTGGTGGAGGAGAGAACCCAGATACAATGTACCCGGGAAGAGACCACCGACCTTCCGCAAGTAAACTGGCAAACTTGCTCACATAACGCCGCGGCCGAGATTCGAACAAGCGCCGACAGAAGTGAGAGGCTTTGTGATTTGAGCCCGATGCTCTAACCACTCGGCCACAGAGGCCCCTATTCAAAAATGAAATATAATTATTATTTTTTATATATTGTATGTGAGAGAGAAGGGTGTATGAATAGCATACCTGCCAACAGAAATGTATTATCAGATGTCAGATCTATACACGATATTGGCGAGTGTATGTCGTCTACAGTTAGCAGAGGAATCTTTTCTTTCATGCACCACACGATTATCTTTGTGTCCCGAGAAGCTTGAAAAAAAATCTAATATCATATCAACATGCTCAAGTGATTGTGTTTATTATTATTATTGTTTCTTTTACATGAATAAAAATTTGAATGTGAGAAAAGACATGTCCTTTTATGGATTTTATTTGAAATATTCCACTTTAAACAAGCCTTGTGCTTAAAATGTAATCCCTTCTCTTCATGTATGAGTCTTATGAATACACACGTGCATAGTACCTGAGGCTAACAAGTCAACATGGCTGTTGAACTTTAGGGCAACCACTGCTTTTGTGTGGCCTTTGAGAACATCCGTTCGCTTTCCTGTCAACACCGATGACACAACAATGGTCGTATCATCTGACCCACTAATTATGACGTCATCGCTTGGGGTTATAGCCAAGCAAAGAACAGCACCCAAATGTTCTCTGCGATGGAAATTAAGAATTACGTAAAATTGATTATATTGATTGGATTAGTTTATGAGAGTTTAAGTTCTGAACTGTTTACCTTATGACACATGTACATAGTCCTTCGGTAAATTTCCAAAATCGGACTGTTCCATCTTCTGAACCACTGATACAAAGCTGCTCAGTAGTCGACAATATCAGGCACCGAATAGTACTTCTATGCCCTGATAAAACACAGTACTTAGTCTCAGAAAACGGGCACATTTTTATGTGTTTGAAACTGAGCTGAGAATAAGAATTCTTATTTCATTTACGACAGAACAACTTCGTTCAATTAGTTTTATATTGTAAAAGCATTTACCAGAGAACAATTTCAACAGCTTTTTAGAAGGCACGTGATACATGGCAATGTCTAGAAGACCGAACGAACATAAAATGTGTTGGTTATTTTGTAGTGGTGTGATGAGGTTTGCTCCATCTAAGCCATCCATTGAAGCCACCAGGGGTAGATGAGGGTTAGGAAGCCATGATGTCATAGGAATGAACAAGGGTTCATTGTAAGTGTCACACCATTGCATGCTCTGGGTCACGAGAGATTCCGTGAACGACGGGTAGTAGTCTGCGGATTACAAATTCAGCAAAAACGTAACACGCTCTGTTGGTTTTTTTTTTCGCATTGAAACAAATTGTTCTGCAGAGTTGTCTAAATTTTAAAATCGAAGACATTAAATCATTTATTACTCGAGTCTTTGAAATCTAAATCTTCGATATTATATTCAAAACTGTAAGTACGTTTTTCATTCTTTGATATGGTATATGATATTATTTACACTTACATGTTCATATACGAGTTGTCAGAATATTCTAACATCTTTATACATGTATCACCTTGTTTTAGTGGTACATTCATTCACCCTTTACGAATAATTCAGCCAATGTTTACGATTACCTTTGATATCTCTCAAATATCCGATCAGTTCGTTAGCTAATTGTGTCGGCTGTCTCATAAGGACAGGCAAAGATTTTAGCAAGCAGTTGTAAATCAGAAAGATTTCAGCATCAACTAGTCTAGACAAGGTTAATTGGAAGTTCTGAAGAACGGTGTTTATTGAGGAAGAATCTATCATCGAGAGCAAATACTCAAAGTTACACAGGGCATGGCATTTCAGTCGCCTTGTATCACCTGCAAATCAAAAGCGATAAAACATGACAGTGGTTGTTGTCCATCTTCACTACAAATACTAATCGGGAGATAATCTTATCATTCTTTGAACAATGAAAAATCATTGCAGCTTGAATTCTACATCGTTTAACATTGATTTCATCACCCTGACGCTTCTTTATTAATTGATTAATCGAATTTTCTAGGTTTTATATGTCTTATCTGTGACTATTGAGCACCCAGGAACTGAGCTACATATTCTATCGACTCAGATGTGCTGCTATCTTGGTCGGAACCTTGGACGTCTCACGAAGTAAACACAAATATTTTATCGTTTTCCGGACGTTCTTCGTTAAAAAAAGAAATTCCCTGATTTTCTACTGAATACTTTGTCTCCACTTACATATTATAACTATCAATTGGCAAATAATATCATGTTATAACGAATTGTTTTGCGTTTTGACACTCAACAAAACACGTACATTTATATGGATTTGAAATTACTATTCACACAGACGTTGCATGATGACAGGCAAGCTTGCCTTCCAGAGCTGATAATTAAATCTCAAAAGAGTTCTGTGAATTTGCAGTTCAAGTTGTGTGACTTGAAGTTGTTTTATATTAAATACAGTGTAAATGAAAACCGACAATCAATTGATAAGGATTAATCAGAATGTTGATATGCTTAAAAGGAAGAGAACAGTTTACCTAACTGAAGAAGGTGTATCCAAAGTTCACTTATTCTCCTATCATTATACTTCGTCTCGCTATACAGAAGAGGCTGGTGACACACGAATCTCTGTCGATCTTCAGTCAATGTATTGCCTTTTAGATTCACCTGCTTCCCTTCTATCCATGTCTCCAAAAACAACTCCGTCAGATCCGAGTGGATGTTGCAGATGATATCCACATTTGCAATATATCTCCTTCGAATGATATCTTCTATAAAATTGTGAGACCAGCACAACACAACTTTTCTGTGTATGAAACGTTCAGACAACAGTAAACCTATAAATGAAATTGACAATGCATGACCATTCTTCTTGGTGCGTAAATCAGATTTGATTTGAATCATTGGTATTATAATACATACCTATTTCAGTTTTGAAGTAAACCCAAACAAACCAAGGGAATCGGAAGACGTCAGAATCACTAAATCTTAAAATGGATAATGTCACGTCGTTGTTGCAAGATAAAATATCCAAGAGTTCTGTTTCACTTAAACCATAGTTTGACAACGTGATATAACGACAGAGTGCCTCCACAACCACCGTTCCAAATTTGAATTCCAACTGATCTAAGTGTCTATGTACAAATTCCTCATTTGAAATAGCAAAGTGGTTGTTTATAAAATTGTAATTCACATGCCAATCTTTTAACAGTTCAAGAGCATTCTGAATAACAAAAGGCGAAGCTTTGAGAAGATGTTTAATGAAGATTTTTTCTTTGTTTTTGGCCATAACTCTTTTATGCTTTAACAAAGTAAAAGTCAGTGCGTTGCTTATTCGATCATCTGTCCATCCCGGGAATATCACCATACTATCCAGAACATTATTTGTTTTGACTTCGAGTTTCTGGAAGAAATATTGTTTTCCTGGTTTGTATGAAATAATAAGATGAACCTTAGGAGGTAGTTTAACTGAAAACCAGTCAATCATATTTTGATTTTCTCCATTAACCGGAATCTCCAAATTATCTGCACCATCTAAAACAATTACAAGATGACGTTGACCTTTGGAAATACGATTGGCAAGACCATAAAAGTAGTTTGTTAAATGACTGCCGTCATATTCCTCGAGACAAATGTTCTGCTGTAGAACAAAATTTAGCTGAACACAAATGTCCCTTAAAATTTGATGCTTATCCTTCGATTTTGGAGTTATTCCTACAAATCGTGGTATGAGTATCATGTCTTTGCCAAATAACTCTCTGGCACGAAAACACACTTTGGAAAGGAAATGCGACTTTCCTGATCCAGGATCCCCTTTCACGATAATAAGATGATGGTCATGTTTTGCCCCATTCATAAGCAGTAACTGTATCTTGGATAGCAAATATTCCAATCCACCTCCATGATAGACCTTCATCAAGTCTTTACATTGGTGCAGATGTATCAGTGTTTCGAGACAAAGTTCACCTTTCTTCGTTGATGGAAAATGAAGTTTTTGCCTTTCATTTTCAAGAAATAAATCTCTTAACCTCATTGCCACTGCTGCTGTCATGTTTTCAAGATATGTAACGTGTTCAGAATTGTCTTTTGATATACCGTTGGTATCATATGGTATACTGAATGTGAATTTATTTGACCCTGAAATCTTTGAATCCACCTCACATTTCAAATTGCTCAATCTCTCTTGTTTGTCCTTATCGATGATTCCGTTCAAACTAACATCAGTGAAAGCGATCTGAACATCTTTGACATTAGCCGATGTCAAACCTTTAGTAGAACGTGAATAAAAAACTATAATTCCATCTTTAAGTTGATTAGTGTAAACACAGAGGTAATTGAAGAACTGTTCTAATATGATTAGTTTATACAATGGCTATAATCCGAATTTGAATGTATTTTTCCATTATCAGAGCAAAGTGATGTACTGAATATTACCTTCTATATTTCTGAAAATGAATACTCCTTCTTTGCAGCCCAGTTTCAAAGCCTGTGTAACTTCTTGTTCAAAAGCTGGATTTAAAAAAGTCATTTGGATAATTGTTAAGAGAATACATATAAATATAAAACATGATAAACTGATATGACGTCTTAATCTTCTGTGCACTATATGGGCTAACTAGTCTCTCTGTGTCAAATCGCAAGATTCTGTGACAAAGCATTTCTTTTCTACGGCAACACATTTAATAAAATATCGAAAAATAATCACCAAACAATATTAGATTTCAGGTAATAAATTAACAATGAGAATTATGATTTGCGATGAATTTAAAATTCCAGTGATCAAACGAAAATGAGATACGGCCTATTTATGAATATCAAAACCTAGAATTTTACGTAAAAGTTTATCTATATGCCCTCATTTCCGGTAATTATGTTACAAATATTTTGATGTACTTCACTTATTGCTTAACAAATCAGTGTCATTACTTCTACCTGAGGTGAAGAAACGTTCTTGTTTCTGGAGATGAACCTGATTGATATTTCCTTCGTCATGTGCTATTTTGGCGCCATACTGAATGATGTCCAAGAGGCAAGCATAAGTAGCGGACCATTCGTCAACGTTCTGCTGGTGTTCACTGTGGTTAATGAAAGCCAAGTATACGAGTTTATATTTGTATCTTGGACAGTTGTATACGGAAGGTCAAATTGCATATTATGTCGCTTTACTACATATTAATGAAATCAGCACGTTACATAAGGTATGAAAAGGTGACAACAACGAACTGTGATCAATCTCATAACTCCTATAAAAAATGAGTGTGGCAAACATAGACCCCCGACTCTCATTTGTACCTGATGCCATCCAGCTGTCACCCACAAACAGAAGATATGATCTTTGCAAGGTACAGTCCGCAATGGATGAGATGTCACGACAGGACCGACAGTCCCTCCTCCAGTATAAAGAAAATCCTCAAAATGACAAGGTTCCACTAGTCACTACTTACCATCCCGCCTTAAGAACCTCAACGGTATTCTTGGAAAACATCTGCCCATTTAGTATACCAATAAACCCATAGCATGTTTTAAAGGAACTCCCCAAGAGATCCTTCAGACGCCCCCAGAAACCTGAAGGGCATCGTAGTAAGGACTAGATGGGATAAACCTTGACCTAATGTAGGTTTCAAATAAGCTGAGACCTCAGATGTCAATTATATAACTGTAGCTCACAAACTGCGAGCCTTAGCAGTCCTGTCACATGTCACAGTTACAAAATATTGGGAAACGTTTCCTGAAAAACTAATAACGGCATCTATCTCATTAGTAGAGAGGTCTGTCAGAAACAGTACGTGGGAGAAACAGCAGACCTTCGCAAACGGGTCAACAACTTCTGGTTCCTTGTCAAAACCAAGAAAGATTTCCCCGAAGCTATACATTGTAATTGTAGTAATCACCGATTTGAGTACACGGTAACGCGAAAATCTCACCGGGTACGAGTTAACTTGACTTTTGCATTGATCAACATAATTAGTTAACTCGTTCTGCCTGAGACTGATTAAGTCTCTATCAATATGCATTGTGGATCAGCTCATTAGGCGAATAAAACGTGTTCTAATCCGATCCGTACAAAATGTAGATTAGATAGCCAAAACCAATAGATATATATTTTGCAGTGTAAATACGTTTGTAGATTTAGTATAATTTTAGTATGCGATCCGTAGAACTGGAGCTCACTGTATACATGGAGTTATTTATTGTGAAGATAATATCTATATATTATGTGTGTGTTATGTTAATCTTTCGGTATTTTCAATGTATTTGAGAACCTCATGATGTATTTGTTTTTATTTTCGCCGGACAATAAATTTACATTTCTAACCAGTAATGTCTCAACAATCAAAGGGTAAAAATCAAATAGTTTGTTAATTAAGCAATCTCGTTCCATACTGTACAAAGAACAAACAGCAAAGAAATGGTAGAAAAATTCATGTCCATTGTCACACCTACAAATAGGGGAGTTAAAAGGTTTACTCAAAATAAATCATGCAGCATTAAGATGGATGCATTCGTGTCTTAATCGAGCATGGATATCATTAATTATAATTTTCTTATCCCATAGTTTAGGTATTTACGTGGGGTTTCTGATTTGTTAGTGTTCTGTAGTGAACTTTTGAAGGATTTATATGAGTTTTGGTTTTGAATGGTCGGATAAAATTCATTCCATAAAGAAGCCGCCCGCGTGGCGCAGTGGTTAGAGCGTCGGGCTCAAAGATCTGATGATCCTTGAGTCGGGGGTTCGAATCCCACTGTGGGACGTGGGTGCCGGTCTTTCGGATGAGACCGTATAAACCGAGGTCCCGTGTCGCAGTAGGTGTGGCACGATAAAGATCCCTCCCTGCTCAAAGGCCCTGAGTGCCGAGCATAGGCCTAAATTTGCAGCCCTGTCACCGGTAATGGTGACAGCCGCCGGATAGCTGAAAAATTGCTCAGGCGGCTATAAACAAACAAACAAACAAACAAACAAACAAAAACAAACATTCCATAAAGATAAAGTAGATGGAATAAACGACTTTTTAGCACTTTTTATGCGATAGAAAAGGGCAATGTAGTTCGAAGAATGTCTTAAATTATATTTTCTCCACTCTCTAACAGTAGGGGAATGAATGTTTGCAGAAAATATGGTTGATAAATATAACGCTTCAATTTTGACAATCCTTGGTAACACTGTTTTTATTCTTGTCGCCTGTTACTGAACTCTTTCCAGTTTACTAATATCAGAAGTTGTACACGAACCCAAACCTCACAACCGTATTTATGATTAGGTAAAATAAATGTTTCATATATTTTCAAAAGATGTTTGAGACTTAAAATATATTTTAGTTTCCTTAATATTCCAATAGGTTGAAGAGCCGATTTGCATATGATGTCGATTTATAAGGATCAAAGCGAGAAAGGTAATGTCATTTATATGAAATAAATGAGGACTCAATCCCGAGCCTTGAGGAACCCCAGCATTGTTTGTTTAAAATCTGAGAAGCTTTCATTGACAAATATGCATAATTGACGATTGGATTCATGGTTTTTAAGCAGTTCTAGTATATGCCCTTTTACTCCAAACAATATTAGCTTTACTAACAGACCTTTATGGCAAACTCTATCGAACCCTTTTAAAATTTCACAAAGACTAAACATGTACTTTGACCATTTTCCTAGTTAACACATATGTTGTGATATATTTCTGTTAGTTGATATATAGTTGAATGATTAGGCAAGAAACCAAATTGCATATTATATAAGAGAGACTTGACTGACACAAACTTACGTAAATGCTTAATTTCCTCAAGATGCTTAATAGTGCTACTGGTTATTTTTATTCCTTTCTTGTATATTGGCATTATAGAAGCCTTCTTGCACAGGATTGGACAATTTGTCATTTATATATTTTCGAAATAGCAATGAGAGTAACTCGCTAACAGTCTATGCTCCATTTTAACATGTGATATTTACCTACTTCTACCGTTCGTATACGAACATGGCAATTGCTTTAGTTATTATAAATCATTCAATAATTACTGCATCATCTAAGAAAAATTTGCAACTTGTAGCGAAAGAGCTATTCGCATAGTAGTCATTATATATATATTACCTAAATTGTATGTTTTTGTAGACATCTTGTAGAGGCTTCAGTTTGTACAAAACCGGTACAGAATATTCATCCTTTGTGTACCATTCATCTAACAGACGGATATCTGTAAACAACATCTCTTATTTACAAACAATCTTCAATACATTGCAAAAAACATCATATATATATATATATATATATATATATATATATATATAATCGAGGTATATACCTTTGCCACCTTCAAATGCTTCATTTCTGATATGTGTAAATTCAGCTTCATCCAAAAAAATTGGCAGGGGACATTCTCCATATCTAGATCCCAAAAGGCACTATAAATAGAAAATGATATTACCTGATATCACTTTTGGGTGTTCAATTATTTGTGGTGTATATGACAAAAGAGAAACATTACGGTATATAAATCTAAATATTGCATGCGGGTGAGTTAGGGTAACATTGAAAATTAGGCACATGAATGCCGCACATTCAACATTCAATGTTGTTCTTTGTTACGTTCAATCACGCTTAAGAGCGTGGTTTAATCTGTCAGAAGTAGTTTTTTCAAGTTTTTTTTTTTCTTATTAGTATATAGTGTTTTAAAATCTGATTAAAAGGCATAAAAACCCTTCGTTAGAAATAAGTAGAAAAAACTCTAAAGGATATACTTACATTTGATATCAACATGACAAAATACAAAATATAATCTTAAAAGATTTACATTTATGAAATGATCAATAACAAATAAATAGATTTTAATAGTAATGGCGAATATTATCTTAATAATGGGACAAATATAAACTTTCATGATATTCAGACACCAATAAGTTAAATATTGACTTCCTCTGCAAAGTACTTTACAGTGCTACTACATGTACAAGTGGCTTGAAAAGTGACACCTCCTTATCGATATCTAAACCTATCAATAATTTACAGCAGCATCTTAATGTTTGCACAGTCATGGTAGATATCCTTCATGAATAGCACCAATTGCAAGAAGACAACTGGGCCTTGTTATATGCATGTAATCTGGGGTTTCTATTCCCATTTGCGACAATATCAAAGAAAAATGCGCCATTGACGACATTTTAGAAGGGATATTGAATCCAGTTTTTCCTTTGATGTACAGTAAACAATTTACATTGAAGTTGAGCAACTTCCAGTAAAATGTCCTAACAGGCATCTTGAGCAGCACTCTTGTAACCCAAAAGTTTAAAATTCCTTATGATAATTAGCTTTTTGAATATATATATATATATATATATATATATATATATATATATATATATATATAAGATTTAAGGTTCATCAAATTTATTTTTGCACTGTAAAAGTTGTTGCTACTAGCTTAATAAGTAATAAGTCAGTTAACAACCACTTTGTGTACAGAGAGATATAATCCAACAGTAATCTGTTCAACAGTGTAAAACTGATGCAAAATAAGTGAAAGTATGGAAACAGGTCCTGAAAATATGACAATTCTAAATATCGTGACATTACTGTGCTCTCTCTCTCTCTCTCTCTCTCTCATACATACAATGAAGAAGGGACCCGATGACTTCCTGTGACATTCTTCCATTGTTGCCAGATGGCGTTGGAAGCTGTGTGTGTCCTTGGCGTGGTCGATTTGGCAGCCATGATGAACGTCTACCCAGTGTAGGTCTATGCCATACTTCAGACAGTGGTGCTGAAGCGTGGGGAAGGTGTCTTTTAGAAGAGCAGTCCTTTCAACTTTAAAATCTGCAATACAACATGCGTATCTGTGGAACTCGGGATACAATTCCTATATCACATTAAATTGATTAATTCAGTGCAGTGCTGTTATTATACCTCTGGGGTACATTAAAAGTCTCTTTTTTTCAGTCTCGCACAACATATTGTTTTTAAAACGTTCGTGTTATTCGATTGCAGATGCATTCACTTTATAAATCACATGATACACGACTAGTTCCCGCTATAGAAAGGAACGCATGAGTATTTTTACACAGTATAGTCCTCTAGAAGTAGAAAAATACATATTACTAATACTTTCAAACTGAATCTCTTTGGCATCAAACCTGACGTCATAAACAGGTAAATTTTCCTCTTTAGGAAGAGAGGAAATGCAACTGAACAGACTGGAATTCGAACCCGGAACATTCGAATCTCTAGTCAGACCCCATCTACCAACTGACCTTTCTACGGCATTCAACCACACCCCTCTCCCATTACCTCTCTTCACACCTCAATTTCATCAAAACAGGATCTTATCCCCTGGAAAGCTTCGTCAGTTCAAGGATCCTGGCAACGTCACCAAATATATCGTAATATTAAGGGAAAATGCAAGAAACCAGACCGAGAGTTGACATCACCTAATCTCTTATCAGGCGTTTCACCAATTGAACTCTCTAGCCACTGAAGATCAAATCATTCTTGTCCCTTATATTTTCTTCCTTCTTGTTACACTAACAGAAGACACTTTTGTCAAAGCATTAGCTTTAAATAACATGTAGAGCACATGCATTGCCTACAATAACACTAACATAGATGATTAATCATACAGTTTATATACTGCCAATATGTGAAATTGTGTTTAATTTCTGAAACTTCCAACTTCTGTAGAGTATATTACACAATATTATACAGTTATTTCATGTATGCCGATTTATTCAATAGATCAGAAGATTTTTCCTGAGGTGCCGGAACAGCTCAATGTGTTATACTGACTGAGATAAAATCTTAGTTTTGTACGGGGATTTTACCATCATATATTGCTTCTCAATCGAACGTTACTTTCAATTTCAACGGCATCGTGTTTTCGCTACGAGGATATATACTAGTCGATTATATAATAAAATTATAATTTCATTATCAGCTAACCAAGGTTTAGTTAATTTTCCTCTAGGGTCTATAACAAACCCTCACACATTCAGCCTCGGGTAATTAGCACACCAGCTGGTCGCAACACCTAGGGAAAGTACTCAGAAGTATTGCCTTATAATGGAGGTAATAATTGTATAGTTTCCATCCCAAAATAAGAAAAAAAGTCATTGTCAATCAGTGGCCTTTATCGATCAGAGTCAATATATATTTGAATCCAAATTGATAGATAAAACATGATAAAAAGATGCCTGGAATGCCATTACCATAGTAACCGAGAATTATTCTACATTTATTAATAGTTCGTCGAGGAAAAAGGATCAGTAAACTAATTATGAATCAATTATATAGAGGACACCATAATTAACAAGGACTGAAAGTCTACCATATCTGCCTCGATTATTGATCAAGTCCTGCAGCTATGCTGTAATAACATGCTGAATACAGACAGGCAGAGCCACAGTCATTATTTCTTTGCTGGAAAATTTATATAAATTACAAATTGTCACAGAAATGGTATCCCCACCTTTTATTTCAAACATTTTGTATTTATCCGAAATGTTCCTAACATCACACATTTTATATTTTTACATTTATTCACTTCACTATTCGTTTCTTAACGGCAAGATATTAACTCAACGGGATGATTCCAGTTCTCTATCGTCAACTTCTCATATTTATGTAGCAATATTCTATTATCACCTGCATATTGTGATTATACCTCTCAAATGATTCGATACACAAGAGTTTGTTCTGCCTATGATCAGTTTTTAATTCGAGGTAGGCTACTGACGTTGATGTTACAGGGGTTTCAACAGTCTCGTTTAAAGTCATCATTTTGAAATATGGTTGTTATAACGATCTAGTTTGCCAATACAGCCTATCATTGGGTCAAATGCTATCTGGCGTGTTTCATACCAATTGTTTGGCCGTACTTGAAACACTGATTCTCACTATGAATTGCTCCGTTTACCTGATCAAGATATAGAGCTCACGGCGGGTATAAACCGTCGACAGGGGATGCTTACTCCTCCTAGACACCACATCCCACCTCTATTATATCCAGGGGTCCGTGTTTGCCCAACTCTCTATTTTGTGTTCCTTATAGGTATTATGAAATTGATCCCTATTTGTTATCTTCACATTTTCGTGATTAACCATGACTATGTTTTCATATTATAACCCAGGCTAATGGCCTTCATTTTTGCTGTTATTCCACTTACACCGGAAGGTGGGGACGTGTTCATCGTTTACTTCTGGTATATCCAAACTTCCGTGTGTGCCCAACTCTCTAATTTGTGTTCCATATACATGTAGTTATGAGATTGTTCACTGTTTCTTATCTTCGCCTTTTCATGCATACATTTTAATTTATTTAATAAAAATATAGGGGGTGAGGTGGGGTAGTTGCAGCTTTTCGTGACATTTATACTGATAATTTTCCAATTAAATGAATTTTCTATTGGAAATAAACCCAAAACAGACAACTGGAAACACGATTATAGAATTGTAGCTGTGTACATTTACATCTGAGTAATTACAATGCAGATAAAGTATTGCCATGCATGTACTTCAAAAATCAGAAAAAGTATATTTCATCAGAGAGTTTACACTGAAGCTACTGATCAGATAATTATATAATTAACACGTTCAGTTCATCAGCAACGTGTGCGCATTTAGCTTGACTTTCTTATCCCCTTCTTTCCTCTTAATCACGTGTAGGACAATTTTCACCTTTTAGATGGCGAAGATTTTAAAGGAGAACTTAACAGTGAATTGGCAATAAGCATGAAGATATTAAATTCTAATGTTTGCGAGATTTGTTTTGGCATATGTTTTTGTTGTTAATATTAATAATAGGGGGGGATTATAATGCAGTGGTAAGGCTTGACAACTTTTGAACAGATTCCTATTCCAATGTAATCTAAAACTAGTCATTTATTTAACGTGGCTCAGGTGAATAAATTAGGCAAACTCAAAAGTTTTCCCATCCATAGTTCATCTTCGCATGACACGATTGTAATGTACGCTCTCCTCCCCTTTTACACGTGGCTCTCTGCGTAAAAGTTTCTTTTTCTCATTAATAAACATGACGCAATTCGGACAATCGCTGATCTTCCGAGCACAGGTTAGTCGGAGATTTAAACTGTTTATAGAATGCGAGCACATTACTCTTGACAAATCAAAACGCTTGCTTTTCCACTACTTCGGTAAGCTAACCAAAACAGAATGCAGTATGCATACAGAATTATGGCGTTCAACATTGAATAGTTAAAAAATAAAAAACAGCTGTGTTTGTGTATTTAATGAAGAAAATGATGTTTTTCTTTCACTGAGAACAGGCGGAGGGAAGTCTATGCTACGTTTCCAATGATATATTCAGAGACTAACGATGGCAATTGTTGTGTAAATGACATGTCAAACATTGTAATATTTTATATTTTCCATTTGTATTGCATAGTTTTTCATTCGTATTGTATAATTCAATAATTCTCCATTTGTATTCCATAATTTTCATTTGTAGTGTATACATTTTTATTTATATTGTATAAATTCATTTGTATTTTGTATATTCCATTTGTATATTTTTTTCTCCATTTTTCTTGTATCTTTTATTTGTATTGTAAAAGAAATAATTTGTATTGTATAATATTTCATTTGTAATATATCCAATTGATTATTTGGTTTGTTACAAAGGAATTCATTGGTTTAATCTTAAGTTATCGTTTATCGAATTTGGTAATGCACAAGGCGTTCATGATGGTTTACACGAGGTCAAGTTCAGGTGCCACATTTCGCAGGAAAGTACATGCACAATATTTCCTAAATACAATGCTCGAAAATTTTCATTTATCGCTTTCATGTGTCTACTGCGAATACTTTCCCTAGCTTATCAACCTCGTGTTCAAACAGTGGCTGATCTAGAAATTTCTGAACAGGAGGATGCACTAATTTTCTGTAGGTTGTCTTGAGATCCCTAGGAACTCGGAGAGTCCAGGGCAAAGCCTTGGTGGAGGACCAATGGGAAGAGTTCTAACAAAATAAAACACACAGGTTTTTTAAACATTTATATAAAAGATATATGTATATCGTATTTGTTGTGAATGGGTTGCGCCCGGCACTGGATCCATCATTGCCAGCTACGAGTTCAACAAGTCCTTTATGGATCCGGCCGCCGTAGCTTAGTGATACATGCATATCGTTTGGTTCATGACCGGGAGACCGTGATTTCGAGTCCTTCTCGTGCCATCATTGCCGCACCAAACCTAAGATGCTCCTGCGCCAAATTAAACGCTCGGCATTTAAAAGTGAGAATCACGAGTCTTTTGGATAGATGACCTTCAAAGCAGAGATTCTATGTCGCGGCAGGAGTACTCCCCCCATTATTGCGGCCCTATGCGCAAAGCAAGTCTAAATTTACAGCTGGTGACGTCTCAATATGAGTGAAAATTTTTCGAAGGGGCGTTACCTAATGAAATCCTTTGTAACAAACCAATATAAACAATTCCCCGGATACAAAGATATGAAAAATCTGTATGATTTCTTGTCAAAGATAGTTTCATTGTATAAAGCACAAGCTTTCATGACCTCAGCTATTATTGCTGTTTACAAGTTAAACGCGGCTGAGCTAGACCAGATCGTGAATTCTATAGGTCAACGAATTACGCCATTCTCGTCACGAATATTAATGAGAAACGAAGAAATTTTCACGCAGAGAGCCAAGGGTGAACGGGGACAGAAGCGTGCGTAGATTTCCGCTGTGGCTTGCGACGATGTCGACAGCTATGAAATTATTATAATTATTGAATATCCCTATTACATGTACTTGTAGTACTGAATACTGTTTCACATTAAAAACATAAAATTATTATTAAGGAGTGAAAATTACAACTAAAGGGTATTTCTTTAAATTGGTTTGAACTTATAATTTTAAGTATTGCTCTTTTTTTGCTCTTCAATGATCGTCGAAAATATTGATAAATAATGCTGAAAAAAATGATTTAAGCTAAGTACGACCTACGAAACATAAGCGAGGTGGTAGAAAGATTATCTATGAATTCTTTTTATTATCATCATGAATAGGGTCACAACGGTTTATTCAGGGGGAATCACTCGCACAATTATGCATTGTGAAATATATAGGCCTTGTCTATATATGCATATGGAAAATAAAACTGTGATCAAATAAGTAGCACGAAGATTTGTGTCTTCCTTTTCCAGATCACCAAAACAAGGATTCAAAACACATTAAAGTTAAGGACTGAATATATATTTGTCGTTTGTTTCTCACCTGAGTAATTCGAACAGACATACACTTTCACGGTTTGTCGTGGGATTTCTGGAATATCTTGCAGTTTGCCAGTGATAATGTTCTGCACTGCTGTTTTATACACTGCTGTCGGATCAGCGGCCATCTTGTTGTCACCATCATGTGACAATAATCTTCACAAGAGGTCAATTGCACATCGTTTATTGGCAGTCTAAAATATAATATCAAAGATTAATCATTGTGACAATTTTTTTGTGAGAAAAAAAGTGAGCCGTAAATTTGTAAAACAATCGCACAAACAACCCCCCCCCCCCCCCAAAAAAAAACGTTTTAAAGTATATGTAACACAATCAATTAATGTACATGTATATCATCAAATAACATGTTGTAGCCAATTGCTTCTATCATCTGAATGTAAAAAAAAGTCCCCAAGTACATAGCATTTTAAAAATGAAATAAGTTATATCTATTGACTGAATAATGGGAAATATACCTGCCCTTGGTGTGCTCAGAAGCGGACCTCGCACGTTCGGTCAGTTTCACCGCGCAAGGACCTCGAGCGGGAATATTTTCCAATATCTTGTCAATAACCAATAAATATAACACAATTTTTTTCATAAATTGCATAAAGAAAACATGAATGAAATTCACAAGATATGTCTTAAAATAAATAAACAAATGCGCACCCTTTGACTGAAGCTGGCTGTTTTCATTTCATATGCTATGTACTACTTCAAATAGCTGTGTAACACAGAAATAAAAGAACAACAGCGTTCGTTTTTCTGATATCAGGCATCTGTATACGTATTTTACATAATTGCCGTTTGTAACTTCAATTCTTTATCAAAATATAAATGAAAACAAAATAAGCTGGAATGAAAGTTATATTCGGAAGAGAAAATAAATTATAAAGTTTTATCGAGAATTTGAAGAAAACAATAACATTTATTCACCTTACTGTTAGCTGAGAATCTAATCACCACAGAACGTAGTCCATGTTGACATTGACAATCCTAGGTACGTATGAATCACAGTTCCACATTATGAAAATCATTAATTAGAAGTACAAGGAAGTGAAAATCAATCAGCGATTTGAATTTCAGCAGTGATACCCATCTTGGATGAAAAGCTTATGATCTGACTCCACGATACACCTGCCGATCTTGATATCCAGCTACTGGTTCAACAGATTCTTTCATGTCAACTATTGTATTCCAAGGCGTCGTCATGGATACCTGTTGCTAGAGAAGTGATCTTACACCTACCTGTATAGTGCTTTTATACTGATCAATCATAATGCGTTCATTTACAGTTATAACGTGTGTTCTGTGTTCGCATATTGTACAAAGAAATGTATCACATCTTGAATGTTTTAAAAAGCGTATATGAAATACAAATTTTAATTTCTTGATAATCTTTATTTCTCTGACAGTCTTGAAAACTGTTGTTATATTTCTAAATAATTGGAAGTCTACCAACATTTTAGCATCTGATTGTTGAAACCTTGTTCACGGAATTATTGGCAATATCATTTCTTTGAATGTCGCGTGTGGATCTTCCCTTCATACATGTTAATGTGTTTGCGTAGTAGATCCCGTGTCTTTGATTTCACTGAATCAGGACATAGTAGCTGATATGCAATTAAAGATTATCTTTACATATAGACTGTTAAGGTAAAATTATGGGGTTTTTGCCATCCTCTCTTCTAAATTACGCACTCCGCATAGAATTTGTCAATGTTCTGTTGTTTTAGGGTAATCAACAACCAATCCCTGCCGTCTATGTTCTCCATGAGGAAATGGTACTACAAATTTTCATCTGATTTTGATACCTGTATCATATGACACTGAGAGGAGCATAGGAGCCTGTGTTTTGTCTCATATTATCTTCTACAATGCTAAATCAATAACATACTCTGATGATTAATTCCATTTCGCACTGATCAAAGATAGTCCCAGGTGCCGAGAGATATACAACATATTATGCATGTCTCTGGTATGCCTGACTGTAAGATTACATTTATTTGATTTTTTCCTTCTTTTTTTAGAAGAAGCGACACTTTATAATAATGTATTAAATTCACCGATTTTATTTACGGAAGTGTAAGAGGGTGAGCTGCAAAATTATTGATGGAAAATTATAAAAACGTGAACATGTAAATATAGAGGTCATAAAGTGAGAAATTAGTGAAGAACCATCACTGACGTGCATTAAACCCGTGCGGCTGGTGGTTTAGTAAATATATGAAATGCAAGTCATTGAAATCGTTGCTTTTGTATGTTTCCAAATAGAGTACAATGTAATCATTCATCAATACAACTGAAAGGAAAGATAGCGTCATTGTGTGACTCGTGCAATTCAGGATGGCGTAAGCCAGATACGTTTACTAAAGCAGAACCGATTTCAGTTGCTCTTGATGTTTCCTGGGGTCCTGCGATTGAAACCAACAAGTCAATATACTATGAACACGCATGCCTACATGTACGTCTACATCCAATGGAGCGAAGATAAAGACAAATGTCGTTGACTGAGAGCGCTCTCTAGGTTTTAACTCGACCTCAGATCCAGCAAGAATATAACCTGAACTTAAACTAAGAATTTCGAGGTAACTACCAAGACAGAGTGTACCTTGATCGAATCGAGGAGACATATCAGAAAGACGAACAATCGTAGTTCTAAGCTCAAAAGGATTAATCATAATTCTTGGTATACTAAATTACCTTTTACCATAATTATTTTGCAGATAAACCTTCAAGAATTAAATTTCTGTTCATGATGTATGTTTAGTGAGCCTGGTGTATATTTCTGATTTGACAATTAAAGAATCGGTCAATAAATATATACAGATAATGCTGTCTTAAAGCATTAGATCTAACTCGTACGTAATTGAAATCTATCAGTCCTTGAAGCGATCGTTTGTGAACTGCACTAAAGCGCTGGCTGTTGATAAGGTGTATAAAACTAGTAACATTTCGTATCTAGACCTCAGTTACTCTGACAAATAAGTGTTTCAAGATGACTTTTCTTCTGTTGTTCGTTTACCATTTTTTATTTGCAGGCCTTTCCTGCCAAGCCACGCTGTCAGAACTCGATGCTTTTAATTTAAAAGGTGAGACTTTAAGCGCATACCAGTTACAAAAGACGAGGCACACCATAATTACATGTATAAGACATACCAAGCCATATTTATAATGCTAACTCGCGAGTAGTGTTGCTCTCTCAGTGTACATTGTTTAGTATTTGTATTGCATTATATAATGCACTAAATATATTGTGTCAGTGTAACTTATGCAATTTACTAGAACCGTGACTTTCGGCAGCTATCAGATACTGCTACGGCATTGGAAGTCGTTCTTAGGTCAAAATATGTGACACTTTTCCGACCCCTTGTGGTGTTCTTTATAAGTGAAAGATTCTCGAATGGGACGTAAAATGATAAAAAAATATCAATTTGCATAATTGTTCATACTTGCTTAATTCAATGCACTGTTTCATTCTCTGGCTGAAAACACTTCGTTGCGCTCGATGTGTTGTACTCATGTGCATGTGTAGTGTTTGCTAATCCACGACAATGTTCCATGTACATCTACATTCTGATATTTAAATACAAGTTTACGTGGATTTCACGTTTATATTCACTATACAATGCAAACGTTTTAATGTTTTAGAATTTGATAAACTGGTTCGCCAGAACCTGGTGTTTATGGTTGTGGACCGCGTCAATGATTCCATCACTGCTCAGAGGAAGATGCAGTATGACTGCGCAAGCCTTGTCAATCACACCGCCGACAGCTGCAAGTCATGCCGACAGTAAGACCCAATTCCCTTAAAGACTTAAAGAAATATGAAACTGGTTATCTTTTTCTTTAAATTTTGGTCTCGTTTTCTCTCTTCCAGGGCACAGTACGTATCCCAAAGACTGCAATGGATGTCGCCAAGTATTTCGCAATAGAACCTGGGTTGCTGCGAGAATTATTTTCTTATTTACAGCTCAAAATATTACACTTTTTCAACTTTGCTCCAACAATTACTTTAATACGCATTGGTAAAAAGTCACCAGACAATGCTGCAAATATCTAAAATATTGCAGGAAGTGTCCTTGCGTAAATCCAATCCATTTCCCTGTTTTTAAATGTTTTAAATATGAATCCAAATCCAAATCAAATCTAATTTTTTTTCGCAGCAACTTTCCATGTACCTTTCGTTATATAACAGGTGAGTGGAATCTTAAAGACCTCTGGCATTTAAGTATATTTCAAGACGATATATATATATATATATATATATATATGTCTCGGAGTAGAATGAAATGGAAAGTTTGAGTAATGGATTTGATTATATAGATATAAGTTTTGGTTTATATATATTTATAATTGCATAAAACTATCAAATACTTGTACGTCTATTCTGTTTTCTTCCAGATTCATCAATGGAGCTGGTAGTATTTTTGTGATACGAATCCAGCGACTACCACTCACCATTCCCCAAAATTAATGAATTCAAATTAATCCATGTTTTCAAATGAAATACAAATATAATATTTCTGTAAAAGTCAAAGTTTTAGGTAAGCGAAAACTATGCCAATGTTGCTGCTTTTTTTGTATTGATTAGTAACACCCCTGACAATCAAAAGGTGGGAAATCCCCTGGATCAGGTGCTGCCTTTGCTGCTTCAGCCTTCTCTATCCACGGGAAAACTTCTGGACTTTGTTGCCAAAACTGTGACGTCAAACCAAGCCATAAAGCTTCTTGGCAAACAAACTACAAAACTAGTCCATGATCTTGGTAGCGTGGCCAAGAATGCTGGCAACACCTTACTAAGTATGTGTGTTTCCTTCAGTGTAAAAGAAATATCATTTAAATAATTCAAACTCGGCTGGTCTTTATACCACGTTGAATCCGAAGGACACAATTGTAATAATGTATACTGGATAAACAAATCACTCCAAGCCATGCAGAGGTAAAAAACAGTTGAAGATGTGTATTCCTGTCTGACCCCGGGTTTTGCGCATAAACTTGAGCAGGTATAATTATATTGAATTTTCTAGCATTGATCAAAATTTCGTTTTACCAGTAACTAAAACATGTCTAGCTTCTGGGCCACCAATTCTGACATTTGAGTTAAATATTTTTACATGTTGAAAAACCCCGAAGCGTCCACTTTTTTCTGCATGAGTTCAAATCCAACAATTTTATGTCACTACATACAATATTAGAATATAAGACCTATATTTTGTGGTGGATAATTTTTATTGAATGTGAATAAATCACTTTCCTGGTACTTTCAATTTACGATTTCATTTACATCACAACTGATATCTAAACTTCTAGCATAAACATCAGGAATTCTGGAGATTAAGTGTTAGCTAATAAGTCAAACGTTTGGACTCTTTGAAGAAGGTGTAGTGCATAGAAAACATTATTGTCGATTTCAGTCTTGAAATTGCACTTGCTGCCTTCTTTTTCGTTACTTTAACATGGACCCACATAATTTCTTATGTAGCTTCAAATTGTAGGAAACAAAGATGTCTATTTCACGAATATCAAAAGGTTTCATACTATTTAAGGTAGAAATCTGTTATTCAAAAATTAATGATATTTTAAAGAATAAAAATGGTCAAAACTTCAATTAGACTACACTGCATTTCATTTTATATCAAAGTAGAAATATCTACTTTTATCATGGTGATTTAACCATGCAAATAATTTGAATCGGTCAAATGTTCAATTCTAAGTGCGAAAAGGCCATATTCAATGCTCTCTTGTTCATGAATATGCACATGTACTGCGACGTTTGTCTCCGATTTTGTAATTCATCATAAATATAGAAAAAACTATATATTTTGCAGAATTTTCTTTACATTTTCATACTTAAGAGCGAATACCAGTAATAATCTAAAGAATTTGAACGTACAAATCGTACGTAGTTATTCTTTTAATGACAGGTGGTGCCAAGAGTGTCTTTGAAACGTCTCTATCAAGCCTCAAGATTCTGGGTGACGCACTTACATCTCTTACATCCGACATCGGGTCCTCCCTGAATGGCGCCGTTGGAAACCTTGGCCACCTGTTCACGGACCAAATTGGGGGGAGCCTCCAGAACATCGGCACCAGTCTTGTAGACGGAGCTAAAGATGTGTTGGACAATCTTGCTCATGAAGCGACAGACGTTGCCAACGGTATTGCACACGGATCAAAAGACGTGGTGGATACTGTCTCTAGTGGATTAAGCAGTATCGGTCATCATCTTGGGCGTAAGTGAGAGAGAGAATTGTTATGAAATATAACATTGAAAATAGAGTTTGAAGTATCCTTTAGCTTGTGTTGTCGCCACGTTTGATCATTTAGAGACTATGTCCTTTTGCCAAAAGCAATTTATCACTAAATGTTGTAAATTTTGCTTACTATACACGTGGGGTAACTACGAGTACTAAATTAAATAAACCAACTCCAGTGTATCCACGATCCTTTACTATAGTGCGTGCATGTTGTGGTAAACAATGAAGGAACAAGAGATATTTCAGATCAGGACCAATGTATGTCCCCACCCCATGAAAAGGGTTATATATATGCCATACATCATTTAATTGATAGCAGTACCAAAACAATGCAAGATTTTGAGGGGACAACATCGTCTTGCATGTATATCCAAAGTGGATTGACCCTTGACTGATTGACCATGTGGCATCAAAATCAATAAGGGTCATCTACTCCTTAGGAGTTAAAAGCCGCAAAAATGTGTACATATCTCCGATCACGATTTAGTAATGAAAGTGACAGACAGTCGTTGATACGAATAGAGATGACGTGAAATGTATTTACAAAATATCAAAAAGGACTGTCTTACAATTTCCAGGACACGAATATTATATCAGTACATGTAATCCATGTAAATAATACAGAAAACAAAATATTAAAATGCTATTTTACAAATACGTGTATACACAATTTTTAACGGAAGCTGTAATATTCTATTAGATTTAATTGTAACAAGTACTAAAGTAAATATATTAAATCAAACATATATCGTCTTATAATACTATAAACTAATGATAGAAAAATATTTTATCTACTGTGCAGTATATTATAAAAAACTAATATGACGTCATGACTTTGGAATGCCTTGTAGTCTGATGTTCATTGTAGACATATTTGGAAGAAAACGATCCGCCTGTCATGACTGTGATATAATAAACAGCCACAACTCCGCAGAAATCATCACCAACGGTAAGCATTACAATAACGATCCATTCTGAGAATCAACAGCCACAACTCCGCAGAAATCATCACCAACGGTAAGCATTACAATAATGATCCATTCTGAGAATCAACAGCCACAACTCCGCAGAAATTATCACCAACGGTAAGCAATAATATAATGCTTCATTGTGAGAATCAACAGCCAGAATTCAGCAGAAACAATCCGTACATACAAAAAATTACATTAAGACCTCAGAGACATTTGTATAGAAAGCAATATGTTAATATATGAAATAGAAATAACACAATGACAATCACGATATATTATGTGTACAAATAATACAATGGAAACTGAAAACTCGGAAGATATCATCACCCCAAGTTTAGCAATACTTATTCACTCTGCACTTCATTTCTGTCCATCTCGGTTCTACACTGTACCTATTAAAACAAACGAAATCATCTGGTGCTGTGAGTTTTCGAATCGCATAGGGCTTTAATGAACATTTGAAAGCATGTTTGGACACAAGTATAGTGGGGAAATATGTTGGGAATTCGTTTTATTTTAAATTTTTGAGAAGGCGATGCAAAAATACAGGGACATAAGGCCTCCAACTTTTCTGTGCCGCACATCGAAGGTTTTTTTTTCAAGGGTTGGATCTGTAGCTCTCAGCTAAAAATTACCTTATACAAATTCAGGAAACTACGTTAAACATTATACTGCCAAAAGCCGCAAGGGTACCAAATATCAAATTCATGTGCAAGATTCTTTCGGTGGTGCATGTTCAAGTTTGTTCAAATCAAAATGCCGAGTCCAGGGTGGGATCGTATTAGGGATTTTATCAAACAGAACCTTTTGAAATCGTTTTATTAAAAGGTTATAATTAGACAATACAACGGTTAATTAAGATTTCCTAGATAAGCACTTTGAAATCCTTTAGAATATTTGTACTGACAACAATTTGGCAAAAATAATTATTCAAGCGTCTACTTGTCCGATTATACAAATTACATCATGCTTCCATTATTCATATTTACAAGAACTCATCATCAATAGCTATTGTAAGCATTACGTTATGATATATCACCCCCCAAAATCATCACCAATAGCAAGTATTTCGTTATGCTATTGAAAATTCATCACCTGTGGTAAGCATTACGTTGTGAAACACACTGAGAATTCTGAACACAAGAAGACACCATCAGTAGTATCTACAAATCGCCATTATACGTCTACCGCCAAAATGCAAAATTACGAGCTGCGCTTTTAATAACAGGAGAGGAAATTCTTTTTGAATTTAGAACAAAATATACATGTACGTCTCTCCACGCATGGAATGTATCTTAATTAAATGATGTTTTATTAAGGGTACTCTTTCACTAAGGACACGCTTTCTCATTATAAATTGCAAAATTTCTTTACAGTCTGTGGCTCAGACTTCATGACTCAACACAACGCTATCGTCACGGAAATCAACCACATGCAACAAATCTACTCCTCTGCCATCAATGCCACCGTTATACAAAAGGTGAGCTTGCTATCACCAAAATAAGGGGAATACTATACCCTACTAAAAAACCAATATACGTGATAAGGAGGTTCAATTATAAAACATAAATAATATACAATACGGACAAGGATTAGTGTTGTAGGTGAAGTGTGAATACAGTTGATTACTATAAGACAACAGACTAAGTTATTGATTATATACATCTTTTAAATTATAGGACCATTATAGGTCATTACACTGTAGTACCTCATTAGTTCACAAAATGTTTCGTATCCTAGGGGGTAGTACAGGGCCCTAGCTTTCAACCGGAAATAGAAATGAGTCACGGTCTTCAGGATATATGGCCTTAAAACTGGCAATAGGTGTTGGCATAATAAAGAGCCATTACTCCTACGGCCGCAGGTGTCATGCATAGGCCGTACAGATAAAACAGATATAAATTCTTATATAATACACCGAAACAATGTGTATGAAATAATTCAAAACGTTTCACTTTGACTCGATGAATAAAAGCCATCATTCGATATTACTTGAATGGATAATAGGGTGGCAAGTTAAACCTCAGTGAGATTCCAACTCGCGATCTACAGACCATCAAGCGCATGCTAGCCCACAGAGCTAACTGACCACGCATTGGAGTCAAAAGCACAAGAAATATATCCATTTATGTTCCTTTGCATTGCATGTATCAAAAATTTAAAAGTAAAATTTATTACATGTATTATAGATCTTCTTAATGGTAACGGCATTTATTTCCTAGGTTGAGTATGACCCAACTTCTATTGACGTCACCCAAGGCGTCCAGTTCAAGGTAGTCCACATTACCTACACAATTAACGGACAAACCAAACGATTTACTTCATCCTCACCTCTCCGCCTGACCGACCTACCATCCACAGCAGAGAGTGTATCCATGGAGATCTACGAGTCTTACGTATAAAGTAATAAAAGGGTGCTGACATTAAACTTGGTTTTGTCCTTTTATGGATGGGAGAGATCTACAAATCTTGCGTATAAAGTAATCAATGGCTGCTGGCATTAGCTTGGTTTTACCCTTTTAAGGATTGGAGTTCTTTTTACTTATGTCCATGTAAGGCAATCATTCTCAATAATATGAAAGATCAGAAGCATATATAACTATATAATACGTACAGACATTGATTTTATAAATGTAGAAGTAATTACAATACCTACATTATATATCACAGTTTGATATCAGTGCTGCTTTCATTAATGATATATTCTGTTAATTATTTTTTTCCTGTGACTGACATCGTCGTATTCCCGCGGTTGGTATTGCTTTTCTTACCTCCTGTGGGTCACAAGGGCAAAACAAGAAGCCAAACCAGACATGGGGTTTTACATATAACGATGTCTTGACTTATAATAATTGAAAATATATAATTCTTTTAAACCACATGCAAGGTTTGAAATGGTTGAAAATTTATTCTGAGTACATTTGACATGTCAAGGAATTCTCATTGTAAAAGAATTTTTAAAAGTAAAATCATGAACGGATTAGACTTTGTTGCATATTGTCATTTTTATGAAAATCCCTAGCACTCATTTGCTGTCTGTAGACATTGATCTGTAGGAATTTGAAGGTAAACAGAAGTCAATTAAATAGCCTGTCTCGTTCCATTTTCCACGACCATGTCCACATTTTTACGTTCTTGAAACATTCAATGGAATATTGTTCCTCCGTCTAAGAAATAATGGACTAAACCTTTCTTCACAATTGTCTTCCTCTACACAGTTCTTTAAAATTATATTTTCTAAACAGCATAATGATCTGCCGAGTTTCACTATCTCCTCTGTAAATAAAGTGTTAACATAAAACCAACAGTTCTCTTATCTGTCTGATGTAATACTTTAAAATTCTCTGGCAATAAATACAAAGATCAGATCCACAAATTATAATTATTTGATGAGGTATATAACACACCTGATTATAATTATTACTATACAAATTATAATTATTTGATGAGGTATATAACACACCTGAGAAAAAAGTATCTATAAATTATCATTTTATGGTATTTTCAAAATATTTTAAAAGTGATCTTATTGGTGGAAAATTTTAATTTTCTCTAAAGTTACAGCAAGAAAAATGCTTTAAAACACTGACACTTGAAATTCTGACCCAAAGACTGGCATTCTAATATTTTTATCTACTGTACTACTATAATGGTACCAATGTTCAAAGGGATGGAAAATGTACTGATGCTGATGTATTTGTGACAGCTTTCCTTTAAAATACTGCAACAATGCATTATTTTACTGTAAGTTGTATGAAACAGTCAGACTGTGTATAAGAAGTGCAGTGTATAACACATGTGGTTTTCATTTTCAGATATTTCAAACAATGTGAAGATTTCGTTTGCTACAGAATCATTCAAATCACCCATGATGAATTTTGCTACAGTATAATCTGGAGTATTAAATAATAATGATATGCTGAAAATATTAGCATTTCAGCTAGTGAAGAAAATTGTCCATAGCAAAAATTTCCATTACAGCAAAATAAACTATTAATAGGCAATTATAATTAGGTAAAATGTATAATGTATGTCAACAACCAATATTACTACTTTTTTTTTAAATTAAAGTATGTTCTATATTCCACCCATTAAAATTAGAAATATCTTTATTAATACTTAGAGTATCATCTCTTTCATTATTCAGAGAACTAAGCATACATGTAATTTTCAGTTCAGTTGGGATGGACATTAAAAACATATAGCATATAATGAGTGTGTATTTTTACTGTAAAATGATATATTGTAATACCTTTTGAAGTTCTGCTTTCCTCAACTGTTAATGACCATAGATTTGGAGCATACTAAAGTAAAACAAAAAAAAATTCAAGAAGCCCATAGGCCACATTGCTCACCTGAGTCACCCTGGCCCTGCTATTGTTCAGCTGTTGAGATTTTAACAGATTTTTTAATTCAATTTTCATTCCCATGAAAAAATTTTGACCTCATTAACTGAACTTGTATTTAAACAAAATGGGGATTTCTCATAATGTTAAGACCTTGCTGTTCTGGAGAAGACTTTTTTAAAAAAAAAAAAAAAAAAATCTCTTTCGTGTATAAATACATTGTGATAAATTTGATCCACACTAATCCAAGGGTTAATAATTAGAATTAAAACCAAAAAAAATTAATCGACATTTGCATTTTGATATTATTTAGTGTGGTGCAGTAACTCTAGAAAAGATTTTTTTTTAGTAAATTTCATGCATATTCCCATATGAAACCAGGGCCCCTGAGTTAATCAGCTTGAATTTGTATTACCTGAAGATTTTTGTATATATTAAATATGACAATCATGGCCCTGCTGCTATTGAAATTAAGGTTTTTAGAGATATTTCCATATATATTCCCATGTAAAACTGATCCCTTATTGTGGCCAAGATCTACTCCTGGGGACAATAATTCAAACAGACTTGAATCTGCACTACCTGGGGATGCTTGCATGTCAATAATCATGGTCCAGCTCTTCTTGAGAAGATATTTTCCTATATATTCCCATGTCAAACTTTAATCTCATATTGTGGCCACACTCTACCCCAAGGGGCCATGATATGAACAAACTTCAATCTGCACTACCTGGGAATGCTTGCATATTAATATGATTAATCATGTCCTTGCTTTTATTGAAAAGATTTTATCCTACATCTTCCAATGTAAAAATTTGATCCCCTATTGTGGCTCCACCCTGTCCCCAAGGAGAGCACTACCAGGCAACACTTGCATATTAATAGGACTAATCATGGCCCTGTTGTTCTTGGGAAGATTTTTCCTATATATCCACATGTAAAACATTGATCCCCTGTTGGAATGATTTGAACAAATTTGAATCTACAATATGCAAGGAAGCTTTTTGAAGTTTTGTGGCCCAGTGGTTCTTTAGAAGAGTTTTAAATGACCCCCCACTACTTTGCCTTTTCTAGATTATCTTCCCTTTGAAGGGAGCATTGCACTTCATTTGAATAGACTTGAATACCCTTTACAAAAGTATGATTGAAATTAACACTGTCATTCTGGAGAAGAAGATGAACATCTGAAAAGTTTACAGACAGACAAACAGACATGGCAGACAAAAGGTAATCAGGAAAGCTCACTTTGGCTATCAGCTCAGGTGAACTAATAATTACAGATTATTGAATGCTGCACAATTCCATCTTGAATTCTAAGTACAATGTACCATGGCAAATGAAAACTATCATTCTGACAGCTTTATACTTGACTTACATGAGCTAGTACAGATGACAGTCGCCTAATGGATGCAATTCTTATAATCATGTGATGGAGTGCCAGTAACTGAACACTGTGGTGGACCTCAATCTGGGACAACTTCTCAATTTCAATCTCCAGGTGAGATAGCTTAGGACAGCCCTAAACCAAACATACTGCATCAAACATCTACAGCATTCTTTTGTCAACTGTGAATAGCTAGCTTATACATGTACATAGATTGTAAAAATGAAACTAATCATGGCTATTTCATTTTGGTTACATGTGTAATGAAATATATTCTGTAAGCAATTGATGATTTATCTATCCAGTGGAGGTGTTTTGCACTTACTTGTATCCTGAGAGCTGAGAGCTTTGGACATTTTATACCTAAAACAAATGAAATATCAAGGAATGTTTCTCCCTTTTGACTGACTTGGGAGAAAATACACAAGACTCAAAATTTGTTCTACATGAACTTTTTTATATATATGTAATTGAAAATACATAAGGATATGAAATATGAGGCTTCATGCCAGCATATTTCATGAAGCTCATTAGCTTCATGTAAAGCAAGCTGGCACGAAGTGTCACAATTCATATGCTCTCATGTATTTTCAAAAATAAAATTCATTTGTTGTATTTACTTTTGTTTGTTTGTTTTCCGCCACACTCAACAATTTTTCAGTTATCTGGTGGTGTCCAGTTTTTGTAGGTGGAGGAGAGAACCCAGATACAATGTATCCGGGAAGAGACCACCGACCTTCCGAAAGTAAACTGGCAAACTTTCTCACATATATCGGCGTGAGCGGAATTCGAACCTGTGCCGACTAGAGGTGAGAGGCCTTGTGATTTTGACCGCAATGCTCTAACCACTCGGCCATGGAGGTCCCTTGTTATATTTACTGTACACTCTACTTTGACTTTTGTTGGAATTCCAAGCCATTAAAATAAATGCACTATATTTATTAAGATTCATACGCACATTGTTCACAACTGCAATTTATATTCATGAGGAAATGGCTTTAATTACAATTTGTAAAGTTAATAATGGCAAAAACATTGGAAATGTTAATACTGAATATAAAAGCTAGAGCTGGCCTAACAGAAAATATATTCTTGTGATTTACACATGAAACTAAGTACAGTAAACTAACTTTATTTGTGGCGACTTTATTTTACTAGTAATATATAAACTGGTGAAGTGACTAATTTTCATAACAAAGACAATTGTAAACAAATACCAGACAATTTAAAGGACTGGTTTGTGCTCAGAAATATTCATGAGCCTCAAAGTTCTTGTGAACCAAACGAAAATTTCTCATATGTAAATCAAAGGGTTTTTTTCATTATGTTTACTCAAAAGTCAATAGGAATGTTCCTCATTCTATGACATGTTTGTGTGTGAATTACCATGACTTCAGGTGAAAAAGGAAACTGTTTTTCTGTCTCCTAGTTCAATTCAATGGTCAGACCTTGAACAAATCTTAATCTACACAATTTGATTGATTGATTGATTGCTTACTGCTTTCCGCCACACTCAACAATTTTTCAGTTATCTGGTGGCATCCAGTTTTTGTTGGTGGAGGAGAGAACCCAGATACAATGTACCCGGGAAGAGACCACCGACCTTCCGCAAGTAAACTGGCAAACTTGCTCACATGACGTCGTGGCCGAGATTCGAACACGCACCAACAGAGGTGAGAAGATTTGTGATTTTGAGCCCGATGCTCTAATCACTCGGCCACGGAGGCCCCTACACAATTTGAATATTTTACCTACATAAAGATTATCTGCAATTTGACAAATTATGGTATTGAATAGTCATGTTGTTCTTGAGCAGATATTCATTATTTTCAAGAATATCATGGATTCAAACAGTTGAATCTGTATGTGCATGTGTACATGTTTGATTATTTAAGAATTAAATGTCATATCTTGCTCAGGGACTCTGAAGATGAATGTAAATCTATTTTAACTTCTATTTAATTATCTCCTGTTAGAAGGGGGTGCAACCAGTCCTTTGTACAAGCACACATCCCATATAGTCAAGGTTGTTTCATACCAGTATATTTGAAATCAGATCTGCAGGAATACCTACAGTAAAACAGACAGACGGAAAGAAGCACTATCTTTGATAAAACATGCCCTCTTGACTCTCTGGTTCAGGTAATCAGAAGATAAGAGGCTTACATAGCATGGACAGATGAATGCCTTGATCCAGTGTAAGACATTTTAATTGAGTGAGTTGGAGGGAGAGATTTATCTCCCCTGGTATGGCTCTGACCTCTAGAACTTCTAAAGACTTCTCACACTGTCTCAATAGCTCCATTCTTAAACTTGGTGTAAACTGCAAAAAAAATCCAAAATTTTGTTTTTACATTTATGGGCCTTAAAAGTCACCTTGTCTATACTAATTGTTGCTTAATAATACTTCTTCAAAAGTTTACAATGATAGAAAACACCTCAAAGACATGGATTGCAATAGGTCATGCATGCAAATCTGAGAACAAAAATCATTACAACTGGGCATGTTGCTCTTTAAACTGTTTTATGTTAAAGGTTGCAGAATTGTGTGACTGTAGGACTGAGGATTTGTTCTTTACTTTGGGTAGATTATTCAGGGTAAGATGTTGTATTCTGGAAGGTTCCCTTCCTCTGACAGCCTGTAATCTCCTCAGACCTGTCACACTCAAAACTTCCAGAGCCTCTGGTATCTGTAAATTCCTAAAAACCAAAAGGTACATTATGACGTAAGTGCAGTGCACTTGACCATCATATGTTTATTTTTTGGACTTCTATTGTGCATATAGTATGCAACAGTGTGCAGATATATTGAATATCAGTGCTATTAAATAAATGTGCCCACTGTTACATATTACTAGCAAAATTGAATTTTAAAAAATGAACATTTAATGCATAAAATATAGATAAAGCAAACTTCCAGGACCAGTGAAACGCAGTACATTATAACCAAACTTCATTAATCCTTAAACATGTCACTTATAAATGTGTTTTACTATACATGTACAAGCATTTACATTAATTAAATTTGGAAGTGATTTTCTGAAGACGTTATTGTAATATCCCATTTTCTTGAACATGCCATGCTTGTCAATCAGCAAGTTGAAACAGCAATGGAACAGCCATGTATGATTTCTTTAACATAATTCGGGTCAGATTGGTATTGTGATGTCAATGTTATTCTTAGTGTGGCATGATGATGCCATTGCAAATTATTGTTGATAACCATTTGCAGTGGCTTAGTGGTTAGAGTGTTTACTTCATGACCAGGTGATTGTGGGTTCAATCTCCCATTTGTACCTTGACAACAACATACTTACATGCAAGACATAAAAATAGGTGATGTCTACTTCTTCACCAGACACTTAGCATTTACTAGTGAGAATCTTTCAAATGAGACCTTGAACAGTAAGGTCCTGTGACAAAGTAGGAATGATGAAGAATACTGTCTGCTTTGGCCCTGATCACCACAAGTAGATTTAATTTGGTACAGTTCACCTTCAACTGGTAACATTTCAATACGAGTTTTGAAATTCTCAATGAGACATTAAACAAACAAAATCAGATGAACCACAAACATTATAAATTTCTCATAGTAAAATCATGTTGGAATATAAACATTTTTTAAATATACAATTATACACGGTAATAATATACTGACAGACTTTAAAAATGCAACACTTGATAATTTTATAAATTTATTCATATATCTAATAAACAAATTCATAGTGGTATATTATAAACTATGTTAACTGAATACTGTTCTTTGAATTTGAACATCATTTTATTCACAAAGAGGCTACAGTTGAAATGAATGTCAATGAGGGGTGCGTCAAAAATGTGGTTTTGTTCACTAGTACCGGGTATGACCTCCATTAGCAGTGATGACGGCGCGAAGGTGACATGACATCGATTGACAAACATTTCGGATGGTCCTCTGAGGAATATTCTGCCATTCCTCCAACAAGACTCTCCCTAATTCTTGTGGATTCTGAGGCTGGCGGCTGCACACATGTCTCCCCAGCTCGTTCCACAAATGCTCCATTGGATTCAAGTCTGGGGACATAGTGACATTGCTGTATGAACGCTTGTTGCCGTGGCTTTGACACAAATGGTTGACCAGGTCTTGGGCAATCATTTAGAGATCCCATCTGATGGAATTGTGACAACAGCTGGCTAACTGTACAAGAATGGACATTAAAACGTCTTGCAACCTCATGCTGACTAACGCCTGCTTGCAGCATATCAAGTGCCTGATTGCGCATTTCATTGCTTAAGCGCAGCATAGTCTTGGTTTTGATTTTTTCTGTTAGTGGTGTCTATGCGTTCACTAACAAAGTAGTTTTATCACGAAAAACTCCTCTATTACCTTTCCACATATTTGAAAAAAAGCCCTGAAAATTTCATGCAATGCTACTCACAACGCACACACAATGAACACAGGTATATCGAGAGATGGGTTTTAAGAATCAATATGATGTATGGTGGGTAAATTTTGCAATAAAAGTTTCATATGTAAGGTTTTCAATGAATAAATTGAAAAAACGTGTTGCATTTTTAAAAGTCCGTCAGTATATTTATTTATACTGATCGTATATAATGTATTGGTTGATTAAATCACTAACCTCAGCTGATGATTTCCTAGAATTATTAGTGATATTAGCTTTGGACAACAACAGAAAATTTCTCCTAGTTTCTCATCTGTCAGCATATCACACTTCTGAATGTCCAGGGTTCTCAATAAGGGACAACTAGCAACACATACAATCTTGTACAATTTTTATTATCATGCAAATAAAAAGTGTTGCTTTTCTTAATATCAAATTAATTCCTACAGAAGGATGCATTCAAACAATATAAGTTTAATACTACTGAACATCTACTATCATAATTTTTTTTTTGCATCATCACAGCAAACAAAAGATATATACCTTAGGTTCAATGTGTTGGACTCTCTTGTACATACTCCTTGTAAAATTAAATCTGTCAGTTCTAATGATCTCAGGTCAAAGTGTGAGAAATTCGTTCCAATGAAATCAACATTGGTCAGTTGATTGGCTGTTACAAAACACTGCTGCATCATACTACAGTACTAAAATACAAGACTTTGATGAAGTCTTCAGCATTGAATTACTCCACGGAAGAATTCCAATGAAATCATTGATAATTAAAGTAATGTTTTAGGAAGTGGTTCAATTCCAGTCATATTAATAACAGCCAAAATGGGGGGAGAATTTATATTACCGTTTTGTGAAAAATTTATGTTTAGTGGGTCTAACCATCAGTCATAGAAGAAAAAAATCTTACTTGTACATGGAGAATATGGAGATTTGGAGAGTCAGTGATATTCAAGTAGGTAAATTTTGGACAGCTTTCTATACATAAGACCTCTATAGTGCTATTTGAAAGAGATAGCCTGAAATTCAGCAAAATCAAAGTAGATGTTAAATCACCAACTCATATACAAGATAAAGTTACATCTAGGAGACAAAACACAGTTTACATTTAAATCACACACTCTAATTTGAACTGTTCAGCAATATACATGCATGCATGAAAAAACCAACAGTACTTGATTTAGTACATGAAATTTTGCTGCCAATCGAATTTCCTTCATAAATTGTTATTACTTATTTCATTAAGGGCACTACGGCATCTTAAGTTCTTACTGTGAGAAAAAACTGCACTTTTTAATGACAAGTTTGGAGAGGGACCTAAAGTTGTTGACAACTGAAGAGAGCAATGTTCCTTTGATGCCCTTCATATCTGTCAGGTACAGCTCTTGTAAATTCTCTACTCCACTGTGGTTTTCAAAAATAGCTTGATCCACACTTTGACTCCACTGGCACTCCATGCCTCTTGTTCTCTGTATCTGTAAAATAAAACAAAATAGCTTGATCCACTTAGCTTAGACTCCACAGACACTCCATGGCTCTTGTTTTCCATATATGAAAATAAAATAGCTAGATCCACCCTTTGACATGGACGTGCCATGCCTCTTGTTTTCTACACATTGAACTAAATCTCATGAAAAGAAGCAAACTGTGTTCATTTTAGTGTTTATATAGCACAGTTGAATTCTAACTACTGGTGAGAAATCTATTTACATACAATTCTGTGAAATGCCTCTGTGTGAATTGAATATACAGATATCCCTATTACCCGGATTATCAAACTCTACATATTAGTCATTAACTGATAACTTGATCTGTCCTAGTTCCTCAAGAACTTTGATCAACAATGCTTACCATCTGTTTAAAAATTTAATGATTTCTATCAAATCAAATAAAAATGCATGTATGATTATTCATATAACATTTATAAAAAAGTAAAAATACACAAAATTACTGTCTGTCTCAAAGATATTTAATATATGGCTCTTTCTTCATGATACAGTGGAACATGAAATAGCAAAGCTACCTATTATCAGTTACTTCTTAATTATCATACCTCAAATGGATAAAAATAAAAAAGTATACGATAAAATTATATGCATTAATAAAGCACAATAGGTGGTCACACATTTCACAACAACCAAGTTTTACTGTTCTATTTATAGATGTCATATTCCACATCAATCGTAATGTGTTGGGTTCAATTTTTAAAATAATCATATAATGAAATCATAACAATGAAAGTTGATAAGAAATTTAAAACATTTTTTAAAAACTTCACCAGAATGTGAAGTGGGGCAGTCATATGATCAAATCCTGTGAAGCCCAAAGGGTTTCTCATGTACCACTCCAGTTCATAACCTAGTGAAGTTTTTTAAAATATATATATATATATATATATATATATATATATATATATATATATATATCTGTGTGTGTGTGTGTGTGTGTGTGTGTGTGTGTGTGTGTGTGTGTGTGTGTGTGTGTGTGTGCATTTGAAATGAAAATGCAGTGTTAGAATGTATTGCTAACCACTCACCATGATCTATGCAGTGAACCCAAAGCAAAATGAGTGTTCCTTATTATTCAAATTTGTGTGATATCATTAAAAATGATTCATGTTTCAGGTTGTGGAGGTGGGTAGAGAAGCATTTATACTCTCTAATTCAATGTTCATTAAACACATTGAATATTCATGAACAAATTTATAATTTTCATTGCAATAAAATTCTGTGTATTAGCTGCAGTGAACCCATGAAAAGGACTGAAAATGTTAAATACCACATCACAAAAATTCACAAAATAATATGAATATAATCATTAGTCACTTCTGAGAAAATTGCAACATAAAAATGTGTGAATCAAATTGGAATTTCCCCTTCTTGAAATTTAACATACAAAATGATCATGCAGAAATACAACCAAATAAACTACCTACTCTTTTGCCATACAACAACCCATCAAAGAGCTCTGCCTCCTCAAAATCTCTACAGCCCTGTAGATGTAAGGACTTCAGAGTGGGTGCATTCACTGGGAGACTAGACAGAATGAAGCAGCCCTGTCAGAGAAAGAAATATGTCTCTATACCAGTAAAATTTCAAGATTCAAATTATTACAATTTTTTGATAAATGGTTAATATAAAGTCTGAGGCAGTAAAAGCATGCTTTTGAACATTTTGCAAGATTTCAAGAATTTTTCGGCAACATATAAAAAAACTCACACCAAAGTGAAGGATTCTGAGTGTTTGAGATCTTATTTCTGCCTGATTCCACTGCACTCTGGGTTCACCAACTCTAACCTTCAACTCCCTCAGATTGGGAAGCTATCACACGAAGAGAAATATCAGTCAATGGAAATTATCTTCTGTGTTGCAGACTTCACCAAAATACAACATGTGTTACACATGCCTTAACTTTTGTAAAACTAATGATAATCCTTAAACAATATGTCTGTATTTTTAGAAAATGAATGTGCTACCATACATGTATGGTAAAGTCCTGTTGCAGTAAGGTGATAACCTTGACATATATATACAACCTTAACTAGCCATGTTTAATAGCATACAATTGTAAGATGTAGTAGATATCATGTATACATGTCTTATTGCGCTTAATTTCAGATCATTCAACTACAATGTAAATACCTTACTTCATTTAGAATTTCATTGAGATCCTGTGCTGACATTCTTTCACACTGATCCAGGGTTAATATTTGGATTTGATCTTTGTGTGGAATAGCTGCCATGAAAGACTCACATGATAACCTGATAGAAGAATTTAAAAGATTTGATAAACTTCTGTATATTGGGTAATTCTGACATGCTGGAAATGTTGGTATTTTTGGTGAATACAGAGGAAAATTTGTCAAAAATGAAAGTGCCCCAAAATTCTATTCATATAAATGATACACTTATTAGATATAAATGCACCAAAAAATTAAGCACTAATATTTCAAACTACAATTTTAAGAAAAAATTGCAATATTCTTGATGCCAAAATTACCTGATATACAGTATACTAATTTCAAGATATTTGAATCAAAGAAAATATTTAGATTTTGACAAAGTATGCATTTCATACTAATTTTGTAATGATAAATCAAAATCAGATGTAAACCAAATTCTATATCCAGTTCACAGTGTAGTAAATTCTATCACATACACATGTGACATACTACCTTATCAATATTTCAATGTACTATTTTAATTGTTTTTTCACCTTCTGTTACAGGAAATTTCCACTTCCTGTAGACAGACACTGTTGATTTGCATAGTCTGGAGTGATTCCAGTCTGAGGTGTACAGAATTGATGCTGCAGGGAGACAACTCAAGGCTCTCTAAGACATCACAGGAATTGCATGAAAATTGATTCACTGTTAACATAATAGAAGTGAAATGATAAGCACTTATTGACACAAAATTTACAGCATTTATCTTGAAAATAAATTAACAGAAAACTGAGTTTTGGTTAGAAAGGTTTCCATTGAAGGATAGAAGAATGGTGATCTTGATACACAATATTTTTCATCAGTTAAATGAGACATTACACCCAACCATTGTTAAGTCCCATGTCCTAAATTCTGACTTCATGAATTTGATACTTGGTTTTCATCTTGTCCTTGACCTTTTGAGTTTCACCTTGCCTTGACCTTTTGGTTCATCAAACATGGAGATGATGTCTATCTTGTGTAGTTAAAAAGTGATGACTATGATACAGAATAAAGTTGTGGATAAAGAGATATTTAAATGGCCAAATATAGAATCAATATGCCTTTATGTACCAGCTTGGTGGCATAAATCTGGAGAAAAATGCAAATATAATACATTGCTACCAGGGTATTTTACTTCCCAGTAAGCAAAAAACATACGTATGAATGTTACAACATTCAGAGTACGAGTTATTTCTGATAACTACCTAGTAAATATTGTCTGTTAGTGAAAAGGAATAATAATTCCATATTTTATTGATCTTTTGAGATAAGAAAGAAAATACATTGTTATACATCTTAAAAACACAAAATTTGACATACACCATAAACATGAAAGAGCTTTCTTTGCTGTTTTCAAATATTTCATCGTACTACTTACAAAGAGGTGCTGCCACTTTAACAGATTCTATGATTTGGCACATGTCAATATTCAAAGACTCGAGACTTGGAAAAAGATGCTCTACCTCAAGAGTTTGCAAACCTGTTAAATATAACACAACACACAAATCATACAACATGCTACAGCATGTAATACTGTTACACAGCCACAGAGAACAACACACAATTAATGATATTTTCTCAATCAACATGATGCTTTAGATAAGTACTAAATCCACTAAGCCTAGAAAGTTTGGTCAATACCAGTACAGCACTTTAAGGGTATAGCTAAAGCATATCATTTACCAAGATATGTCAATAATTGTTTTATCATATGATTGAACAATTAAACATTGAAACTGGCTACTATAAAACGATACCTGGTTGGCCATCTTTATTTACAGCAAGAGTGCAAGACCAAGTCAAAAGTGATTAGAGATTTCAGTTTTCACTGGATAATCAAAAGTTGATAACCAATCATATCAATTTGGAATTCCCCAATTTATTTTGGTCCAATGTTTCAAAAATAAAATTTTATATCAATTTTGAAAGCAAATAGAGATGAATATAATATTCTACGTTTTTTCTCATTTGCTGGATTTCAGTCAATCAGAAAGTTTGGCATTATTTACCAGTAATCATATAACAATGGTTTTATTCAAATGAATCATGGGAATTATATTTCATACAAATTTATGAACTTTTTTTTCATGATTATGTATGCAAATCCTTTCATTGTTTTTCAACCTCAAATTCACATATATATATTAATATTGTTGCATGTGAATTATATTTCATACAAATTTATGAACTTTTTTCTTTTACATGATTACATACGCAAATCCTTTTATTGTCTTTCAATCTCAAATTCACATATATACATTAATATTGTTGCAATTAAATTATATCAGCTCAAATTATACAGATTATTCATATGCTTATATTACATGTATGTGTGTTCTCTTTCATTAACATAAAGAAAATCATTTTTACTAAAAAAGAATACTAAATAAAATCACATCTGACAAACCATTTTGTCCTAAATTCAAGACCTTTAGTCCGTTTAATCCATTTCTAACCTGCAAAACAACATAAAATCTTCGTAACAAATTAAAGTGAAAAATAAAACACATCTGTGATTGACTATGTTACTGCTGATAAAATAATTCAGAACATATTAATATTTATTCACTCTTTGATATGCAAGATATATTCTTTTCATTTCTGTGTGTAACTTACAGGTAAATTATTTGTGGGAAATGTTGATATGGAATTTTGGAGATCTAAGTATTCTAAATGCACACATGCACGTAAAATCTCTGTGACATTTTCTCCTTGCAAAATCGAATCATTCAATCTGTAAAGCAAAACGAACGTACATATATATCTTTTATGACAGACAATGGACCAGCACACACAGACACAATGTACATACATGTATGTGAAGGAAAACAGGATCTCCATTCATCTATTTATGTGTTTTGATCATCATTAATAGGAAAGTGTCTAATCAAGCAAAATAAAACACTCAGTATCACACACTCACATCAACTTTCTAATATTATATGTTGGCTTCTCTTCAACTCTTTGGACAAAAACATTAGACTTGCACCTAGTAAAATATAAAATAATCAATGCGAAATTATTATCTACAATAAAATTCAATATTTTCCAAAAATCTATAACAAGTATAATTTACTGGAGTCAAATGCTGCTGTCTTTCTCCTTTACCCCATTTTATAAATTCTTAATTACAGCCTTACATTAATCAGTAAGTATGATCAAAGCTGTATTTAGTACACTATAAATCTTTATTGCAACTTGGCTTTCAAGGACATTAAATTATTTACTGTTGGATATTGAGTTCTGTCAGGTTCTTCATGGCGATCACTTGAGTCAGATGTTGACTGTCCAGGTATTCATCAAACAAATTCACAGACAAAATGTCCAAGTTCTCTCCCTTTCTGTGCAACACTTCCACTGCAATATAATATATCAAGTCTACTGTTATATAACTAATGAAAACAAACATGATTTTGACATATTTTACTTGCTTTATAATTGGGATCAGTTATTTAACTTATCACGACAACTTCTCCTTGTTTGTAAAACATATCATCCCCTACCCTCATATTGAAATTCAAGCATAATGATGGGGGGGGGGGGGGGGGGGGGGGGTGTCAATATTCTTGAAAGTGTTAATATTTTCTAAACAAATAGCCCCCCCCCCCCCCTCCTTTAAAACAATACTCACTGCACTCATTGTTTATGGATGGGGTGTTGATGTACAGCTGTCTTAAGTGAGGACAATAATCAAAAACTGATGCAAGAAAATTATCGAATGTTGAAATTTCCAAAACCATTTCTCCAACTCTGATGTACTCTGAAAATAAATAGCAACATTTGTATTAAATGAACAAGTGAAGATAACAAATAGTGATCAATCTCATAACTCATATAAGAAATACAAAATTATACAGAGTTGGGCAAACATGGATCCATGGATATACCAGAAGTGGGATCAGGTGTCTAGGAGGAGTAAGCATCCCCTGTCAACCAGTTACACCTGCTGAGCCCTATATCTTGATCAGGTAAATGGAGTAATCTATAGTCAAAATCAATGTGTAAAGAATGACTTGACAATTGGTATAAAACATCAGACAACACTTGATCCAATGACAGGTTGTATTGGCAAACTAAATTGTTATAATGCCTATAGAATTTGCGAAATGCTGACTTTAAATGAGACTGTTGAAACCCCTGCAATAATGACTTGTTTGCCAGTAGACTGCCTTGATTTAAAAGCTAATGATACATAAAACAAGCTCTTGCATATCAAATCAGTTGAGAGACATAAACACCATATGCAGGTGATAATGGAATATTGCTACTTAAATATGGGAAGTTGACGATGGAAAAGCTGAAATCATCCCATTTGTTATAAAGTTGAGTTGTTAGTTTGCTGTTAACATCTATTTTCAATAATATTCAAGTAGGAATCAGATGTGGAAAAGTCTGTGGTGTCTTTCATTTTGAGTTCACTGGGATATATTGAATCAATGTGACACAAAATTATTATGGTTAATAGATTAAACATTGACAATATATCTAAATGTCGAGTTGAAGGCCACTAAAAGGGTCTTTTTCTTCTCATTTAGAAGCTACTGAATAAATCTGCCTCATAAGAATTTAAAAATAGGTTAGATGAAAAGGCAAAGATAATGAACATTGATCAATCTCATAATTCCTATATGGAATACAAATTAAAGAGTAGAGCAAACACAGACCCCTGGATATACTAGAGGTGTGAACAGGTGCCTAGGAGGAGTAAGCATCCCCTGTTGAACGTTTACATCTGCCGTGATCCCTATATCTTGATATAATACTATTTACAATTATTCTCTACTTGGTAAGCATTCTTCCATGCTCTATACTAAATTTTGTCAGTATTGAGTAAAAAAAAAAAAGCATACATGTTGCTGAGAAAACTGATATTAAGGCAAACATATTATGTTTATAAATAGGTCTCATTTTTTCAATTTGCAAGTAATATATGGAATCTATTAGGGGTGTAACAATACATCAATAAATTGATGCATTGTGATGTAAAGGCCGACCCGATCGATATGATACATCGACACATAAAATGAAGCATCAGTATTTTTTTTTATACTTTCCAGGTCATTCAAGTATATTATGTGCCCATTTTGGTTTTAAAATTAGAGTATATTTAGAAAGGAACAATATGATAGAATGATCAGAGATCATTAGCAATCCAAAAGTTCAACAGTTTTAGAAATTAAACAGAAAATGTTAATCTTAAGTTTGCATTTTATCTTTGTAGGTAGAAAGTTATCAAACACTATATAAATAAAATTTATTGAAAAAGAAACAATACAAACTATGGGTTTTTTTTCCTTAAAATCAAAAGATGGCTTAAACAAAATACCATGATGCATGTGTATCATATATCACTTTTCTGAAATACATGTCTTATCAATGATACCTTATGATACTTTTTTCTTTTGCGATACACAGTCCTAAAATCTATGTTACATATACTACCTAATGATAATGGGATATTTCTTACTTAATGGTAATTCAATCTATTCTACTTAAAATGGTAATGGGATTTCCTTTACTTGCCACACTGAATCATCACCCTTGAATAGTGAAGATAACTGGATTTATTTTATACTGGTAATGGGTATTTTTACTTACCAGTAATGGTATCATTTTACTTAGTAAATACTGGAAATGGGATCTTCTGTGCTTACTGGTAATGGGATCTTTTTACTTACCAGTAATGGGATCTTTTGTACTTGCAGGTTATGGGATTTTTTATATATATCAACTAGTAATGAGATCTTTTTTTACTTATACTACCAATTTCTGATTCATTCTAGCATTATAATCAAAATTAAGACATATTTTTAGATCATGAGAGCTTTCATGTAAAATACTACTCATTTGAAATATTCTTTTATTAAAATATTACCTGCATTAGGACAACGTTTTACAATATCCAGCATTTTCTCTGCTATTGGAAGTGGACAGTTCGTGAAATCTAATATTTTCATCTGCATCCTAAAATGTAGGTACAAATTTTAAGAGTGGCACTACAGTGTCAATGGTACTTCTTACAAATTTAACAAACTTTTTAAAATAATGATGAAAATGAAAACTAGATTTATGTTTTTATAATTAAAATGAAAACAATTTATTCCCAAAATTTAATTCTCACTTAAGTAAAATAAAGAACAGTGGGGAAAAATTATATACAGTTATATAGAGAGGAGCATCATAGAAGATTTTCAAATTCCTTAGTTTTCTTAAGGAATTTTATATTTGTATTTATGACAACCAAATTAAATGAAACTCAGGTGAGCTAAAAATATATCAACCCATGTACCCATTTTTTTGTTTGTATAAAGTGATACATTTAAGATTTAGCTCAGAATATTATCAGTTACCATATTGTGGCTTTTTGAATGAGGTCTCTGAATTTTGTACACGTCTGGGCTAATGAGCACAGGTCCATCCAATCCAAATGTTTGAATATTTCATACAGAACACCTGCAGGTTGGTGAAGCAATAAATGACTGTACCTGAAAAAATGGACAGTATAAAACCATGTATCTCTATATAACATAATGGAGTTTACCTTGGCTAAATCTTAAACAGAGTGTTAGAAAGCATAAGAAAATTTGCAACACTTTCATTTGGGTATCTTCTTTATATCATGTGATTTCTACTTGTAAATATAAGGTCTTTAAAATTGTCCTGTGTTGTAAAATGAAAACTATGTGTTCCTTATTGGATACAAAATGTGTAGTTTTCCTTATTGTAAATTAAGAATATGAAGTGCTGGACAATTCTAAGACAGGGAAGGACAATTTGAAATGCAAAATGGTGTATAATTCTTGCTAAAATAAAATATATCTTAAACCATTGTTATAAAGGACAGACATGCCACTCAATCATATTATGTCAAAAACATACCTATAAGAATAATTAAACTGGTCTATCATGAAATGAGACCCAGCTAAGTGTTAGAGAGACTGTACACAATGTATAATCAACTGATGCAGTAGTTAAATCCTCTAAGACACTGTACACAGGTAGCAGGAGGTAACGAAGGTAAAAAACATTAAGAACTATACACAATACAGGTAAGCAAATCAAGGTATGAGCATGTTACCATGTTGACCAATGAGCTGCATCCAGCTCAGATTGGAATAAACCACTGTTCCTACTGTACCCCAAAATAAACTGGAAGTACCTCATAAAATCCTAGTATTTTCATTTTCCATAAATTGTACTGTGCACCCTTCATGTACCTTTTCTACTAAAGAATTTTATAGAGCACGTACATGGGCTGAAAAGTTATTCAACTAAAAATGAAATCCTAATTCTTGCAACATACAGTGAAGATAGAGATATTTTGTGCAACCTTTTCTAAAATTGTTAAACATGTATCTGTAACAAGAAGAGAAAAAATGCACCAGACCTGACCATGATTCGAACCCAGATATGATTCATTGCATTTTCTCCCTAATCCTGTTACATTGGGTGCCATGGTAAAAGAATGTGGGTTGTGCATTTTCAAGGGCAAAGACAATTCAAGGAGGGAGGAATATGGTAGTCAGTTGGGTTTGATTGCTAGTGGCCAGTTAGCTCTGTTGGTAGAGCACCTGACTAGAAATTCGGAGAGCCCAGGTTTGAATCCCATTCTGGTCCTTTGCATTTTCTCCCTTACATAACTATTTACACGTCTGTATCAGTGGTTCTATTTTTGCCACCTAATCACAAATACTGATTCATATATGTTCAAAATTTAAATGTGTCTGCAAGATCTACTTAAAGCAGAAGTGGATCAACAATTATCCTTAAGAAATGACTCTTAATTGCTGCTTCTGTATAGATTACATATACATGAATTAATTAATATACTGATCAAACAGGAAACATATAGTACAATTTCATATTGATTTTAAGATATGAAAAACACTTAATAATTGATATACTGATAACACAAAAATGATGTAAATAATCAAATTATTATAACAACTACGGATAATTACAGTCATTAATAGTTCAAGGTCACCCAAATTCAATATCTAGTATGCCCCTAAAATCACCAATGACTGCCTGACAATGCCTTCCCATAGACACAATTAAATCTCTAAAACAAACTGTCTGTGCATGTTGTTCCTCTCTGAGCTTGAGCCAGTTGTTGCAGAGTCTGAGTATGTGTTTGTCTTTGCGGATGTGCCTGTCCAGTTCATCCCATACACGTTCAACAGGGTTCAAGTCTGGTGATTTAAATGTCCAAGGTCAACCTGGATATTGTGTCGTTGCAGAACATCATTTGTTAGATGACCAGAATGTGGTCTGGTGTTGTGATGTTGGCATGTTGCTCCAGGATGCTGCGTATAATATTGAAACCATGTGTGGCCCGTATGACTTAATCATTCATCAATATATCATTGAGCTGTCAAAGTACCCTGTATGTGAACCAGTGCTGTCCTGTCTGTATAAGATATTGCTGCCCACATCATAACACTATCTCCTCCAAACTAGCAAGCCTTCTGGATGCAATTTTGCAAAAATGTTCATTTTGGTGCCTACAATCGGAGTCTTCCATCAGGCCTCTGCAGTAAAAACAAGATTCATCACTGAATCAAACTTTCATCACGTGTTGCCACAGTCATATTCTATGGGTCTGAGACCATTGAAATTGGTTCCTGCAATGTTGTGGAGTTTGGACAAACCATAAACAGGTCTATGCACTCTAATTCCTGCATCCTGTAGTCTATTGCAAACAGCCTGATCTGATATTCTGTGAATCCCAGGAATTGCAGATGCTGTAGATGACACACTCAGATGAAGTGATCCAGTGAAAATGACATCATGCATGATCTTAACCTGCTCTCTAATAATCATTTGTTAAACCAGGCTGTTGATATCTGCTCCAAAGGTGAGATATGGTGCTTTGTGCAACATTGAAATCTCTTGCAACTGCAAATTGTGACACTCCTGTTTTCAGTCATACTATTGAGTTGTGGTGTTGAGCATCATTCAGATGTGGAATTTCTCAAAATGTGGTTACATTTAAAGACAATACAATAAGATATGGAGAATCCATGCACTTGATAGACTACTGGTACCTGAATCATGTACATTTAAGGAACTTACAACAATTGAGAGTGAAAAAGACCAATTTTAGGGTTTAATGAAAACATGTTTTATTTTGAATTTTCCCAAATGAAGTCCCCCACCCTCCAATTTGCATTGTCAATTTTGTTCAACTGGATATTTCATGTACAACATACTTTAATGTGCAGACCTGTCAAGTGAAAGTGTTAGAAAACAGAGACAGTTACTCGTAAAATTAATCTATTGATAGGCAAATCTCTCTCTCTCTCTCTCTGGAACAAGTCTCTGTGATGTCACCATCTGCATTCCACAGATACAGCCTGCCTACTGACATCATTACAGAGACGGATCTTTAGTCCATGAAAACTTACCACTCATCCTCAAAAAATTCATCATTATCCACCTCCATGTTTTATCATTACCAGAACTTGATCATCATGACAATGACATTTTTAAAACAGTAAAACTGAAAGTACGAAAGTGTGTCTGTGTAATCACACAAAAGTTTGCTAAGGTATGAATATTCTATGATGAATCTCTAAGCGTTCAAAAGATACAGATCGCATTGATACGATCGTATTTCCTTCCTTTCCGATCAAATAACCACAAAAACTTATAATTTATATTTGAATATTTCATTAACTAAATCAATTTTATGGTAATATCAGCAGGTCCGTGCAAGGACGAAAAGATGGATACTGAAATGAAAGTAGAAACATATGTAAACAAAGGCTATATTCCTCCGCACAAGCCGCATAAAAGTTTATTGAATGTTCAATTTATTATCTATTATTATTGTGAAAGAATATTCAGATTAATCTATCTATAACAAATATGATTTCAAGTAGAAATACTCATGTATCAGAATTATCCGTGTATGGACTATATCATATTACGTCAGTAGCGACGTAAGACAGTAATTCGGCCGATGTTTTGATCGAGGATGACAGGAGTCAATGGAAATCTCTTTCTTTGTTAAAAATATTGAAAGTAAAGACGTTTTCGGTGTTTGACACCAGTGTATCCTAAGATGGGGAACTGTTTGAAAACGCCTAGTAATGACGACATCTCTCTTTTGCGCGGCAGCGAAGGTCAAGAAGTTCCAGACAGCCTGGGCCCCCCTCCTCCATATCAGGTAGCTATTTTAGAAGAAAGAAAAAAAAAAAAAAAAAAAAAAGTCAATATTGGGGTAAAGTAGCCTATGTTGCCTCATACTAGCTGCACATGATTTCTTAAGTTTATATGTAGAAGAATTTTGGGAAGGTGATTTGTCATAGATCTAGTGCAATATGCCAAGTTATCTTTTTCGTCACCAAAACAAAGGGAACAGCTGATCAGAGGGACCACAAGGCCACACGGTCGTCTTTGTTCTATTTTTGGACTAAACCTAGACTCGTACGTTTCATTGTTTTATTCTGATGTGAGATTCATTATTTCAATATTTTATAATGACAATTTTGAAACTTTAAGTATGGATGTTTATTAATTCCACATTGTTAAATATATTATTACGTAATATAGGTCATCGTCCTGTAAATTATTGATTACATGACAATATAACAGACAAATGCACACACATTTACTAAGGTGGTAATATATATGAATTTGAAGGAATTGGCTAATTATTTAACTCCCCTAGTTATAATTGCATGCACTTTGGCTGTGAAAGAAAACCAGCAAACATCAAGAAAATCATATAGATCTAGCATTTACAGCTATTTCTGTAAAGAGATATAACATTTTTAGGGATGTGTTTTAATATATATTTTTACTTCTATATGTAGGCTTGTATTCAAGCATTTTAATAGTAATGGATGCCAATGATATTGCATGCATAATGGATTACTATGCAAATTACAGGAAAGGCAAAGGCCTTTAGAAAGGTCAAGGGTACCTGTTTATCACCCCACCCCAAATATCAGCAGACCTGCAAATCAGTTGACAGAGGATGAGCAGATAAAGATTGCTAAACGCATGGGACTTATAAGTCACCTTCCATTAGGAGTTTATGATGGAAGCTCGAAGAAGGGCAAAGAGTATGTATCTCATCATATTATGTGTTAATACTTGTACTAGCTTGCAGTGAATTTTTGTTGAAGTCATAATACTTCTCAAATAAATACATGGTCATGTACCAGTATGTTTTAATTACTATACAAATATACATATATGGCTTGATCGTTGTCAGATGTGCTTGTCCCACTTTTTTAGTACCTGTCAAAAAAAAATTACAGACATGCAAGTAAATGTTGCTTGATATTGTATATACTGATATATAATTTTTTTATACAAATTAAGCATGATAATTATTATGCAGAAAAAGCATGAACAGCACTTCTACTTGCACAACATATAAAGGAAATAGTCAACATAGATATGGTGTTTTTGGCTTTTTATTGTTTTAATGATGCAGTAGTATCAGTATATACAACTGAAATATTTATTCAGATGCAGTTTTACTTGAATTCTACATGTATTCATACTCTCAGGGTCAATTTACATACAAAACTAGAAGAAGGTTACCTTCTACTTTCAAACATTTAACACTTGATTTATGTATATTTCTGTTTGATATTTCTAAATTCACTGTTGAATCAGGTGAGAGTTACCTTTCTACAAGCATTCCTTTGTGGAGAGCTTGAATATATAAATTTTGGAGTCATCAGTGTCTTGGGCTTTTCTTCTGATTGAACCTTGCAACAAATTGTTCGAAACAATTAATAGTCTTTGCTAACTAATATTGATCAGGCTGATTCGTGATACATATTCTTCAGAACCACATTCACTTCCAAATTTTGAACTTTATAAACATTTGTGAGATTTATTTTTTATCTTTGTTAATGAATTATAAAAATTTCATAAGCATATGTCAGAATATAAATCTCAATCAGTATATGCAGACTTAAACTTAGATGTTTGTACATTTATTTAGAATATTGCAATATTCCTCAAGTTTGAAATAAAACACAATATAAAGTCAGATGGATTAATTCCATCTACTACAAATGTATTGTTTTATACATTTTACTTCATACTGATGACATGAGAGAGAGAGAGAGAGAGAGAGAGAGAGAGAGAGAGAGAGAGAGAGGCTCCCAGCTTTCATCAATGACCTCAATTTCTTTATTATTTTCATATGCAATATATTTGTCTATTTTGTACATGACTTTCATAGAGAATATCAACCTACTCAAAGAATCTTGCATGGTATGCACTGGTGTGCAGGATGTACCTGTACATTGTATTGACATGTATAATGTTTTGCTTGAATAGCTGGACTGGTGGAGGTCAAGTCCTGACAAGTATATGTTTACTACTTGTGTGGATGAACAAGTAGTAAATAAGTTGATATAGAGTCCAGCGTGTTGTAATTAGAATATAAGTATTAACTCTTTATTAGAGACAAATAATGTTTGTAGTACAGAGTTCAGAAATATATTAAATGATATGTGCATGATTATTTGAAGTAATATATGGGGAAAATATCATGAAAGTATGGCATTAATAGTTAGTAGACATATCCATTCTGCAGATTTGGAAAATTTGTCTGTATCTTGCACTCAGTTTAAAATTGTGTAGATCAGGAAGATTGAACATTTTTAATTTGAAATGAACAAGTGATGCTTATTTCCTTTACAGACATACAATTTATACAAATGACTAAATTAGATTTGAACTTATACATATATTGTTAGTATTTCCTGTAATGTGGTATTTACGTTGACTGTGACCTTGGTATTTATTATAACTGATTTCTCCATGTTATTTTCTCATACATATATTAGTATGTATAAGAATAGTTCACTTGGCATAGAAGTGTTTGAATTAATACTGAATATTCCTGGATTTTCAGGTGTGCAATATGTATGTGTGATTTTGTGTTAGGAGAATCTCTGCGATTTTTACCGTGTATGCACATCTACCATAAAGACTGTATTGATGACTGGCTAATGCGTTCTTTCACCTGCCCATCCTGCATGGAGCCTGTGGATGCTGCACTGCTTTCCTCATACCAGTCCAACTGACATGATCTGTGTGTATGCGTGTGTGTGATACAGACAACAAATTGTGATAAGGATAGGGAACCTTGCCATGTTCATGGATTTCCGTGGGATTCCTCGTCTCATTGAGTTTAAACTTGAGTTACTGTTCATTCATTATCAGGAGGATTTTATGTAAAGAAGCATTTTTTGTGATTATTTATTACATTTTTTTTTTCTTTTGTTATTTAATCCAATTAGATTTTATCACCAGTTCATGTAAATGATCTATGAACATTTACAATTATTCTCACCTTTCATGCATATAGCTAGTCAATAGGGTTTGCTGATTCAGGTTTTCTCATTCCCATTCTGTCAGTGATTGACCTTTTATGCAAAGATAAAAGTTATAATGATTATATGTAGAGATATTGATGACAAATTAATTCTACTCTTTGTAAACAGATGTTTTTAATTATTAATTTGTCTGCGAACAGTAGCTGTGTGGGCTAAAATTGTTACATATTTTATGAAGTTTCAGAGCTCTCTGGTATTATAGTGTTTTGTCACTGCCTTGTGTTCAGTTAGTAAATGTACTATTAGCACAATGATCATTAAGTAAGAAAATGTGATTCTGTAGTTGTGTGTAATGTGTAGAAAATTAGCATATGTGATAATTATAGTGATTGAGCTGAAACAATATTAATCATGGTAATTGTAAAGATTCAGAAATCTGTTTATGTATGAGGGCTTGTGTGTAACTTGGAAGAAAAATAATGGGCTCCATTCTGATACAGAACAAAATGAAAGAAAAGAGCAAAGAATTTGAAGTAGCAGTAATGCATGCATGAGGAAGGAAGTAAAACACATTAATATAGACACTAGAAGCATCTTGAGGCTTGAAAGTTATTCAGGCTTTGATTATTTTTTCTTCCTGATATGTGATCCATTCAGTTGTATAATAAAGATACACTTTTATTCATAGTAGATTCAATTCACTTCTTTTTTTTTATTATTGTTATTTTATAGGGTGTTTTGGGGTTTGTTTGTGTCATTTCAATTTGTTTTGTTTTGTTTTTTTTCAATGTGAAAATTTAGCTTGATGACCAGAATGGAAAATTATGCTGAAATAGTTTGTCTATGATTTGTATGCAATGCTTTTGCTTGAAACTGGGCAATCCTTAGCAAGTAGAAATTTGTCAATTACAGGTTAATTAACATACCAAGTTGATTGCTTCTTTAAATATGTATCTGACTAATTCTTAAATTTAAACTTGCATCCATAAAAAGTCTTTTCAGAGATGTCTGGCTATAGAATATGAAGAATATTTCTTTTATACCTCATACATGCATGTACATGTAATATAGAAAAAAAAATCATGCAAGATATCTATGAAGAAAATATCTATCTTTGAAGTTTCATATTATGTATAATATGAGATTAGCTTTCTAAGTCATCATGGTTGACATATGATCAATTAATTATGACAACAAAAATTCAGCTGTTGATATAATGGTTAAAGCAGACTTCTATTATCAGAACATATGAATCTCATTGATGTAATTATATAAAATGCTTAACCAAATTCAAGAATGGATAGTTAAAGTTAGAGACTGAAGATGCCAGTAGAAATATTGTATATTAATAGAACAAAAGGTACAAGTGAATACACCATACACTACAATAGAAGGTAATTCTATCGTGACAATATTGTAAACAGAGATCAAACTGTAGTCAGAACCTGTTATTATTCTAAAATTACCATAATAAATGAAAGAATCCTCAGGTTAAATCAATTGAAAATGATCTGTGTTTTCCATATTTTGCTTCCATAATCTGTTTTATTGTTCGACCAAAACTTTCTCTTTGCCATCCATGCTCATTGCATGTTTGAGATGTTTAAATGTCTTGATGTAATATATCTTGCATTTAGATTACTTTTAAAAAGTTTTATATTATATTTATATTGCAGAACATGTAGATTTATGTTACATTTAAGCTTATACTTTTCAAATTTAATTGCATTTCTGTATATGTATGGTCTATAATCAGCCATTGGTGTAACATCTCATAATGTTAGAGTTGAGTTCTTGAAATCTTGAAGCACCATGATGTAAGAGAATAATAAGCTGAATATAATTTAGTTCTAAGAGTCAGTGTATTATCAGAGTTGGATTAGGAAAGAACTGAAAATACCTAGTGTAGTCATGAAAGTGATTACTAGTGTAATGAAAATAGTTACAGGTACTCACCAAGCTTTAACAGTGGGTTAATGGAGCAAGTTCACTAAAATTTTGTAAGGTCCTTCAACATGTAGTGGAAAGAAAATAGTGTACTGCTGACTGGACATGGATGAAGTCAATGAATTCCTAAAACAAACATACTAATGTTGAGTGGGAGAAATTTGAAGAAAAATTAAAGTCTGTGTCCAGACTTTTAGTCAGTTGTATAATTATCATTATGTTCCACAAAAATGGTTGTAGAATGATTGTAAGCAAAGAAATTGTGCATAAAGAATTGAAGTATCATTTTTGTAGGTTAACTTGAAATTAAGAGTGCCCTTGAGAAATATTGCATTAAGGCAGACTTGTAGTCTGTTGATAATAAGACAGATATGAACAGAGATGAATTCAAATGATACATGCATTTCAAAAAACATAGTACACTACTTTTTAATGATACAATTATACAATAATTTAGATACTTAGCAAGTATAATTAATAGTAAGTACTAGAAGTCACATATAAGAATCCAATGTATGATAACACACACGTCTAATACAAAGAAAATCGAATCATTTTCAGTATGAAATATTAGAGAAAGGGAACCAGACAAAATGTATTTTTTCCCCAGTAACTGACTTCATAGGTCATCAGAAATTGCATTTTGTGAACAGTTATAGTGATGTGTATAATTGCTATTACACATTGCTGAAAACATGTAACAAAGATTGTGAAATACTGTAATTTGTATGATAGAATAAATTGTTAGATTGTTACTTATTTATTCAGATTGTCTTGCTGTTTTCTGTGTCATGTGTATAAGTGTGTGCATTTATTATTTCATACATGTAGTATTTGTTTTTGCTGATTTAGCTGCCATTTGCAGTACTTGTTTCATGTTACCTCACACAAAGCTACTAAGACTTTGAAAATCTGGTAAATGAAATGTCTGAAGGTCACAGTGATATGTTTCATTTGTAGGTTTTTTGGGGTTTTTTGTTTTTTTGTTTGTTTGTGGGGTTTTTTTTTTGTTTGTTTGTTTTATTTGTTTTGTTTTTTTGGGGGGGGGTATTTTTTTAAATTTTTTTTTTTTTTTTTTTGGTTTTGTTTTGTTTTTCTCTAATGATAAAATGAAGAGACCAAAGCTGGCTAGATTAAATTTTCCATGTTTGAGATGTTTTAGTGTAGAACCAGATATTTAAACTGTAAAATTATTGAAGTTCAGCTGTTGTTCACAATTCACAGAATACATTAGCTATTAAGTTTTCATATGAACGTAGTCTACTTAAGTAGCTATTAGGTTGTTAATGTTGATAAATGCCTGATTTTACATTGAGACAAAGATCTCCACAATATGTTTGCAGGAATTGTATTGCCACTGTCACGAATAAATTACGTGAAACAGAAATCCCTTTCTCCTGCATCGAATTTAAAGTCACGTGATCCAGTCATGTAATCCATTGCAATCAGTGCCTGATTGTGAAATTAGTTATGAATCAAATTTTCTCACCTGACGTCATGATCACTTGTGCTTCTCATATTTTCCAAAAAGACAACATGACCCCCATCCCAGGAGTGATTTATTCATGTTATATTTTTGCTGATATACTCTGCAATATATCGATCTCAGTTCTTTTAAAAACTTTCCCCAATGTCTCGCATAACCACTTTTTTTTTTTTTTAGATCTTCGTTCTGTATACGCAATAAGACTTCCCCTACACCCACCCTCAGTGAATGTTCATGTAACAACCCATTTATTATCATCTTTAATAAAGTTTCGAGAGACAAGTCATAGAAACTTCACCATGTGAGCACATCCTGAAAATAAAATTTGAAGACACTATATAGAGAAGGGCTCCGAAGCAATAAAACCGACTCGAGACAAACTCGCATTTGATCGCGATCTGATTTATCGCCAAGTTACATGTAGAACAAAGGTAAGCTTTATTCTTTGGTATATTATGATTATGATTGATTATGTAGTGTTTAACGTCCCGCACGAGAATTTTTCGCTCATATGGAGACGTCACCATTGCCGGTGAAGAGCTGTGACACGGGACTTCGGTTTATGCGGTCTCATCTGAAGGACCGCCCCATTTAATCGCCTCTTACGACAAGCAAGGGGTACTGAGGATCTATTCTAACCCGGATCCCCACGAGGTTATTACAATTATGAATTAATGTGAATAGAAGAATTCCCAACAAGTGCTAATGTTTACTTGTTAAAAATGTCAGGGGCATATTCAGTGATATGTTTATTAACAATATTATAAGCTCAATTTAAAAAGTATAATTCCAATCACTGTCTCCCTCTTTGTCACACAGCAAATTTGCGAGAAAATTTGGGTCAAGGTCATAATGATTGACTGCAATGTTGTGTACCTACATGTATAAATAATATATCTGATTTTGGTTTTTATAAATGTGAAAAATGTCGCCAATTAAGGGATTTATGTTGGCAGTAGTTGCAAGATGCATGGACAGATTTCGTGGTTTCTAGGACAGCATTATCTCCATGCTGAATATACATTATCTTTCAGTACTTTAAAGTATTCATGATGCTAGTGTACTAAATGGGATAATAGCACGGATACCAAGGAAAATGCAGCGAAACTCTTCTCGGTATTCCAGTATTGACGTCCTCTTTCAAATTTCTCGATCGAATCTGTATGTTTTACCGATACATAAAATCCACCCGATTATAATGGATTATAGAGTTTCCCTTCCAACAGTGTTAGATTCTGCATATTACCCCTTACAGGAACCTGATCAGTTTCGCTTAATCCAGCCACAGAAACGTTTTAGAAGAAAACGGCAACAACTAACTCCATGCGAGACAAATGCAAATCCAGTATATTGGAAAGGTCGTAAGATTGGACCATATCGTGAGGAAAATGGAGTCGAGTGTAAAATAGCTGTAGACTCAAAGTAATGTGATGTTATCCAAATGTTTTTTATAGAGGAGAAAGTTGTCCATCCGGGTTAAGTCTGTTGAACCAGCCACTCTTCTATGGTAGTCTTATTAATTATGTGGTATCCATGTTACTCTTAAGGCCTAAAGACCTCTTGCTTTAATTAATTTTCATTAATTGTACATGCATGAAAATGGTGAAACATGTTTTAGAAGTACGATTTTTCAACTTGTTTGGATTATAAATGAGAAGCCATATGGTAGGCAAAGGATCGGGGCATTACATAATTATCCTAGTACATCTACTGTCATTTATAATATGATCAAATAATACAGTGCTCTCCGATTGCCTGAGATCCAACAACCTAGGAAAGTAGAACGTATTTTCATGCTTAAGGTGAATATAAACTTTGATTTCTCCAACATAGGACCTAAAATAAATTGGGAAATTCAACTTAGATCCGATTGATCGATATTTTTTGTCGCTTAATGAAAATTCGCGTCTCTACTCATTATCGACTATTTTGCATTATGATTGTAAAGAAAGAGTGACATGCAAACTGGAATGTTATTGAATGATCGATGACGTTTTATTCTGTCGATTTGATATATTCCAGTGGACTTGAAATAAAAGACACCAGAAAGTCGTGGGTATAAATCGACATGATCGACACATTTTAGAAGGTCAGAGCCAATATAATTTATGATGTCTATTGTTTTAACGTGGGATATCTTTGCATGAGTACATTTTTAAAAATTGCAATAAAATTAGTAGAAATTACTGGTAAAGAATTACCGATATGAAAATATTTTGAAAATCATACATCCCATTGTTAGAGTTTCTTGCATGTTGTTTACGTTACGTCATACACTTTAAGCTATTGAGAGTAACTGAATACTGAAGATGATTAGATTAGAATCGCGTGTTTTGAAGAGAGTGGACTCTCTGTTGAAGTGCTTTGTTAAGTGGGGCTATTGACGTAACCTACATAACCGTCTTCCCTCTGGTGCGGAAAGATACAATGGGTGCCTTGAACACATCAATGAACAAAGCTATCTTTAAAGAGCAAGTGATTTTTGTTCGGGGTCCTGCCGGTCTATACATGAAATAGTGAATATAACGAACAATGGCCGATCTTATAAATACTGTAAAGAATACAAAATTAAGAGTAGGGCAAACATGGATTCCTGGACATGCCCGAGTTGGCATCAGATGCCTAGAGAAGTCAGCATTCCCTATTGACTAGTCACACCAACTGCGAGCCCTCTATCTTGATCATGTAAACGAAGTAATCCGTAGTCAAAATCAGTGTGTAAAAAATGGCCTAACAATTGGCATAAAGAAATCAGACAGCATTCAACGTAATTGCAGGTTGTATTTGCATATTAATTAAGAAATAAGACATCATTTTTTTAGCGTTATTGGGATATGACTTGAAGTTGTTCACGTGATCAAATCCTATAACGCCGTAAGGGTGTTATAGTAGATTTGATCACGGACCAATTTCATGTCATATCCCAACAGCACTCATAAAACGATATCTTATTTCTTATATTCATATTGCTGTTTCGATTTGTGTTGTTCTTACCAAGCTTCCATACTTGTGTATGCAGACGATTGTAAAATTTTGATGGAATAAATAATGGGCAACAATATAGAGGAGAGTATAAAATATAATTATTTATGTTAGAAGGATTAAAAAAGATGAAACAAGTGTAAAATCAAGATATTTTAGAAAACAAGAAGAGCGGCGTAAACTACATCCGGTCAATCGGTGATGGAGAAACGGTAGAAGTCGCCTACCTTACTTAACGTGGTAAACGCAATTGCTGAACACAGATTTCGACAGAAATTCAGAGGATCCAAGAGAAATGACGGAGGATAAATGATTCAAGTTGACGTTAAGCTCTAAGTTAGGGTTTTAGAAGGGAACGACGGTATGTTCATCGTTAGAACTCGTGGTTGTAGTTTGCATTATACCGACAGATTTAGACGACGTGGAGGTACGTTGTGTTTTTTTACTTCCAGGGTGTGTAAGAGAAAATAAACACGAAGTGAAAGAGACTTTTTGTTCAATTGAGAAATTTCTGTCGTGGTATTTAAATAAAGACTCGCAGCGGTGTCCTTATTTGAACAATTTTGAACAATTTTTCGAGCTCGAAACCAGCCTCGTTCATGGCGGTGATGATTATATCGCCCGGAAATAACAGGTTACCATCATCATAAAGGGAATCTAATATTAAATTGTCATAATGTAAAAATCAAAGACACCGTATGAATTCGCCTTACTTCAGAAGTTGCAGTTTTAGTTGCAAGCGGTATTTTTAAAAGACAAAACAAATGAACGGTAGGTTTAATATTTCTGTTTTATTCCTTAGTGCAATTCTTGTCTGTTTACAAAATAAACTCTTAGTATATATTCTGATGCGTTTTATTTATTCTGATTCTGTTATGATGTCAAGACGTGAAAGAACCTAGTACAACTGGCTCAAATACTTTTGAGTGGTGATTGTATTCATACGCAAGAAAAAAGTCTGATCACGTGACTTCATGTTGTAGAAAATTGAATGCCAATTTCGTCAGTTTCATATAAGGCAAAACATTGGCAAATGTAACTATATCATTATGACGCCCATAAACTTTGAAAAACGCTGACTTTAAAGAAGACTATTGAAACACCTGTATTATCAATTATTTCTCAGTAACCTCTTTCGATTTAGAAATTAGATGTGTGCAGAACAAACTATCGTATTTCGGTTAAGAGACATTAAAAAAAAACATATGCAGGTGATAATGGAATATTGCTACATAAATATGGTAAGTTGATGGTGGAGATTCTGAAGTCATCCCCTTTATCAAAGTTGAGTTAACACCAATGTTCAATAAAACATCCAAACATAAAACGGATATTAAAAAAAAACTCTGTGCTGTTTATTACGTTGAGTTCACTGCGATATGTCGAATATATATATGAATGAAAATGAGTGTTGTCAATAAATACAACGACGTCGATATATCTATATGTAACGTTGAAGACCACATAACTTTTTTTCTTTTCATATAGATGTTTTTGAATAAATTTTGCCTCGTAAGAATACAAAAGCAGGTCAGCTAATAAAAGAGCAGACTATATGCTCATGAGAATCCAAACAGACTGTTGCAAGACTTAATCACAAACGACTACGTAGATTTTTTCATTAAGGAACTCCAGCATCTTTTGAATATCCGCTCCAATGTACTCGTGCCTAGAATCAGAGTACTTTTTAACTGATTTTAATGACTGATCATGATCACAAGATATGAATATCTACGTGTTCCATTTTAGTATGGTGGCAGCTTTCTTCATCGTTCATTTATTCATTCATTCATTCTTTATTTCGCTCGTACACGAGATTATTGCATGCGAACAAAATGACATGCATTATACAAATTTATACAGGATTAGAAATGAATAAAGAAAAAGAATATATAATAATAAAATAGTCCATATGTTCAATAATAAAGACACAATTCCCTCCCATGTTGATGTATAACACGGTAGTAATGGGCATAAAAGTTGATAGTTCCTAAATTTGAAAACCTCAACACCATATTATTATCCATCATTCTTTGAGAGCAGTCATGCGGGATAATATAAAGAACCCCCCCCTCCCCCCCCCCCCCCCTCCCCCCCCTCGGTGAGAGCGCAAATTTCAGTGGACAGTTTCATGCAGAAACTACTGGTCCAGTTGTTACGGATACCGAAAGTAATCACATTATATCCACGACGTTTTAGCTATGAAGAATGATAACTTTATTAATATGTCGATTCGATATATCCCAGTAAACTTGAAATAAAAGACCCAAGGAGTCTTCCACATCTGCATCGCACTTAAATATACTGGGCAAAAAAAGTTAAGGATCATAATTTTGACCTCAAAAATTTTTATTAACCAAATAATTATTTTGACAAATTTTAACATGTCTAGTTTCTCCAATGTGTCCTTAACACAATAGATTTACCTGGTTTCATATTGACGTCATAGGTGCACGATTTTTTCGCCCAAACACAAGCAAGGGGTCAAAATCAAAGTGTGCCAACGTGTATATTGAAATTGAAAAAATGTGATTTTCATTTTATTGTTGGTATTTATTGCTCTAATCGACTCTTAGGTGAACAATTATTGACATTAAAAGCGATGAAGCGCCATTTAACTGCTCTGGAAGCTGGTCAGGCAGTAGGTATACTTCAAGCTGGCCAAGTCCAGAGAACTGTCTCTAGATATTTTAATGTGTCCCAAAGTGTGATTTCAAGGTTGTGGAATCGTTTTAGGCAGACAGGTAATGTTTCTGAGAGACCGAGATCAGGTCGTCCAAGGTCCACAAGCGCTCGCCAGGATCGCTATATGTCACTTATGGCTCGTAGACACAGGTTTCAAAGTGCTGTCCAACTCATTACTGACTTTCATGCAGCAAGTGGGGTGCGCATAACACCACAAACTCTCAGACAGAGACTTCATGCTGCTAACCTTCGGGCTCATCAACCTGCTGTTCGTCCCATTTTGAGGAGAAGACATCGTGTAGCACGACTCAATTGGGCTCAAAATCACATAAACTGGCAACTGCGTCATTGGACGCCTGTTCTTTTCACAGACGAGTCACGGTTCTGCGTGGACTTTCATGACGGTCGTAGGCGTGTATGGCGCATGCGTGGAGAGCGGTACGCTGATTGCTGTGTAGCAGAGCATGATCGTTTTGGAGGTGGCTCTGTGATGATTTGGGCCGGAATCAGTATTGGTGGATGTACTGACTTGCACGTGATTAATAGCAATCTTACCGGTGCAATTTACAGGGACGAGATACTGCATCCAATTGTGAGACCTTATGCGGGAGCTATAGGCAACGACTTTGTGTTAATGGATGATAATGCTCGTCCCCACAGAGAATGTATAGTGACAGACTACCTTGCTACAGAGACAATTGAACGTATGGATTGGCCGAGTTGTTCTCCGGATTTAAATCCAATAGAACATGCCTGGGACATGTTGCAGCAAGCTGTTTCCAGACGCCCTATACTTCCGACAAACCGACAAGAGCTTACGTTAGCTTTACAGTAGGAATGGGCAAGGTTGCCACAAATTGCGTTCCGCAGGCTCATCAGAATTATGCAGAGGCGTTGTCGTGCCGTTATACAGGCTCAGGGTGGACATACACCCTATTGATATTGCCTTTATAAAGATTCAATCATTTGTAATGAAATTTGTTATTGTTGCTCATACCGATTTTCAAACTGCTTTGGGGGGTTACCTGACAATGGTTGCTCTGGCTGCTTAACGTATTGAGGAATTTGTAAAAACAGGTTTAAAATGTATTGTTCGATTGTCGTTGAACATTTTAAGTATATATTTAGCATAATTTATTTGGTTTTGTTATGAATAAAATAATTCTGAAATCATGATCTTTAACTTTTTTTGTCCAGTATATTTTATTGAAAATAGATGCTGGCGGCAAACTAACAACTCAACTTTTTGACAAATGGGATGATTTCAATTTCTCATCTATGTGGCAATATTCCATTATCAACTGCATATGGTGTTTATATCGCCCAACTGATTCGATACGTAAGAGCTTGCTCTGCATATAATCAGTTTTAAATCGAGACAGGCTGCTGACAAACAAGTTGATGTTACAGGGGTTTGTACAGACTTGTCTAAAGTCAGCATTTCGCAAATTTTATATTCGTTATAACGATCTAGTTTGCCATTACAACCTTCTATTAGTTCAAATGTTGTTTCATCCGTTCTTGGCACACTGATTCTGACTGTGGATTAATCCGTTTACCTGATCAAGATACAGGGCTGACGGCGGGTGTGATCGGTCGACAGGGAATGTTTACTACTCCCCCTCGGTACTTAATCCCACCTCTGGTGTGTCCAGAGGTCCGTGTTTGCCCATCTCTCTGATTTTTATTTTCTATAGGAATTACGAGATTGAATACTGTTCGTTATCTTAGTGTTTTCATAGGAAGAAACAACATGAGCAAAAGGTCACGGAATGTTGCACTGCAAAGGCTATAGATATCCACTGAATCTTGCCGATAATCATAGAGTTTGCACTTGAACTTGCAAAAGCGGATCTCTTCACAGTTCATAGGTGTTCGCAGAAGGAAGATGGGCCGTTCTTACTGAAGACTGCGAGAAATCTTGAGACATCTGTCATGCACCATATGGCAGTGTCCTAGATCGTTGTGTATGCCATTGTTAGTAGATATCACCATTGCTTGTAGATATCACAATGTCGGCTACCCAATCGTACAAAAATTCAAGAAGATCATACCACAGTACAATGAGGATATCTGGAAGAAATCCTCACTGGCAATTACCTAGGTTTGTAAAAAAAAAATTAAGCAGACAAAAAAACCCAAAACATTTTCTTTGGCAGGAGTTACAGCAAGAATAGGAAAAGCATTGAAAAGCCTTTTGCAGTTTTCAGATCTCGTTTGAAGTGGAAGAATCCTTCACGGATATCGGATCTCGTCTGACGTGAAAGTGTATTTTGCAGATATAGGATCCCGTCTGACGTGGAAAATTCTGTGCAGACTTGCATATGGAATGTTGAAAGGCATAAATGTGTTGAGAATCTGTTGCTGACAAATTATTCCTAAGTTAACAGTCGTACAATATGGAAGGTAAGACGAGAGATTAATAAAGATGAACTAACTTAAAGGTTAATGAGTAAGGTAGGGGATACAATATCATAAAACATTAAAAATTTATCCGGTCTGATAAAGAAATTTTCCTGTTGACAATAATACCTAGGTGATTACAGACGTTCATACAGGGAAACAGGAACTTCACATAAAGTCCAAACATAGTCCTAATTAGCTTTATTGCCCTTTGCTCAGAATATAGTTTTGAATACCAAAATTTGTTGAGTTTTTTGTTAATCCCGGATAGGTGAAACCTTATCGTTTTCTTATATGTCACTTAGATAAATGTTTTTCCTTCTTGGTTCTGATAAGCTGTTTTTCGATCACAACAAGCGAGTCCCCATTGTACTTTACTGATCCACATAATTCCGTTGCCTTTTGATCCAGTTCCAGTGTCCATTCGTTTCGCATTTCTTTATTTTTAGACAGTGGTGAGTTTACCTGGGTTTCATCTGGTGATATTTGCGTTTGTTCCTGGTTGACTGGATTTTCTTTGTTATGGTGCTGTTCATTGTGATTTCTAAAATTTCATCAGTATCTTCTGTAGGTTTCTGTGAATATTGTTAGGGTGTTTCGTCTGATCAGTAGATATAACGACGTTTGCATATAATTTAGATGGGCTCTTTTGTCTACTGTTATTAGCACAGATTTTGGAAAGTTTTTTTTTCATTTCACTACTACCAGTTTTGTCTTGAAGTGAGTTTCTATTCTCGATATCTGACTGTATACGCTTGAAATTCTCTGCTGTGTATTTATGGGACAAATCATATTTGGACAACGTTGAAGAGGTCGCTACCTTCAGGCAACCTAGCCCGCAGCTAATTCTGCTACCCCTCCTTAGAGTTAAACAACCCGTATAATTATGTCGAATGAAATCACAATATAATGAGCAAGCGGGGTTGACACAGTAGTTCTACAATGGTCGGATTGTAGTGTTTTATTGTATAAATATTTTAAAGCAAATTTTGGAAATAAATATTAGGTCGGATTTCCTAGTGTGCCGGATTGCACAGGGGATTGGACAGTGTGGACTGTATATTTATCTGTATCCAGTGAGGACCCGGATTATAATAGGTCCTCAGTACCCCTTGCTTGTCGTAAGAGGCGACTGAATGGGACGGTCCTTCAGATGAGACCGCAAAAACCGCGGATCCGTGTCACAGCAGGTGTGTCAGGATAAAGATCCCTCTCTGCTCAAAGACCCTGAGCGTCGAGCATAGGCCTAAATTTTGCAGCCCTTCAGGGGCAATAGTGACGTCTCCATATGAGTAAAAAATTCTCGAGCGGGACGTTAAACTATATGTAATCAATCAATCAATATGCACCCGTACGCGCATCGTTGATAAGTGTATCACGTTTATAAGGAAATGGTTATCATTTAGAGATATCAAAAGAAAAAAACAATTGGAAATGTATATGTTAATAATATTGACCAAATTCTGATTCCCCATCAGCTAGGTTGATATGGATTTTAATGACGACCTGGGGGATCCCAATGTACATGTCTGATGCCGTGTCTGATCAGATGATTTTAAACATAATGTGTAGTTGAAAGTGTAATTAATTAATTAAACGTACTGGGGGCAAATATTGCTACGCATCACAATACCAAATATTGTAACTACTGTGTATATTTTTTTGAACTACGTGGAATTTTTTTCACCGCTGGATTGAAAATTTCTATGTTACAAAATGTATCAGAAATTTTCCGCCACGTAACACTTGATATTACTATACAATTATACTACTATACCAATATGCATGTGCAATATATGTGTTAGTGTTCTATTTTTGGCACTGGGATTGAGAATTTAACCTAAAACTTCCCGAATGCTAGTTGAGTACGCTGCCCACATGGCTACCGTGACCTGCAGAAGAAAGCTGTTAACAAAGTTTATTTAAAATCGGATTGTCAACGAGTTTTCTCGTCAATTCTTAAACATTTGGGAGGAACCTGTCTAGGGTGTCTATAAATCTCGTGTTTATGCGTCTACTTGACGGATTTTTAATGGAAAACTCCTAACAAAAGATATACACAAATATTTACTCCAGCATTATACTTCACATAACACACAGGGAGTACTTGTTATAACATAATTTAAGTTTTACACAGATATCAGGTATTTGATTACATAGTTTAATTGATTGATGATTGTTTGTTTTACGTCCCGTCTAGAATTTTTCACTCATATTGAACCGTCACCAGCTGTAGATGAAGTACCACAAATTTAGACCTATGCTTAGTGCTCAGGGCCGTAGCAGTGAGGGTTCTTTAACGTGCCAACGCCTACCATGACACGGGACCTCCGTTTTTAAGGTCATATCCGAAAGACCCGTGATTCTCACTTCTAAATGCCGTGCGTTTGGTGAAGGAGCAATCACTACCTATTTTTCGTCTTAGGTTTGACGCGGCCATGGCACAAGCGGAGCTCGAACTCACGACCTCCTGGTTACGAAGCGAACGCTCTAACCACTTAGCATAGTTTAATAATGCCCAAGTGTATGGATTATCTAGATATTGTGTAATCATATATAGTAACAAAGTTGTTTAATTTTTAAATTGTTCAGATGAATTGGAAATATCAGAGTTTTGACAATAAGGATGGATTTATCCATTGGCACTTATTTTTATTTTCATATGAAGCGGAATTTGTTCAGGAATTGTTACAGGATAAAAACATGCCTTGTCCTATAACCACACATATAGATATATCGATGACATCTTATCAATCAACAATCATATTTTCATAATTATGTCCATTTAATATTCCCGATGAACTCGAAATAAAGGACACTACAGAATGTGACGTGTCTGCTTCATATTTGGATATTTTACTTAATATTGACTCTAATGGCAGATTGACAACTACATTATATGACAAGCGTGATGACTTCAACTTTGCAATCATCAACTTTCCATATCTATGTAGTAATATACCACTGTCGCCTGCTTATGGTGTTTATATCTTCCAGTTGATTCGATACGCGAGAGCATGCCATGCGTATGAGAATTTTTTAATGCGAGGTCAACTACTGACAAAAACGTTGATGTTGCAGGGTTATAACGAATCTCGTTTGAAGTCATCATTTCGCAAATTTTACGGTCGCTATAATGACCTTGTTTGCGATTACAAAGTGTCTCTGGGACTGTCATTTTCTTATACTGTGACTACGGGTAATCCCGTATACCTAATTTCGACTAAGGGCTCACGGCGGGTGTGACCGGTCAGCAGAGGATGCTTCCTCCTCTGTGGCACCTGATCCTACCTTCGCTTTGTCGGAGGTCCGTGTTGCCCTACACTCGAACTTGTATATGTCTTTGGGATTTATGATTACGATTAACACATTGTTAACTTCACCATTTGATATGGCAGACAAAGAGCAGTCCCATTATAAAATTCACGCAGGAACAAATAATCAGAACATCTTTCTTCTTAAAACACACAGCCAAAAATACGTATAATGTACACTGAATTGAAAGGTATGTATGTTAAACTATATGGAATAGATTAAGTACAAAAAACTGAACAATATGCTTTGTGATGTTACGGAGACCCGACTGTGCGTTTATGAAATATGTACAAATACAAAACATTATTGTATCTGTATAAAATCCACCTACAATTATTCTCATTAATTTACAACGTTAAAATACTGATATATGTACTACATTTTTATTCCATTATTTACGTTGTTGAGGTAAATACGATGCTTTGATAGCTACCCGAAAACGATATTCACCGAGCCCAGAAGATGAGGTGAATACTGTACTTCAAGTATAATTAAAACAACGTACTGAACGAAAAAATTCAATAATTGTTATATTATCATCGATCTTTGTAAACGAGTAAAGCGAGTTTTTGTTTATTTTATGAATATACACTAAAACATCGAAATCACCCCGTGGGGATCCGGGTTGTTAGAATAGATCCTCAGTACCTCTTGCTTGTCGTACGAGGCGACTAAATGGGGCTGTCCTTCGGATGAGACCGCAAAAACCGAGGTCCCGTATCACAGCAGGTGTGGCACGTAAAAGATCCCTCCCTGCTCAAAGGCCATAAGCGCCGAACATAGGCCAAACTTTGCAGCCCTTCACCGACAATGGTGACGTCTCCATTTGAGTGAAAGATTCTCGAGCGGGACGTTAAACAATATTTAATCAATCAATAAAACATCGAAATCTGCTACTAGAACTTACCAAACGATACTTGGTCGGTCATCTTTAGATCGGGTTCGATGATGTTATAAATCAACAATTGTTATCTAAGTTCGTGTTAGAAGTCAATCTTTATTTGAAATTAGTTCAACGTAGTCGCAGGTGAATAGAGAAGGACATTTTCATTGAATGGCCAAAAATGACAATAGTATCGATTTTAAAATTTCCAATTTATTTTTGGCACATATTATTATTAAATATTCACCTCGAAGGGACGTAGAAGTGAATAACATAACGTTCTATATTTCCTACGCTGTTGGGTCGCAGCCAATCGAAAAGGACATAAATGTTCAATCATATAATGAAGGAGAATTTTAAGACAAAGTGAAATAGTGCATTGTATTTACAATGTACATGTAAGAAGTAACTATGATGCTGTACATTTTATAATAATTCATTTCAAAAACCGTGCTTTGCAATGAAATATTTTGAAATTAATAAATCAAAGGACAGGTATGTTATAGTAAATGTTTATAGCAAACAATATTAATATTTCTTACAGCATAAACATCCAAGAGAGGCAGTGTAAACACTTCTAAAAATATACACATCAAATGAGAGACATCTAATGATATAAACAATTCTTATTAAAAGGAAACATCTAACGGTATAAACATTTCTTATTACAGACACCTCAAACGACAGACATCTAACGGTATAAACATTTCTTATTACAAACACCTCAAACGACAGACATGTAACGGTATAAACATTTCTTATTACAAACACCTCAAACCATATACATCTAACGGTATAAACATTTCTTATTACAAACACCTCAAACGACAGACATCTAACGGTATAAACATTTATTACAAACACCTCAAACGACAGACATCTAACGGTATAAACATTTCTTATTACAGACACCTCAAAGGAGAGAGATCTAACGGTATACATTTCTTATAGTGTACATATCAAAAGACAGGTACAGTACCTAATGATATAAACATTTCTCATACTCACTGAAAACTCTACATGGCTTTGAAACATGACAAAGTACACTATTAATTGTATTTTGTCTGAAACAAATTTGTTCACACAAGAACTTTGTCGCTGTTTCAGTACTTAAGTAAAACGATGTATAGACAAGTAAGAAATATATCCTACTGTATGAGTGATGTTGTTAACTTCGATCCCTTCGATTTCCTCATATTAGATATTGGTGTGGAAGTTTCATTAATGTACACGTAAATGAATTGTAACGCAAATAAAAATGTAACAGTATTAAACACAGACAACTACAAGGTGTTATTATACAGAATTTCGGACCATAAAGTTCATAAATCTTTTTAAAAAAAGATCAACAAATTTCAGACATATACATGATCTGTAACCCACTGATTCAAGTTCATGTATCGATTTTCAAATCAATAGCTGCATGGATAGACCAAACAGTCCGATACCTGAACTTCAAGCATAACTCATTCCAAAATAGAAGCAGGATTTGATCTGTAAATTATCAATATTTAATTTCATAGACAAATTTCCACAACAATAGCACCCCGTGGGGATCCGGTTTGGAATATGTTCTCAGTACCCCTTCCTGTTGTAAGAGGCGACTAAATTGGGCGGTCCTTCGGATGAGACCGCAAAAAGCGAGGTCCACAGCAGGTGTGGCACAATAAAGATTCCTCCCTGCTCAAAGGCCGCATGAGCCGAATATACGCCTCAATTTTGCAGCCCTTCACCGGCAATGGTGGTGTGTCCATACGAGGGAAAAATTCTCGAGCGGGATTTTAAACAACATACAACCAACTATCAAATCAAAAGCTGCAGGGATTGACAGGAAAGTTCGGAAAATGAAAAATGCTCGGATGGACGTATAGGCTGAGCACTATAGGGTTTTCGCCAATAGGCGGGGCCCTTTTGTCATTGCAAGTACATAATGGATGCTTTAACGTTAGCATTATCAAGTACTGCGAGGGTCTTTTAAAGCTGCAATCACAAATTTAAAGCTTAATATTAAGTAACCACCCAACAACTGAAAATATTTTTATAATATTGAGTAATATTTGACCCTAAATCCTCAGTTTACAGAGTTATAATCCTAATATAGACAGGTAATAAATTCTAAAACATTAGTTGAAAATCACTTTTCCGTTGGTTCCTGAACTATAACATATGATGACTCCTCGGTTTGACGTCTTGAGCTCACGTCGGATAAATTGGATTGTATTTCAAGGCTGTGACGTGTTCGGACGGCTGTACTAAGGTTTGGTGTAGAGTGTGTCTCCCTCAAAATACGTTGATGTTTCACAAGCTGTATGTTTGGTCTCGACACTTTTAATCTTAAATACAGAGAGAAAATCAGGTCAATATATCATGAATACAGTCAAGATGACCCTGAGATATCATGAATACAGTACATTTTTCATTCGTATGCAGTTTCATGAGCCGAAGCAATTGTATCTTTAACATACCCTAATTTCAAATAACAGAAGAATAACATCACCCATTTCAATTACCATATGAAATTCCCCGGTTGTTGATTTTGTAGGAGATATGCTCACAGTAATGTATTGATGTACTTACTATGTTTCAAATACTATGTGATAATTATTAGTACATTAACAATGAACAGTATATTTTCCACCTTCATGCAGTACGTATGATTTTCATAAAAGGTTCGCAGCCTCGTTAAAGGAGAATATGAAAATAATTCTGATCAGTCAACCAGAATATTGAAACTTCAGTCGCTTTTCAAAGCATATATGTTAAATATTCTACTAAAAATGCATATTCCGCCGTATACAAATAATTATATCTAATATTCATCGTAGTATGAGCGTGAAATAAAATAATAAAAATAATTTTATACGTCTACACCTCTTTCTCCTATATAAGATAATTAAAAGATTTTTTTTTTTTATTTTTACTATAATGTATTTTATAGTAACATAAAGAGTTGTATGTCCTGTATGTAATATACACATTTTAGCTACGATAACGCACATGCGCATTTGCAATACTACAAAACAATTAAGTTTGTAAAGTTTCAGCCTCCAAGAGGAAAATCATCCATTGCCTGATTCGTATAAGAATTTCAATTGAAAACTTTTTGAATTATTTTTTATTAAGAGTAACAAATATACACCAGCGGAAAAAAGAAACTATGTATGTTTAAAATTTGAATAAAAACATAAAAGGAATTCTCTGATGGCTCTTTATTCTTAAAGACATAGTTTAATATATCTGGCGCGAAATTGAGTACTCGATTTGTAAAACATTGCGTTCGATGGTCACAGCAAACTTTTCTAGAAGTTTGAGAGCCTAAGCGACACGTGTTTATTGATTGGTAAGTACCGTAAGGAACAGATTGCGAGAGGCCAACATTCGGCAGCAGGTCAACGAACGACCGCAGACAGCACGCGTTATCAGTGACTCTCTACAGCAGCAAAAAGTGATTATACTACTATTATACTACCCTGGCCTTTGATGTCACCTGATTTATCACCTATGGCACATATTTGGGATAAAATGGAACGACATCTACGTCAAGAGCCAACCCACCCACCCCCCGTAGGTGTGAAGAATGCATCGGTGCAAATGACAGTCATACACGCCATTAAACTTGTAATACGTTTTGCACCCCTTACTTTCAGTGGCTGTTCGTATCAATTATAATGGACATAATCAGTGATTTAAACTGAAGGACAATGCATTATATTGAATAATAATATACATAATGCAACATAATATTTTGTAAATGATTCTATAAATTAAATGACTAAACTACACAGTTTCTTTTTCCACTAGTATATATATATATATATATAACCACGTACAATCAACCTATCCAGTATTTTGTAGGAACGGACGAGAGTTCGAGTTGCTGTTGCCTTCTTTGTCTTAAAGCTGACATAGGTAATGCGCTGGTTTGAGCAAAGAAAGAAAACATTAAATATATTTGGTGAATGTATTCACACACCATAATGTGGTTAGTGCAACAAAATTGAATTTAAAGAAGTGGCCTTTGGGTCTAAATGGTCTCAAGGTGACAAGGATGCTACACAGTGATAAACTGAAATACACAGGAGAACCATAGTAGTTGTTAAAATGTCAATCAGATTTTGTCAGATTTTAATAAGGAATCAGTCACCTCATCAAAGCCTGGGATGACTAGCAACACTCTTCAACATTGCCAGGGATTATCAAATGAGTAACATTTTCACAAAAAATATATGATTTTTTTTAAATTCTGCAGTATTCCTCTTCTACTAGAGTTACCATTAGGGAATTCATTGATGTAGATTGAGACCCTCACGCTTGTTACAGTGCAATAAATATGTCTGATTGCAGCAAATTCTGCATATATAGTCCTTGTAACCCCCCCCCCTCCCCTGTAGTCTGAACCCGTGAAGCATGACTCATAAATTTCACAGTGTGACAGCTTTAGTTAGATATTCTGTTGTAATGAAGAAAGCTAGTTAAAGGGTCATGTAACCGATTTTGATCGATTGAAATTGCCATTTTTTGTAACAGAAATAAAGATCTGTTATGAAAACGTGGATTACAAATATTTTACACAATATATACTTTGTACTTACATACAAAGGTGAGTCAATAAGTAACCAGCCTATCACATTTCCGATTGACCGAGACAATCAAGATTCTCGTACCTTGTATCAATACATGTTTTATACCTGGATACAAAATTGCACGCATATCGAGTCATTCTTTGATAAGATATTGAATGTCAAACATGGCTAGTGATACAAAGACATGCTTTTCATATAAAGTTGAGTATCGTGCAGTAATTTAGTACTTGTATTTAAAAGGTAAAACAGGCAAGGAAATACACGGCGAGTTGGCCGATGTTTATGGGTCTTCTGCACCATATTATGCTCAGGTTAAATTCTGAGTAGGGTAATTCAAACGCGGTAGAACGACTTTAGATGAAGCCAGGTCTGGACGCCCACTGGATGCCACCGATGAAGAAATATGTAACAAAGTTCGGGATCTCGTATACTTTGATAGGCGAATCCAGTTGAAAAATATATCGCAGGCATTAGGCATTTCAAATGGTAGTATTTCAACAACCGTTTAGGTATGCAGAAGCGAACAACCCGTTGGGTCCCCAAATCCCTTAGCAATGAGCACATGACAACCAGAACATCAGTATGCAGTGCCTTGTTGAAGAGTATTTGGTCAAAAGATGATTTTATTGCGTCTGGTGACTGTAGAAGAGACTTGGGTTCACTATTATGAGCCAGAGAATAAAGCTCGTCAGTGGGTAGGGCCGGGGTACTCGAGCCCAAAGAAGTTCAAGACGCAACCACCTGCAAGAAAGGTGATGGCCACAGTATTTTTTGGGAAGTAAAAGGCGTATAATGTTAGACTTTTTACCCAAGAGAAGTACAATAACTGGAGTGTACTATGCAAACTTGCTAGACCAGCTGAGAACCCTCTTCCGTGCAAAACGCCGAGGTAAACTCTATAAAGGTGTTTTTCTGCAACAGGGCGACGTGTGAGTCCACACTCGCAAAGTTGCAATGGATAAACTGGATGAATATCACATCCTGCCTATTCGCTTGACGTAGTTCCTATCGACTTCTTACTATTCCCGAATTTGAAAAAGGCCATTCGTGGACGTCATTTTCAGTCTGACAAAGAAGTCGTGACGGTAGTTGTGCAGTGGGTCAATGGAAAGGACCATGGCTTTTCTCAGTGCAACACACTAGAGGGCAATTGCATCGAAAAAGAAGAGGTGGATCTCAATAGGAAATAAGTTAGGTTGGCTACTTATTGACTCGCCCTCGTAAAACCCGGACCCCTATTGCTGTGGGTAAACACGCTTGTCATAGTCAAGAAACCAGGTGATTTATTAAAAACTACGTCAACATTCTGAACATAATAATAAATCAATTTAGGGAGTATGCACAAAAATGACAACATAAAATTTTCGTTCTATGAGACTTTTTCACTTTTTCCCCCATTGAAGTCGTCAACTGATAGTTGAGTTACGTGACATGTAAACATACACAGGGCTTATACCTTGTTTTGAGAATGAAAAGTTTAGGTGTCTCAAATACATCTTTGCGTCAATATTTGAAATTTAGGTTTGTTGCTTTATACGACTCGAATACTAACATTTATTAATTAGATATCTAAATAATGTTCCTTTAAGCTATCATGTACATCTTTAAGCTATTAAGGTTTGTCCTTGCGGCGAACTAATGATCCAAAGAGTTTCATGTACCCCTTTGGGTCGCATGAAAGAAAAAGTCCGAATTTGACTTAACTTAGAATTAAGTTTGTTTTCTAGACAATCAGGAATTATGAAGACAATTTTAGTAAATGATATAGATGATAAATTAGATGGAAAGGGCTGAAATGTATAAATGCTTTAAAGATGAGTATATAGAATAAAGACCGTGTATCTTCTATTGAAGTATTTTCATATAGAAAATGTTGCTAACAGGAGGAACTGAATAATTGTCATTATGGGTGAATCTGAATTAAACTTACCCTGATTTTTTGGCAATGTCTTCCCACGTATCGATAAAATCTGCCATAGACGGCCTGTGATGTTTTTCTGAATTGACACCACGTACTATTACATCGTCGTATATTCTTTTTGTAATTGTATCATATTCTGGAGGTCCTTTATCACTGTAGATGAATGGAAGGATCTAAAAATAAACAAGATATGTTTGTGAAACACAAATGCCCCCTATAATGACAAATTCCAATAATGGTCATGCCAATTTAAAGTTTTTAAAACGTAGGCCAAATGCTAAGGTCAAGATTACAAGGTCAAATATATTGGTACCAATAGAAAGGTCTTCCCACAAGAAATACTCATGAGACCTCTACGTCAAGAGCCAACCCTCTTGCTATCTTGAACGCGTTGCGTCGTTCTATATTGCACTATGGTAGAACATTCCCCAGGCATTTCTGCATAACCTGATTTGTTCATTGCGTCATAGGTATGAAGAATGCATCGGTGCAAATGCCGATCATATATCAAACTTAAGAAACTTTTTTGTACCCTCTTTCTTTCAGTGGTTGTTCTTATTAACCATAATGGACATAATGTGCGATTTGATGTTTCAGTTGAAAGACAATGCATTATATTAAATAATGATATACATAATGCAACATAATAATTAGTAAATGAATTTGTAAATGAAATTACTAAACTATACCGTTTCTTTTTTCGCTAATGTGTTCGTATTTAGATGATCAATTTACTTTACTTCCAACAAATCTTCACTACCTCACTCTTTCTCATATTTCCACATGGAACTGAATAACGTTCAATCCTCTTTATTCGGTTCGTACGTCGCCGTATCTTTCTTGAGTAATGAAGGATTCCTCCCAATTCCGAAACCAGTCTTGCGTATGAAAAAACGTCACTTTTTGGAGAATGCATGTTGTTCTGTATCACTTCAGGACTTTGCCTTTGAAAATTAAAAAGGTTAACTAATGATAATTTTCAATACTTTTCAATCTCCTCCATCTACAGCTTATACTAAGCATTCTCCATCTAGGATAGTCGTCTACTAATCAAATCAGTTATATTTTCACAGTCATATTCTGTTCTAGCTGTTTTACTTGCGTTATCGTTGTTACACATCCTCCTGTACTCCGCAAAACTCTGAATGCCAGACCAACTCGTCAAGTATTAGAACCACAACAAATTATTTATAGTGAGAATGGCCTTTAGTAGAATTTCACAAAGAGCCAGACTTGGGTTTGCAAGCAGATCTGAAGTGTTCCATAGAACTTCCACCACAGAAGAATTAATACAGTTGTTGTTTAATTGTTTATATGTTAGTACCGTCCAGAACTTTTCACTCATTGAAAGGTCACCAGCTGTTGGTGAAGTAGCAAATCTGACCTATGCTTAGTGCTCAGGGGCAAAGCAGTGAATGTTCTTTAACGATCCACTGCCTGCAGCGACACAGTACCCCAGTTTATAAGATCATATTCAAAGGAACGTGATTTTCACTTCTAAATGCCGAGAGTTGAATTGGTCGCGGTAGTTCAGTGGTAAAGCATTATCTTTGTAACCGGGAAGTCGCGAGTTTTAGTCCCGTTCGTGCCATGGCCGAGTTCAACCTAAGACGTAAATATATGTAGTGATTGCTCCTTCGCCAAACGCTCGGCATTCAAAGGCGAAAATAGAGGTCTTTCGGATATGACATTAAAAATGGAGGTCCCGTGTCGCTGTAGGTAGGTGGTGGCACGTCAACGAACCCTCATTGCTACGGCCGTAAACGCTAACCCACAACTGGTGATGACTCAATATGAGTGAAAAATTCTCGATGAAATGTGAATCAGTTGAACAACCAACCGATCGAGCGTTTGACGATGGAACAATCACTAGGAATGTTTAAGTCTTGGGTTTGACGAGGCCATGGCACGAGCGGCACTTGAACTCACGACTTCTCGGTTGCAAAGCGAACGCTTTACTATTGAGCTACTGTGTCTGGTATTTTAACACAGTGTATACATTCATTACCGTATATAAGAGTGAAAGATTCTATTCAAACCAATATCTTCTCTAGAGTCAGAAAATTTAAGCATATTTTTTTTTATGTTTTTATAATTTGTTCGGTCATGGCAGATATGGCAAAAGAATATAATTTTATTATGAAACTGTTAAACGTTGCATTTGATATTCAAATTGAAGTCATGTATAGTAAAAAACTATTCATATTTCCAGTTAAAGAATACATATGTCTATCAATTTCAGAAAGTCCTTCTATAATATAAAATGCACTAGAACAATATCTCTATAACCATTATGCATCGGACTAGTATGTTTTAATTTCTTTAAACACCGGATGGTAGAATTTGGCCACAACGATTATATGAATCACTTCCCTTATACAAAGATGTACTTTGTTCACTAAATGTTTCAAACTTTACCCTTATAGTCACAGGTTTCATAATGATAGCACATTTCATTATACGCTATTTTAAAAGCAGTTTGAATGTCCTTAAAAAGTGATGACAAAATAGAAATGTTTGTTTTATATTCCATAATTTCCACATCTTATTTACTTGCTAATATTTTTCTAACTCTATTCAGAATTATGTATACGAACACTTCTATTAGCTACGTTAGCCATGGGGAATTGTGAAAAGTTCATTAACAACAACGCAGACGATGAAAAGAGACTTATAACTAACAACAAAACTAACAAACGGGGTGACTTCCTTTTCTCCATCGTCAACTTCCCATATTTGTGTAGCAATATTCTTGTATCACTTGCATATGGTGTTTATGACTCGCAACTAATCAGACACGCGAGATCAATTACTGCATACAATCATTTCGTTTAAATCGAAGCAGATTAATAACGAATAAGTTGATTGATTAATTGTTTACGATTTTACGCTGTGTTGGCAATATTTCAGTCATTTTATGATGGTTATGTTTGGTTGCGAAAGTTGAAGTTTCCCTGACAGCCCCCAGTGAGCCTACTCTTTTTTTTCGAAAATCAGGGAAACAATCTTTTGCTGCAAAGGGGTTGTGATCATTGACACGGGACACCCTTTAACGTCCCATCCGACGGAAATGACAAACAATTTAAACGAAATTGTTGAAAGTCAGCATTTCGCAAATTCTATGGTGGTCGTTATGAAATAATTTGCAACTACCACCTGTCATTAGGTCGAGTGATATCTAACGTGTTTCATACAAATTTTTAGACCGTTTTTTACATACTATTTTGACCTTTGATTACCCCGTTTACCTAATCAACGTATAGGGCTCACGGTGGGTATGACCGGCCAATATGAGATACTTACTCCTCCTAGACAGCTTATCTCATTTCTAATATGTCCCGGGGCTCTTGTCTTTTCTTAAATTTGTTTGTTTGTTTGTTTGTTTGTTTATAGCCGCCTGAGCAATTTTTCAGCTATCCGGCGGCTGTCACCATTACCGGTGACAGGGCTGCAAATTTAGGCCTATGCTCGGCACTCAGGGCCTTTGAGCAGGGAGGGATCTTTATCGTGCCACACCTACTGCGACACGGGACCTCGGTTTATACGGTCTCATCCGAAAGACCGGCACCCACGTCCTACAGTGGGATTCGAACCCCCGACTCAAGGATCATCAGATCTTTCAGCCCGACGCTCTAACCACTGCGCCACGCGGGCGGCTTCTTAAATTTGTATTCCCTATTGGATTTATGAGATTGATCACTGTTCAATATCTTAATTTGTTTATGTTAACTTTTGATTTGTAAATTTAAACTCTGCAAATTACCCTATGACCATGGGTTAATATTTACATTCCAAATGTTTTTGCCTTTGATATTACGATTTGTAATAAATGTCATTTCATTATGAACGCGCTTAAGTTGTAAACATTGAGCGTATAAATACAGAACTACTTGATAAATAGTGTACATCTGTTATAACGACTAGAAACTCCTAACGAAATGAAAGTAAAATATAAATATAACCAAAAAAAATCAGTTTTAAAAGTACCCTTCAAGTCTGCATACTTCATAAAGCGCGTTGGAAATTTATTTCTTAATAATCTATCTGTGTTTGTCACATTTAAGTTTATAAAACATCTAAATGACTATAATCGAAAACACAAAGCTTTTCAGATTAAAATTTAACTCCGTAACTTTCTCGCCCTTCATATCCAGAATATGTCACTCATTATGAAAGTATTCGCAGCATTTTCATAAACATCTTTAAATATTTATTTTGCAACGAAAATGTTCTCCTCATCAGTACTATAGAGTGAGTGAATGTATAATACCTGCAGCACAATATACCCTAGATTGCTTACCCGACACTGTCCAATAAGTGAAGAAAACAAAAGTAATTCTAAACAAAGCTGGGTATATTGTCAGACTATTCAAAAACACCTTTATTCATAATTATCACTATCAATGAGTTCACCTGAGCCTTTCCATTCTTAAAACAAAAGATGTAACGTTTAAGTATTACATACGCCTCAAACTGTCCAATCCCGTGGGGATCCGGTTTGTTAGAATAGATCCTCAGCTTGTAAAAGATGACTAAATGGGGCGGTCCTTCGGCTGAGACCGCAAAAACCGCGGCCCCGTGTCACAGAAGGTGTGGCACGCCAAAAATCCCCCCCTGCTCAAAGACCATAAGCGCCGGACATAGGCCTAAACTTGCAGCCCTTCACCGGCAATGGTGACGTCTCCATATGAGTGAAAGACTCTCGAGCGGGACGTTAAACAATATATAATCTATCAATCAAACTGTCCATTTTGTGAGAGAAAGAACCGATATAGGCCCTACGGGTCTCGACCAGTTCTTTCTCTCACAAAATGGAGTTTTTGGCTTATATCCACTTGATAAGTAGTGTTCATTAATAGGCGGCACGGTATTGCATCCTTAGTAAGTTTTGTATCATTAACTGGTGTTGTGTCATTGAATATCTTATATCAATACGTGCTCTTTTAAGATTAGGTGGGTGTCCGTGGCCAAGTGGTTAGAGTATAGCGCTTCAAATCACAAGGCCTCTCACCTATAGTCGGCGCCGGTTCGATTCTCGCTCGCACCGATATATGTGAGAAAGTTTGCTAGTTTACTTTCGGAGGCTCGGTGACCTCTTCCCGGGTACATTGTATCTGGGTTCTCTCTTCCACCGATAAAAAAACTGGACACCACCAAATAACTGAAAAATTGTTGAGTGTGGCGGAAAACAGCAATCAATCAATTTAACATTAGGCAATATTGTATCATTAGGAGGTGCTCTACCATTAGCCAGTGTTGTATCATTAGGTGATGCTCTATCATTAGGCAGTGTTGTATCATTAGTAGGTGATCTATCACTGAGCAGTGTTTTATCAATAAGAGGTGATGTATCACTAAGCGTCCCATGAGGATCCGGGCTAGAATAGGTCCTCATTACCCTCTTGCTTGTCGTTAGAGGCTACTAAATGGGACGGTCGGATGGAAATGCAAAAACGAAGGTCCCGTGGAAGGTGTGGCACGAAAACGATCCCTCCCTGCTCAAAGGCCCTAAGCGCAGGGCATAGGCCTAAACTTTGCAGCCCTTCACCGGTAATAGTGACGTCTCCATATGACGGAACATTGAACAATATACAAACAAACATCTACCATTACGCAGTGTTGTATCATTATCGGTTTCTATAAAGCAGATTAACCTATTCTTGGGATTCCCCGAGAGACAAAAGTTTCCATTTTTGTAAATAAACAGGAGAACATGCATGACAAGAAATTCGAATTCTCTGTGACTCTTCAGTCCAAGGGGACAGTCCAATTCAAAGATCTTCATATTGTCGTGGCGAAAAATGCTGCTGCACTGGAATATAGACAGACTTACTTCTTTTGGCATGATATATTTAACGGATGAGATAAGCAACACTTCATTAGGCTTGGAGTTCTCGAATAAATCTCAAACTTAAGCGGAAGTTTTTTTCTTATTTGACTAGTCAAAATTTGAGTAAACCTCACACTTAAGTCAAAGTTTCCACTTCATTTTTTTCCGAGAAATCCAGGCCTGAGCGGTGAGCGAAGTTTTCATTTTCATGGTGCTAACATTTTGACAATCCATTGATATTGAGTAAGATTGTCAAAATGTTAACATGAAAATTATAAAAAATCGTTCACGGATCATGTCTAGATTTCTCAAAACAAATTGAAGTTGAAACTTGGATTTAAGGGTGAAATTTACTCAAATTTTGACTGCTCAAATAAGAGAAAACTCACGTTTAAGTTTGAGATTGACAATCCATTGATATTGAGTAAGACCCCGTGGGGATCCGGGTTAGAATAGATCCTCAGTATTCGTTGCTTGTCGTAAGAGGCGATTAAATGGGGGCGGTCCTTCGGTTGAGACCGCAAAATCCGAGGTCCCATGTCACAGCAGGTGTGGCATGATAAAGATCCCTCCCTGCTCAAAGGCCATAAGCTCCAAGCATATGCCTAAATTTTGCAGCCCTTCACCGGCAACGGTGACGTCTCCATATGAGTGAAAGATTCCCGAGAGGAACGTTAAACAATATACAATCAATCAATCAACTGAGTAAGAGCCATAATCTTCAATGTTTTCATCTGCCTTGATATATTATTTCAATTATTGATTTACATCTTACCAATATTCCAGCGCTGGATCCCTCTGCAAAATGGTGCTTTCAAGCAAACGGTTATTCTGCATTTGCATTCTTGCAAACCTTCCAATGTTTGGAATGAATACCTATATTTGAAAATACAACTTTAATACAAAATGATATCGATAATAAAATGTTTCACCTGTTATTTTCAGTTTGATAATATTGTAAATATGCAAATGTATCATTCAGATTGAAGTATCAGTAAATTGAAAATAGATAACGTTCCAATTCTAACTGTTTAATCATCGTTTCAAGATAAGCAAAACTCTCTGAATGAATGTAAATGCTAGTTAGATTTTTCAGGAAAAGCATTGTGAGTCTCTTGACTAATAATGGAAAGATTTTAAGAATAATCTAAACACCCTACAAATATTTATGTTTTAAACTCACGTTACGGTTCTTAGAAAATGTCGCAGAGACCAACCAATTACGTGGATGGTCCAACTTGTTGATTTACTATATAGTGCTGAAACGGTGTGCATATATATATATATATATATATATATATATATATATTCATACATATTCATAACGCGCTACAGCATAGTATTCAACGTGTCCGAAGACTGCTAAAATCCATTATAGTATCAATAATTTTGAACAGGGATGCTCCATTAAAGGATCATTATTTCTGTCAAAATATATTATACTTGGAACATATTTGATAATGTTCCTTCATACTATTGTACTTTTATGTAAAATACTCGAATCTGATTGGCTGGGAAACGTTTGAAAAAATGTTTCCCTGTGGAAGCAAACGCCACACCCTCCAGGGTAATAATATCTAGCGACGGGAAACATCACTTGACAATGATTGAAAACATAAACAAGAGGCCCACAGATCTGGTCAATTACCGAATATTAGTTAATTGTATCATTATAGCCATGGGCTACAAACTTGACAATAAATTTTATCTTCTGCATATCTAATATAAATTCTAGTATTCAGCACTAGTATAGAATAAGATTTGTTCTTAAATATTACACGCCACTGAAGTTACCCATATTGATGAAAAGGTGAAAATAACGAGCATTGGTCAATCTCGTAACTGCAATAAAGAATACAACATTCAGAGTAGGAGAAACTCAAAGTAGTGATTAATCTCATGAATCCCATAATGAATACAAAAAAGAAGGGAAAACACAGACCTCTGTACAAACATTTACCTGAGGTAATATCAGGTTCCTCAGAGGAGTAAACATTCCCTGTTCACAAGTCACACCCGCAATATGTGCTTGAATATTTTTGATCCGCCCTAAAGTCATAATCTCAGAGGGGTGTGTGTGTGCAAATTTCATAATTCTGGTACACCTTTTTTTCCTTTCTCTTAATTAGGATTTAGTTTTTGGTTCACGCAATTCAGTCAGTGATGTATTACTATTGGTACGCGTACGTCGTCGTTCATCATTCGTTGCGCGTTGTCTTTCGTCTGTGTAATGCACTGCAAACATCTTTTTCAAACGCGCAAATGACATTTTTATGAAATCTATGGCAAGTTGTACGCGCATCAATTTGACGCATGTGATAATTTTCAGGTCACTCGAGTTACTCAAGTGACTTATTGCAATTGGTCTGTGTCCGTCATAGTGCGTCGTCAGTCGCGCGTTAACAATTGAACAATTTATAACTTCTTGATAATTAAGTTTACATGTAATTGTCTTAAATATATATTTCATACGATTTATTGACCAAATGTTTTAATCGATAAACATTTTTCAATACAATCTCTAGCACTTGATTTCATCAGATTGACATGTTCAAGGGAGGAAAGACGAAACATAAATAGCATTACCTTTAGCTCGTTATTTTTCCCCGAGAGAAATTTGTCGTCCACGACATAAACATTTCTGGAACGTAAACAGTTTACCATCCACTTCGCATCATGAAATGCTTTAAGTAAACAGGCTAATTGGTGTAGAATTGGTATATACCCCTCTATGTGGTCACCATATAGTGCATCAGTAGCAATGTCAAATAACGAATCTCCAGGCAAGCACTGGTAATTCTATAAGAAACATTATACTTTGAAGTTTTGTGCTGTAATTGTATGATACTGTACATCGAGTAATTTTAACGTCAATTTTTCTCAAAGAAGATAAATTGGTGCTTCATTCTTTGGTGTGTTTTTATTTTGCATATTCTTTTGTCATCTTAACTCCACGATAAGTAACACATCAATAGAAACTGATATACAAATCTTAATTGTGAATCTATTCAAAATGTTTGCATTTTGTGACATACTCCAATTTTAAAATTCATCTTCCAAATACACTGTACATTTCTTTTTATTTTATTTTTCAACTACTTTCATTATTTCATTCCTCAAGCAATGTTTTGTGCTATTAAACATGCAAAATTGTTGTTTATATGGGTTTCAGAATATATGTCGCCGTCTAAACTGACAGCATGACAAACTGTATATTATATACTACCATCTATAGTTTTATACAGGGATATTTTGCTCACCAATGTCGGAATTCCATCCGGTAATCCAATCTTAGGAGGCCACATGTTTGAAACAATGCACAGAGCCTCCTTGTTCAAGAAAGATAATTCGTCTTTCCTCCCTGGGTACAACTGCTCAGAGACCTCGAGTGTTCCCATCTTCAAGAAGAAACTTTGTGTCATAACGATATGTAGAAAACTATCATGTATTGGATTATCTCTTTTGTCATTATTTTCCCAATACTAATACCTGTAAATTGAGGACTCTCTCGACTTTGAATTCGCTTTCAATGTCGTTTGGTGTAACAACTACTATCCTTCTGCTATTTTGTTGATTACATATATCCTGGAAGTTGTCATACATTGTATAAGGACCTATAACAACATAAAACCATGAATACCACTTTTGCAAATTACATTTACAAATGTAAATTGTGTTAATAACTCCTTATATCCGTATCATTACGGCTATAAGTATTCCAGGATAGAACTTTTCTTTAAAATGAAGTCCATTCTATTTCTTAATTATCTCACCTTTGCAGCACTATTATCCCCAGAACTACAAATATCATAATATTGCCTCTCTTGACGGGAAATATAACAAGTAGTTTCGAGTAAGGTTACATCCTAATCGTCCACAGGATATTGAGACTTGACTAGCTGTGCTGTCTTAACTACCCACTAGGATTACACATGAACCTCTATTCAGACCTGACACCTGCTGTGGTCTCAGCCCGTCTAACAATGCTATGATTTGACCATTCTATCACATGTATCGGCAATAATCTTTAGTTTAATGTTTGTGTTTCTTCTTAACTAAGAAGCTACATCTATGTTTAAATAATGTGTCGGTCAACTGAAGAGAAATACAATTACTAAATTCAGTACTAAAGAGAGGTGCAATAATTACTGACAAAGAACGAAAATAAATTCAATTATCTTGATTTGAATAGATAAAATATATCGATGAAAAAGTGAAGATAACAAATATGACCAATCTCACAACTCCTATAAGGAACACAAAATTAAAAGTTGGACAAACACGGACCCTGGAGATATCAGAAATGGGATCAGGTGTCTAGGAGGAGTAAGCATCCCCTGTCGACCGGTCACACTTTACATCTTGATCAGGTAAATGGAGTAATCCGTAGTCAAAATCATTGTGTAAAGAATGGCCCAACAATTGATATGAAACACATTAGATAACATTTGACCCATTGACATTGGCTATTAGATCAAGATCGTTATAACGACCATAGAATTCGTGAAATATTTACTTTAAACGAGACTGTTGAAGCTTCTGTAGCATCAACGTCTTTGTCTGCCTAGATTAATTAAAATCATACACAGAACAGAATATGTAATATTTCAATCCATATTTTAGAAGTGTGTTGCATGCATGTGTATTTTACAAAGTAAATTACATGTATGGTGTAGGATATGAATTATAAGCACTAACACTATATAAATCTCTTGGTTTATCGAAATATCAACAAAAACTGAAATGCAAACTTTTTATGAATGCCGAAAGTTTGTAATTTAGTTGTTCTTTTCAAATCTAGATGAACAAAATGATTTACGCTGTCAATGCTGCAATGACGTAAAAAATAACGAACCTTCTTTAGCCTTTCTGAATTCAATCAGTTCTTTGGGTGTGCCCTAAAAATGAAAATGATTTACCTTATTGATTTATTTCAGAAATGTAAAACTTGTTATATTTCATGCCAAATGGTAAATACTAAATTTATAATTACCCTCTCGATACGTTCAGGATCTTTCCTTTGCAGACTACTCATTGGTGGTATACTTTTTGATCCCCATACATCTTGCATCTGATTGTATATTTCTAATAGTGATATTGAAAACAATAAGCAAGAAATTAAACAAAACGTGTATTTTAAACCGGCATGCCTCCAGTTTACACCACATTCAAATGTGACAAATTCACCTAGATTTTTATAAATAGCCTGACCAAACACCTTTAACCCTGAACGTTCAGTTTAGGTATGAATGATATATTTGATATACTAGTACTTCAAACATGCCTAGATCAAGTGGCAGATATTCCGACAACTAGATATATAGAAAGACAAACGATCGTTTATATAGACCAAAACAATATCACCCCCATTTTACTATCTCGTAGAAAACTTCTATGGTATCCAATTGTTAATTCTTTTAACAAAAACGCTTCCATGGAAATCTTACTGTAAGGCTGAACTCTGAGTCTAGAAACTTCCTGCAAAAAGTCACATATACGTTCCTCGATACTGCTGAGATCAAGTCTGTCTTTCGGATCATTCTCTAAGGCGTCTAGAAGTATTTTGTTGACCTGATCTGGCATTTGTTTTGTTTGGGTTGGTTTTCGTTTGTTCATAGTCACCTATAACATAATTCCAACATTATTTAAGTTTATGTAATTGATTCAGTAGATGATATCATTCATCATAATGTATCAAGACGCTTGCAACTGAATTTAGAGAACGTGGCACAATCATTCATATAATTATTTTAAAAGTTTTCAAATATTATTGTCATGTGTATTTTGCATTTACCTAAAGCTGGTGATGTTTGTACATGACAAAAAAAATTCTCGAATGAGATATAGAATAATTTAAAAATAAATAAACAAAACGTTCGTTAAATTCTAATGTTAGTTTTAATAGTGTCATTTTAATACTTAATTCTACAACTGGGAACAGCCATGAAGTTGTTATGGCTTCTTCGTTGAGGTAATCAATGGAATGGCATTGTGACGACAACGCTATTGCTTAGTATGGTATTGTGATGTCACTGTGAGTTCACAGATGAACCATCTTGTTAAAATCATTGAGAAGATATATACTGAACGACTTTAAAAACGCTTATATGAAATTTTGATTTCGCAGATAACTTTTGTCTTCCTGTCATTCAATTTCCTTTGAGAGTCTTCCCATTCGCACTTTCAATTTTGATAATCAAAATCATCCAACCATGACACCCACCGTTGGTCCGTGCGCGATTTATATTTCGTGTCTCTCGTGGAGTTTATATGTCCGAAACACAGATAGTTCGTGTTCACGCAGTAGCTAGTAAGAGTTAGCAAATCATATTGCCAGAAAAAAAATCAGATTGAAGGCGTTTCTGCAATGCCGCTTCCATCAGAGCACCAGAGACATGCAATGCTTAGTCTCACTGAGACAGGCTTTAGACAGAAACTTTGTCACTTCAATGTCAACTTATCTACAATTGCGAGGTTGGTAAGAAGATTTTGTGTTACAGAGAGTATGATGGATCGCCGTTGCAGTGGTCAGTTATGCGTAACAACGAGACTTCAGGACATTTTTATCAGGCAATGTCATTTACGAGACGGATTTGCAACGGTCATTTGTTGTGAATGATATAGAATATCAGGGCACCCGACCACGCTAAGACGTCGCCATGGAAACTTTGGGAATTGTCTGCCGACGTCCGTTTGAAGTCCTAACCCAAAGTCACCAACTGAACTGATTAAAGTAAGCAAAAATATGGTTCAAGGAAGACGTAACTGGCGATACGTTGTGTTCAGCGATGAATCTCGGTTTTACCGATGCCTGAATGATCGTTATAATGATAACAGTATTCTGCAGGTTGACAGATTTGGAAGTGGGGGTGAAATGCTGTGGGAAGCATGATTTTAAGTAATCCTTCTTCATAATGAGAAATATACATACAGCTAGACGCTATATTGGTGAGGTTTTGCAGTCTCTTATTCATATTGTACATAATCCTATAACGTTTCAGTAGGATAATGCAAGGCCTAAAACTGCAATTATTACTCTCGACTTCTTGAATGCTAACCAAATAAAACCCTCGTGCTATTTTCTGCCATATCACCCGATCTAAACCCTATGGAACATCAATGGGAAGAGTTGGAAAGACGTCTACGAAAATGTCAAAGTCAGTCCAGTCATATACCGGAACTGATCCAAACTCTGAGCAAAGAGTGGACAACATTCCAAAAGATTGCTCGCTTCTGTACGTTCTATTTATCATATAGATATTGCTGCAAATGGTGGGCATACACGGTACGAATCAAATCAATGGAAAAAATGAAATGATGTTTTCAATTTTGAAATGGAAAGTAAACAACAGCCTTTGCTAAATTTTGTTAATTGCATTGAAAGCGTAATGTACTGAACTCAAATAAATATGAATCTAATGACTAGTTTCTTTTTTCAAAATTAACTGCTAATAGTAATAATATCCTCTATTTATACAGGATTGCACAATTAGTTATACAAACTAGTAAAGGTTGCTGTAAAGGTGAAAAATAAGACATATTGTACCAACATATGTGAGAAGTGCTCTAAATCAAATGTGAATTCTCAAAACTGCCAATCAATAGGAGTGAAAAAATCTCAACAAGACGTAAAACAATCAATACGAAATTCCAAAGCACTTTAAGTAAATTTGAATCACAAAACTCCTTAACAGCAAAAACAGTACTTTTCACTATTCCACACGGTGAATTTAAAACCAGGGGTTTTCACATCATAGACGGCTCCTTCTTCAATGAAAATGGACTAAATGTGAAATATCCATGTCTTGTAATTGCTTTGTTAAATATCATTCTGATTTTACGCACAAATACTCTGAAGTTGATATTAAAAATCTGCTGAAGTTCCTCATTGACAATATCTATGTAATCTTTGGAGATTACGTCTTCCAACAACTGTTGTTGGAATTTCATCGAGCACAAATTGTGATCATTTCTTGGAGACCTGATTTTGTATTTTTATGAGGCACATTTATTCAAAACCTTCGACATGAGATGAACTTTTTGCAGCGACATTGATGATGATTTATTTATGAACAATTCTCATTTTCATTCGTATCTCCATTCGATATACAACTCGAAATAAAAGACACCATAATATCTTCCACGTCTGCCTGATATTTAGATGTTTTACAGAACATAGATGTTAACAAACTAACAACTTGACTTTCTGACAAATAGTGCGAGCTCACCCTCTCTATATTCAACTTCAAATATTCATGCAGCAATATTCCATTATTACCTGCATATTGTGTTTATATCTCCCAACTGATTAAATACACGAGAGTGTGTTCACCGTATGATCAACTTTAAATCAAGCCAGGCTACTGACAAATAAATTGATGAAACAGGGAATTCAACAAACTTATTTACGGCATATTCTATTATATATTTTTACAAAAGCCAATATGTCTAGCACTAAATCTTTTGTGACAAGAAAATACTTAATTTTAGTGAGATGAAGATTGGGGAGAACGTACATAATGCCCAGATCTATTCATGATGAATTAGATTTTTATCAGTTACCACCCCTTGTTGAAATCTAGAAAAAATTAATATTTTCATAATTTGTATTGTGACCTTTACTTTCTTTGCATATTTTGAAAGATCACGGTAATACGAATCTTTTCACCGTGAGCTTTATTTGTAAATGATATTCTACTTGATTTTATATGTCAGAAATGTGTTTTTCTCATAGGTTGATTGATTCGGGTTTTACGCCGACTTGGCAATATTGCAGTCATTTTGTGGCGGTTAAGCAACTGAAATATGGTTGGTTATGAAAGTTGAAGTTTCCCTGACAGCCCCCAGTGAGTCTACTCTTTTCCGAAAATCAAGGAAACGATCTTTTACGTGCTAAGGTAGTAATCCTTAACACGGGACACCCTTTAACGTCCCATCCGACGGATTTAAAAGTACATAAACAGGTAAAAATACACATCATTTGTGTATATGAATAGGTTGTATTGTAAAGGATCAAATTTTTCTGCAAAAGTCGCATTCTTGTAAATATTTTATAATAAGATGATAGTCAATATTTTGTAAAATGTTTATACAAACATTGATTGCACATTATCAAAAAGCCTATTTCGTGTGGGTGTAAAAGCACACTACATTCCAAAAGAATGTGTTGTATAATTAATGGACAGTCACAAGATATACATTCAGGTTGAAGGTATCTGTTTAATAAATAAGAATGTGTCAATTTTGAATGTCCGGTGCGCATTCTTGAAATAATACCTTCATCCCGGCGTTTCATTACGATGTTAAACGATTTGTTTACTTTGTTTTGAATAGAATACAGTTTACATCTGCCACAGAAATCCCAATATATTTGTCAAAGATCATTTACAAATAGTTTTATGTTATATTTCAAATCTGTGTAAGTAATTTTAAAATGTACAATATCATTTTGTAGTGCAGTTTTTGCCTCTTTGTCTGCTATGCTGTTACCATGGATACCAATATGACTAGAACTCCAGCAGAACTCAACTCTTTTATTTTGTTTAGATAGAATATAGTATTGCTTTAAAATGTCTAAAATATATGGATGATCAATATTCATATTACTTATAGACTGTAGACAAGATAGGGAGTCTGAGAATATAGTGAAGTATTTGTCATTAGAAATTTTAATGTAATCTAACGCAAGTTGAATAGCCTTTTCCTTCGGCGGTAAAAATTGTTGCTTCATTTGGGAGTCCTGGCGAGAAGACGTTGTTATTGATTGTTGCAGCAGCAGCAACTTTATTTTGGATTTTTTCATAGGTATTAATGTTGATCTCTATAATAGATATTTCTAATACGTCTTGTCAATTGCGAATGTTTTGGTGAATCACTGTCTTTCATCTTGAACAAAGTATCATATTCTTGAAAAAAAGAATTGTGGCTTTTTGTGGATCGGATACTTTAAAGTCAGCATTTTGCATTTTAAGATCTTTACAATGATCATATTTGCAAATACAACCTGTCATTAGCTTGAATGTTTTCTGATCTTTCATTCGAATACGAAAGCTTTGGGACTTTCGAGTTATTTCCCTTCAGAGTACAAAGCAAGGCCAGACACAATTTGTTTATACACTGGACTGAAACAAAAGATCATCACTGCATACGGAAATATACACAGCATGTTTCTCAATTGCATTTCCGTCACCCAATTCGATTGATACAAAAGCAAGTAAGTATTCAGGGAGTAAGTAAATTGTTGATTGATTATTTATTGCTTTCCGCCACACTCAACAATTTTGCAGTTATCTGGTGGTGTCCAGTGTTTGTTACTGGAGGAGCGAACCCAGGTACAATGCACCTGGGAAGAGACCACTGACCTTCCGCAAGTAAACCGGCAAACTTGCTCACATAACGCCGCGGCCGAGATTCGAACACGCGCCGACAGAGGTGAGAGGCTTTGTGATTTTGAGCCCGATGCTCTAACCACTCGGCCACGGAGGCCCCTGGAGTAAGTAAACACACGAAATTCTTCTTATATTATGTACTTTATTTCGCTAATCGCATATACGATATCTAGGATATTACTTTAAAATATAACATTGTTTGTATGGTTTCATTTCAGTTAAACATTTCTTTCATAGTATTTTGTATTTCAGACATTTCCATCTTTAAACAGAAGCCACTTTTCATATTTTCTAAACTCCTTCCTCATTGCGAAAAGAACAATCTGTCCTGCCTAGACATACAGAGTAAAATAAATGTACCTCCTACAGTTTTTTTGCATCGTTGTCTCAAAATACTAGTGTCGATTCGATATATCCCAGTGAACTTGAAATAAAAGACACCATAGAGTCTTCCACTTCTGCTTCTACTTAGATATTTTACTGAAAATAGATGTCGGCGGCAAACTAACAACTCAACTTTATGACAAATGCTATGATTTCATTTCTCCATCGTCAACATCCCTTATTTTTGTGGCAATATTCCTTCATCACCTGCCTATGGCTTTTATATCTCCCAACTGATTTGATACGCAAGAGCTTGTTCGTCATATAATCATTTTTTTAAATCGAAGCGGACTACTGACAAAGAAGTTGATGTTACAGGGGTTTGTACAGTTTCGTCTAAAGTCAGCATTTTGCAAATTTTTGGTCGTTATAACGATCTAGTTTGCCAGTACAACTTACCAAGTCAAATGCTGTCTGGTGTGTTTTATATCTATTGTTAGGCTGTTCTTGGCACACTGATTCTGACTACGGATTGTTCCGTTTATCTGATCGGAATATATGGCTCACGGCGGGTGTGACCGGTCAACAGGAGATGCTTACTCCCCCTAGGCACGTCGTGTAAAATGTTGAAAAATCATACGTTTTGATGTTGTTGATGAATCATTAATGTTGTTGATAAAACATTGATTACAACTGTTTCTTGGTACCAATTTAAAAGTTCACTTATCCGAAGACAGTTTCAAGGATCTGTCGTACAAACCATTGCAGATTTTCCTCTCACTATTGCAAACTATCAGACAATCATACAATCACTCAGATGAGATATGGTCGGTCAGAGAGACTACGTCGGTATTGCTCTCTATTTCAGACCTTCTGATATTCTGTCAGGAGATAATTAAAAATACTTGAAACTGATCAGGTAATACGTGACAACAGCACACTGCCGCAGAAACATATATTACAGAATGCATCCTACCCTAAAAAGGATAACCTTACATGTACATGCTGATACTGCAAGTCATGCAATATAGAAAACCGCAAACTGGGTCATAAAAATGGTAAACAAGACAGGGACATTTTATGTTTTAACTATACTATTAGGTACATATATACGTAAGAATTGTAAATTGAAACAAATCTGTACGAAATGTTCTCCGACTTGTTACAAGTCATCTTTACTAGCCAGGGTTCTCGGTCCACTCCGCTCCCCATAAACCCTTGGTCAATCGAGTATTCAAAAGTTTGTATTTTTGGAGAAACGTGATGGGACTCAATCAGTAACGCTCGACCAATCAGCGACTGCATTACAAAAATGACATATGAGAGTTAGTACGTTAGGAATATTCTAACATACGAAGGTAGCATATAAGTAACACTCCAAATGATATTGAAATGGTAGATTTTGACACGTACACGTGTATTTGTTTTAGTAAAATAACGACGTGTTATTACTTCTCCAGCCTTCCATGTTTTAGCACAATTACGGGTGGTATTGACAAGAGTTATCGCGCACGATGATAAGTATGTTTGTACATTCTGTTTCGCAAAATTGAATCGTCAAAAATTGACTACAATCTTGTAAATAATGTAGATACGCTTCAAATAGAAAAGGAAACTTCTTAAACCACTACATCAAAAAGTTAATACATTAAATAATACCCGAAATGTTTTTCTTCAAATCACCAGTCAACATTCACTTTTGCTGGGGGCCGCCTTTATTGTCACTGTATTATTCTATATATGTTTTCATTGGCTGAACATAGATTAGATTTAGATATTATTTAGATATCACGTGATAAAAACCACTTTTAAATATACTGGACAAAAAACGTTAAGGATCATGATTCCAGAATTATTTTATTCATAACAAAACCAAATAAATTATGTTAAATATATACTTAAAATGTTCAACGACAATCGAACAATACATTTTAAACCTGTTTTTACAAATTTATCAATACGTTAAGCAGCCAGAGCAACCATTGTCAGGTAACCCCCCAAAACAGTTTGAAAATCGGTATGAGCAACAATAACAAATTCCATTACAAATGATTGAATCTTTACAAAGGCAATATCAATAGGGTGTATGTCCACCCTGAGCCTGTATGACGGCACGACAACGCCTCTGCATAATCCTGATGAGCCTGCGGAACGCAATTTGTGGCAACCTTGCCCATTCCTGCTGTAAAGCTAACGTAAGCTCCTGGCGGTTTGTCGGAAGTACAGGTCGTCTGGAGACAGCTTGCTGCAACATGTCCCAGGCACGTTCTATTGGATTTAAATCCGGAGAACAACTCGGCCAATCCATACGTTCAATTGTCTCTGTAGCAAGGTAGTCTGTCACTATACGTGCTCTTTGGGGACGAGCATTATCATCCATTAACACAAAGTCGTTGCCTATAGCTCCCGCATAAGGTCTCACAATTGGATGCAGTATCTCGTCCCTGTAAATTGCACCGGTAAGATTGCCATTAATCATGTGCAAGTCAGTACATCCACCAATACTGATTCCAGCCCAAATCATCATAGAGCCACCTCCAAAACGATCATGCTCTGCTACACAGCAATCAGCGTACCCCTCTCCACGCATGTGCCATACACGCCTACGACCGTCATGAAAATCCACGCCGAACCGTGACTCGTCTGTGAAAAGAACAGGCGTCCAATGACACAGTTGCCAGTTTATGTGATTTTGAACCCAATTGAGTCGTGTTACACGATGTCTTCTCCTCAAAATGGATGAACAGCAGGTCGATGAGCCCGAAGGTTAGCAGCATGAAGTCTCTGTCTGAGAGTTTGTGGTTGTATGCGCACCCCACTTGCTGCATGAAAGTCAGTATTGAGTTGGACAGCACTCTGAAACCTGTGTCTACGAGCCATAAATGACATATAGCGATCCTGGCGAGCGCTTGTGGACCTTGGACGACCTGATCTCGGTCTCTCAGAAACATTACCTGTCTGCCTAAAACGATTCCACAACCTTGAAATCACACTTTGGGACACATTAAAATGTCTAGAGACAGTTCTCTGGACTTGGCCAGCTTGAAGCATACCTACTGCCTGACCAGCTTCCAGAGCAGTTAAATGGCGCTTCGTGGCTTTTAATGTCAATAATTGTTCACCTAAGAGTCGATTAGAGCAATAAATACCCACAATAAAATGAAAATCACAATTTTTCAATTTCAATATACACGTTGGCACACTTTGATTTTGACCCCTTGCTTGTGTTTGGGCGAAAAAATCGTGCAGTTATGACGTCAATATGAAACCAGGTAAATCTATTGTGTTAAGGACACATTGGAGAAACTATACATGTTAAAATTTGTCAAAATAATTATTTGGCTAATAAAAATTTTTGAGGTCAAAATTATGATCCTTAACTTTTTTTGTCTAGCATAGCTTGATCGGCCAAGGATTTAGGAGGGATGGACCGCAAACAAAACAAATGAGCAATCGTCCAATTGTATCATAGCATGTGTAGACGACTCGCATAAAATATACAAAAGAGGTAAGACAAAGAATTGCAGAACTTGAATCTAGATTTCGTCAAGCCTAAGTTGGAGTATCTGATTGAGAAGAGTTAATTTTCAAATTTCAATTTTTTCAAATTTCCCTCAAAACCAACTTTTACAGCATCACCAAAGAGATACCGAGAATCATCACGATATAGTAAGCCCTATATCTCGATCAGGTAAACGGAATAATCCGTACTCAAAATCAGTATGTAAATACCTGCCTAACAATTAGTATGAAAAACATCAGGCAACATTTGACCCAATGACACGTTGTATTGGCAAACAAGATCGTTATAACGACCACAGAATACGCGAAATGCTAACTTTAATTGAAACTGTTGAAACACCGTTCTGTGATCCTAAAAGCCCTAGTCTTTAATCTGTCGCGAGGAGTGGTAGTGTAAAGTGGTTGTATATTTTTAGCGTTTCTCTTGAGAATCTTTCACTTATATGGAGACATTACCAATACCGGTGAAGGGCTGCAAAATCTGGGCCTATGCTCGGCGCTTACGGCCTTTGAGCAGGTAGGGATCTTTATCGTGCCACACCTGCTGTGACACGGGGTCTCGAATTTTGCAATCTCATCCGAAGGACCGCCTCATTTAGTCGCCTCTTCCGACAACGCAAGGGGTACTGAGGGCCTATTCTAACCCGGATTTCCACGGATGATGTAAAGTGTTGAAATACCCTAGGTTTTGATGCCGTTCAATTTGATTTTTTTTGTAATTTCGGATTTACTGAACGTTCTTTGAAATTTTTGGAGAATCTACATTTGATTTACAACACTTCTCGCATATTATGTCGTACGTTATATCTGAAATTTCTCCTTCATAGCAGTTAATATTTTCGTGAAGAGTAACGATGGATTCCTGGTACAACATTTACTAAATCCTGCAATGTATGTTATCCAGCAAAATAATGTACATTACACTTACTTGAACCATGACATCATCTAATGATGTGTCTATCTCATTCAAAAATGGCCATCCTCCATAATTAAAAATTTCAAAACCAAACACCCCTATCTGCCAAATATCTGACTTGGTGTGAAATACTGCTTCCAGGTGACTTTCGGGAGCCGAACTTAGGGTAGGAAGTTGGTCACAATTTGGATCTGGAAAATATATTTAAACGATTTACATAAAGGTCATCTAAGAATTTGTTCTCTGAAATTCTTTTATTTCCCACATTTATCTTTAATTCAAAATCCTCCCTATGACGATGTTGCTAATTGCTCTCTTAGTAGTCCTGTATGTATTTGTCTTTCAGTTCACACCGGTAATTTGAATCTTTATTTATCAATCTCTTTTGAATGTATCAAAAATGAGTTAAAGTAGTCTTCTAGCATTTACCGTGCTGACTTTTATGGCTCAGTAAAAGTTAAGATATTTTCTAAACAAAAATCTGCATTAAGAATATCGAGATACATAATAATGATCTGTATACAATCGTTTTATTCATATTACCTATTATATCTGTTTTTGGCTGTTCACCTTCTTCCCACAGAAAGGTGGCAATTCTGAATGAGCTCAGTTTCAATATTTGGTCCTTTGCGTTGTTTGTTGTGTGAACCTCAAAGCTTTTTGCGATGATATCCCTGTGAACTACACCTTTGTCGTGTAAGAACTGCAACGCTTTTATGCCGTCCAGGAGAAAGTTCAGTAAAAGTTCACTTTTTAACGTTTTTCTTCTTTTATTGTGTCTCAGAAGGTACGTCAAGAAGTTTTCCCCCTTACCCTCAGTAATAAACATTATTGGTCTCGGAATCAATTGATGGATCATCAGGTGAATTATGTTTTCATGAGATCCTCTGTAATGAATACTAAGTAGTATATCTAATTCATTAAGAGTCTCCTTGGTTTCTTTCTCATCTGCATTTTCTTTGTAATCATCATATGGATCTTCAGTCACACAGTCTATAGATGGGAGCAACATCGTGCAGGTTCCGTATTTTCCCAAGATGGAACACTGATACTTCTTCCAAAATGGTTTGGTGAAAATGGTATTATTATAAACTACTGTTTCTGTTTCCTTCGGAAAATCAATGTCGAGAACTCTTGTATCTTCTTCAATGCACCTGTCATGAATAAAAAACAATGCTATTGATTACAAATACATCCGAAATCTTTACTATCAATACTAGGCATAAATCTGCAACATCAAAGGTCATGCATATGATTTACACAACTTCAGTACAAAATGAGTGAAACAAACTTTCATCTATATACATGACAATGTTATGATCTTGAACTCATGTATATTCCCCTTGGTCCAGGTTGAATGATTGATTGTTTGTTTGTTTGTTTGTTTTACGTCCCATCGAGAATTTTTCACTCATATTGAGACGTCACCAGCTGTAGATGAAGGACCACAAATTTCGACTTATGCTTAGTGCTCAGGGCCGTAGCAGTGGGGGTTCTATAACATGCCAACGCCTACCGTGACACGGGACCTCCGTTTTCAAGGTCATATCCCAAAGACCCGTGATTCTCACTTCTAAATGCCGAGCGTTTGGCGAAGGAGCAATCACTACCTATTTTTCGTCTTAGGTTTGACGCGGCCATGGCACAAGCGGGGCTTGAGCTCACGACCTCCCGGTTACGATGCAAACGTTCTAACCACTGAGCTACCGCTACCGGTCCCTTGGTCTAGGTCACAGGACGATAAGATATTGTATTCCAACAGTAAGTGGAATATCGATGTTTTGATTATTCTAAAACTTAAAACATCATTGCTTATGATGTAAACGTTGTCATAAATTTTTATGACGATATATGATACATTGAGACAGTGACGGACCCAAACGTGCTTGGAAATGACCCATACTGTCACACAAAGTTGTCTGTAGTGTAATGTCGCGCCACAACAAGACAGTTATGGAAAAAACAACTCGTTATCATTATACTGTCATTGTGTAATATCGCGCTACAAGAAGAAAGTTATGGAATAACAGGCGCGGATCAAAAAAATTTTCCGGGGGGGGGGGGGGGGGGTCGAACCTTTTCACAAAATCGAACACGTGATATGATGTTCAAATCTTTATTTTCCAACTCTCGAAGGAAACGCTCTGTATAACCACTGCACCACGCGGGCGGCCTTTTTGTCGTGTGTTGATGTTTTATGGTAGGAAGTGTTATTAAGCTAAAGAGACTTGACTGATATAATCTTCGTTTTCCTTGCCTGCTACATGACTGTACAATTTCCTTTTGGTCAATTTCTAATGAATAGTAATGATGCATTAGTGCAAGCCCAGTCAATTTGTCCTCTTGCATAGTACTGTGCATGTAACTCTTGATACGCCTTAATCCAGAAAAAGATCTTTCGGCCTCACATGTTGTGATAGGTACAACGCATCCAATGTGAAGAAGAATTTGCACGTTCGAGAAAACGACCCATCTACAAAGTTTTGAAAATATTGAGCAGATTGCAGAGCTTGTCTGAAGTTTCTTTGCTCATGTTAACACAATAACGTCTCCAGTCTCTGAGTTCTTTCTCCAAGTCCTTTACAGAAAGACAAGGCAGGTCGCCTCCCCCAAAAATTGGTTCTGAGGCAAGATTGGACAACTCCTCGTGTGAAATATTTGTCACAATGACAGGCAATAAAGAGCATATCAAATATGCCGCCAGATCGTCTTTCTGAAACCTCGTATTTCACTGAGGAAAAAGTCCAGAAATGGAATGGCCATGACAGATTTATAATAATCTCTTGGATTACTTGTGCAGACAATTTCTCTCTGTTGCTGCTTGGAGCAAACCCTTGGGGTTTTAATCACTATATCAAGGTCATCTGTAATTGGTTTAGCATCTTCGAAGCAAGATTCAAATTCGGTATCTACCGAACTATGAATTTCTTTGATCCTATTCACGTGTTCCTCAATTAACTTACTTACAGTGAAAATGTCAATATCTCTTTTCTGAAGTTTGAGAGTCAAAGGCTTTATTGTATCTAGGACATACCTAACAAACACAATTGTAATCAACACAGAGAAGGACGTCATCGAAGCCAAAAGCCCTTGTGCGGTCACTTTAGTTTGTCCCAAGACCAGTCTTCACTGGTACTTTCTTCAAGGTTTTGATTGAGAATGTGCTGCAGACATTTGATGACGAACTTGTAGAACACATCAACGCAGATATGACGCTCAACCCACCTAATCTTACAGAGTCCAACTAGTTTCTTTCTGGAAAAATCTACAGACCCATCATTTTCTATAACAGTCTCAAGAAACCCTTGTTGTTTAGGGGATTCTCAAAGAAAATAAACACTGAATTAAGGACATCTATCACATTCCTCACAAGGCGTAATTTGCAGGCTGAAGCAATGCTCAGATTCAATACATGACTCCGATAGTGTGTGTACAAAGCTAATTGGTTTAGAAACTTGATTCGTCCCTGACACCCCCCCCCCCCGTTTTTTCGATGCCATTGCTGCTGCACCATCGTATGCTTGCCCTCGCATGTTTTCAATCGGAATTGCAAGCAAGCGGAGGATTTCAATAAGTTTATCAGCAATTGCTTCCCCAGTAGTTCTACCTATATTTGCAAAGTCAAGAAGTTCCTTCCTATTGATGGCAGGATGTTCTCTAGTATCTAGAAATCTGAGACACAAGACTAAAACGTCTTTGTTAGCGTACTTGTCAGTTACCTCATCGCCTCTGGTGGAATAAAAACCCCTCCCTTGTAAACCTTTCAAACTGTTACCTGTGATGTGATTTCCAATGAGTCATATAACCTCCTTCTGAATTACTTTGCTGGTATATAAGACATTCATTTTTGCTTTTTGTAGATGAGTCCTGAGCTGCTCATCATGCTTTGCCAACAGATTTAATATTGCCAGGAAATTACCTTTATTTGCGAAATCACTTCGGATGTCATCTTGGTTGTGTGATAAACAGATTTGGCACTCTTGTGTTGTTCTGTATTTTGATGTTTTAAAAGGGCAGATGTTTTCCAAGGGCGTTCTTACACGCAGTGAAATGTTGCGTAACAAATGTATTTTTATGTTGGACATCTGACTGAGGGAACATGACACAAAACTTACACAGACCGCCATTTAACAGTTTGCTGAAGGTCAACCATGAAAACTAATTCATCTAAGAAGATTCAAATGATAAAGTCTTTTTGAGTTCACCCGTATTCGTTGTTTGAGCACGAACTTTTTTTAACTTGGAGACATCGTCTGGCATAGGTTGATTCAGAATATAACTTATTTTTTCAGCTGATGACATTGTGTTCAACTTTATTGCACCTGTTACAATTTTACCAAGATCAGAAAAATCCGAATCGCCAAAAGATGTTTTATCTTTATCATGTACTGTTGTCTTGATAAATTCATTGTCATCAGATTTAATATCCGTCTTTTCATTTTGTGAGTCCATGGTGAATTCCGGGGTATCATCTGAATCAATACAAAGTTTTAACTTTTTATGGGCAGGCTCCTTCATTTCATTGGATTTAGTAGGTAAAACTGGGAAACAAACCACGAAATGATTTGGTGACCAATTGTTTGGGTTGCTATTTTCAGTGTGTGACCACATGATGTAGATGGGGGAACCATGACGTACCTTTTCATCTGAAAATGGCTTTATTTCTTGATGAAGAAAATGTCTGTTTACAGCAACATTTTGTATTGTTGGATAAATGTTATATATTGGATTATTCAGGGCATTTGCCGCTACGAAAAAATGAATCAAAGAACAATATTCCCCTTATTTGATTGAATTTAGAGTTTCATTCTGAATCGACTTGAGAAAATTCTCCGATACAAGTGATCTGCCCGATACTGACGTCTCCACAGCAAATGGTACACTTGTGGGATGAGAACATATCTTGTCGCAAGTTGCCTGTGACGCATACTTTCTTGAATTTTACAAGTTCTAATACGGTCATGACACAAAGTTCAATATGTCTCTCTTCATGACCAAAAATGGCTTTAGAGAGGGCCCTATAGAAGCAATTGCCATCCCCGTACACTTTCACAGACAAATATCTACCGAGTCATCTTCTGGATAAAGCGCCTCGGCAATTTTGTCCAGATTACCATCTCTAGGCAATATATCGGACCTCATTACACTCAGATCATAGATGTAGTCTTTCTTGCAACATGTGTATCTTAAAGATACATCGAACTGCAAGGCTTGCCAGCCTTGTGCTGCTGCTTTCAGTAAAGAGGCATGTAAAAGATCAAAATGCCTTTCACCCATGCTATCTTTTACATTTATTACTAAGCAAGTGTTAACATTGGAAGGAAATGATAATCGGATTACTGTGAGGGAATTCTATTAATATTTACTTAGAATGGTAAACGAATACTAGTCTGTCATATTGAGTCTGAAGCGGACTGAGAGGTATACTAAAGCTGATGACTTTATGACGATGCAGTAGCATAATGACAAGATTATGACGCCAATCACTCGTAACAGGATATTAAACAAATCGTTCCTGTTTAGAAACTCGAATAACTTTTGTGATTTGATTCTAACTTCATAATGACATTACAATACTAAGAAAGTTAATTCAGAAATATTTATAATATAATAACAGTCAACTCATTTTTCTTACAAATCGTTATATTGCAATTTTTTATCTTTGCAAATTCCAAGGAGGGGGGGGGGGGGTTCCGGACCCCCCTCAAACGACCCACCCCCTATATCAGCGCATGAATAAACAACTCGTTACCATTATACTGTCCTAGTGTAATGTCGCGCCACAAGAAGAAAGTTATGGAATAAACAATTCGTTACCTTTATACAGTCAACAATTATCATTTGTGTAGACCTTGTCATCGCAGAGAATACTTTGCGCAATATTCGTTTGTATTCCTGGCATTGAATACCGATTTCTCACCTTAGAATTGTGTTTTCAAGTGATGCAACATCAATACACCTTTCGCGCATGTCCTCTCCAATACCCATGAATGCATATCTTCTTCGTGCCTCGGACTGGAATAGGTCCAAAACCGTCAAAAGATTGTCTTCCGAATGAGCATCTAACTCAATCACTGAAATAAACAGTTAACTGAAGATCTATCACCTGTTCGCTTATCTTTTTTTACACCATATACGAGTAAATGAAAATATTTCTTTTGCTGAATTTTATTTACTTGTCATATTTGTTTTGTTGACATTTCTGTGAGAGTGATGTTGTTTATCTGCAATATGTGTAGTAAATTGATCTAGTTATTCTGTCAGTTTAATTTAGCTTACTGTCTTCCACTCTTTTTTCAAGCACCGTTTCCACAAGCATATTCAGGTAAGACTTCAACATTGTGCTTTGAATGTCATCCGATTCGCTTCCATCGGCAACCGTCTTGGCGTAAGACAGAATACCCTCTGTGGCATGTCTTTTGTCATAATGATTTAACACCTAGATTGAAAAATGAATTATCCACGTGCTTTGTATAAGCCATTGAATGATTTAAATGTCTTCGATGAACTGAATACCATAGATATACTGGATGATATCGGCAATCGTACATGTAGTAAAGTATGCCTAATGATATGTGTAATTTGATACTGACTGATGGGTACTCCCTAGTGTTCTAATAATAATAGGCGTTTAATTAAATGAAACAAAAAGTACTTACGAAAAAGAACGATCTCAATGGGTTGAGATTTTTCTTATTCTTTTAGGGAAGGGGGAGGGAGAGACCTAGCCATTCAGGTTCGGGGATTTTTTTTTTCAACAATACCTCTGGACCTTGGGGATTGTTTTCTATAGGAAAGTAAGAACTATTATGGTGCGCTGATTCTACGTGTACATTTGGACAATAAGCCGAATACTGATTCATTTTCTTGTCATGCATTCAATGTCAAGACTTGTGTACAACACAAATTTTTTCAAACTGTTTCAAATTACAGCCCAATATATCTCAACACAGTCTCTTATTCATAATATAATGAGTAATTACTGTGAACCGTGAATAGAATTTTTATACCAGATTTTAATTTCAACAATTATTACCCCTTTAATAGTCAATGATAAGCAAATTTTGTGCGAATATTTAACCTATTTTGGCGGTGAAAAGCTATGCCAAAATAGGATCCTTTAATGCTCTGGCAGATTTTTATCGTGCGTCGGATATTAAACTCAAATATTAAAATCTTACCATCACTGTTAAATACGTCGGTAGAATAACTTTCTCTTGAAATGAAAGACGATCATAGCACTCGAGGAAAAGTTTGATTTGTTCTGGATGCGTCAGTGATGTTTGCCAGTCCTCTACACTAAGAGTTCGGAATGCGTTCCCCTTTTCCAAGCCAAGCACAAAACCTGTATAGCATTCCACCATACAAGAAAGTTTTCCAACGTTTCCTTTTGGTAGTGAAGATGTTAATCTAGCTATCGCCTTTATTGTCTCTGACCTCGCCTTTGTTACACAACCACACACATACAGCAACCCAACGTTAAGAAGAGATGGCAATCGAATTGCGTTGTTTTTAGAATTTTTAATTTCGGATATCAAGTTTTTATACGATATTTCTATCAGTCTACATCCCTCACTGGTCTGTGATTTCAATCCTATTTCGAAGAACAGTTTCAGCAAAAGATACTGAAGTTTATAACGAATCAGGCTGGTAATGCTAATGGCTTCAAATCGGAGAAACTTCAATAGTTTCTGAAGATCTTCAAAAGCAGAGCAAGTGTGACTAGCGATGCTGAGCTTAATGTGTCGTTTGATATCGTTGTACTCTTCATTGTTGGCTCTGTTGCACATCATTATCTCGAAGAATTTGAAAATATCCGCAGTCTCCGCTTCAAAATTAAGAATATATCTGTAGTATGATAATACCAATTATCGTTACCCTTTTGTATGGAGTACTCTGTATTTCATCATCAACATGTTGTTTCATGAATGTTTTCTTTCATTGTCTTTTTCCAGTGCACGTTAACATATGATTGAAATAAATTTTAAGATAGCATATATATCTTTTAATATTTCTAACATAATTGGAAACCCGCGCCTGGTGTCTCTTCTCTTATATCCCGTAGCATGAGAGAAGCGAGACCGATAGTGGTCTTTTCAACAATGGATTTCTAACTGTTAAACGTTGAAATAATGAAATGATAGGAGTTCTATCATAATTCAAAATTTTGATAATTTCGATGACATATCTCCAATGAATTTAAAAAAATAGCAACTTAGTTTAACAATGATATCATATACTTTAAATAGATACAAACTACCCTTCAAATAGGTACATTTCTTGATGCTCGTATACTAGTAAATTAACTACGTTCTTTAATTTTTGGCGATCTTTTACCTCTTGGTTCCAACACACTTTTTCTGACAAGATAACCATTATGTTCCTCTGCATTTTTCCTTGTCCTTAAATTGACAAGAGGGTCTTCATCATAATCTTCAAACGGAGGAGCCACGTTGTCAGTATGAAAATCAGCACTTAAATCTGTCTTATTCTCCAGCTCATCTCTGCGACGACGCAAAAGAGCGTCCGGCGGTCTATCCAAAGTTTCAGAGCTAATAACACTTGATGGCGCATTGCCAATTGTCGCTATATGTGGATAACGTTCTTGAGTACGCAATATCCAGTTTGAAGTTTTATCATCCACTTGTTCATTAAGTGTTCGTGATTTTCTTTGAATATTAGAAAGGCGTTCATAGTGATCATTTTCGTCAGAACTTTCAGCAGGAGCGTGTGCCATCTTGTACTATGCTGCTTTCTCTTGAAACTGAAAGTAGAATTGTGAATTTTAACAATTAACCACATCTTTATTACCCATGATATCTAGGGATGATGTGACATTTACCTTCAGTATTCACAGCATCCACATCAAGAAATAAGGAGACGTCTGTGACACATTTAGATGCAGGCCTCGCTTTCATTCAAATTCAATGAATTGGAATTATTTTTAAATTTCATCGACATGTTTAAAACCTAAAATAGCTAAAAATAAGTCTTAGGGTTAGTAAGTTGTTTAATCCGTGTCTGGATTTCGTTCACGTGAAAGTTACATCAAGTCGTTTTCAGGGCCGGAATAAAGCCTGCAAAAAGAAAAGCAATAAAACTCAATACGTATTCTGTCCACATTCTGAAACATACCTGATTACATGTACGCCAAAAATATTAAGCAAATCAAAAGGAGAAATGAATACATATTAGTCATATCGGAAAGCATACCGGGTTCATGTTATAAAGTTCACAACATGAGGATCGAGAAAAAAATATCAGATCGGAACACAATACCCGTATAAGTATACACAGGCACTTGACACTTTGACCCATACTCCCAATGTACCCTGACTATCATTCGTACATTGTCAATCCAGTGGGTTGGAATGACGGTGTAAATTTTGCTGCACAATGCAATATCCGTGGAATGTTTCAAAAGAAACATTTAACTTGTTTGAGGTATAGGTAAATCTGCAATCCTTTCACTTGTCTGTAATTAATGTTTACAAAACCCGAAAGGCGCTGCACGTAACACGTCAATCTATCATTTGTTCAATGTATATTCAACATTTGTAAGCTGTACACTCAAAGACAATAAAGGCATGCAATCTATGTCGCTGACACTCTACTAGAAAACAAGTTATATACTGTGTGATCTACTTTCATGTCTCTAGGCATGGAGTACTTTTGATTTCCTCTTTACATACAAACTTAGTAGGAAGTCTATCTGTCCTCATTTTGTAACTGTCGCCGACTCACTTTTTACAATTGAACAAAATAATAATATAATGATGAAAATAACTGAGAGGATGTTTGTTGATTTTCAGTATTCTGCATTTTCATTAGACAAAAGTTTAACACCAATCGCTTATGTCTTATAAACGGTAGTGTGTATATTATACAGTGTACATGTATCATGTCGCCAGACTTTATTCTGTGACCATAGGGTCAATTAAACATCCAATGCTTGGGCATAGATTACATCTTACCGTCATGATTTTATTTTTTTTTTTCTTTACTCATTTTGTCGCCAAGCTATCAAAAACAAAACTTAAGAAACGCATTTATCAAGCGATATTTGAATTTAGCATTGAGAAAAAGTTGCCATAATATTCATAAAATTTTGCATGTCAATTTAAGACATGCAACATTCCATACAATAAACTTTTTTTCTCAACACCCATTGCAATTGTTACCCCCTTTATAAAAATCTCAGAGTGTACAGAGAATAAGAATATAAATCTCTCTTTTGAAGAAGTCATTGATTGGCCTGAAAGAACATTAACTGAATGTATGAGTAAATGTTGTTGAATTTAGATATTAACTAAATGCGCGAGTACAATTTGTTTGCTTTCAAACAAACATGGATACAATTCGAGCTGAAATGTTTCAAATTTTATTTATCCATTTTTAAGGTTTAAAATGCTTTACTAAGGTATTTCTATTGGTCAGCAAAAATTTGAATGTCAGTTGTTGAGTTACATGAAAGATCCAGACCTCGCAATTCTTTGTTATGTAAACAAGGCTCGTGCCATGTTTTTTTTTTTTTAACTTACAAGTTCATCTGAACACAGGTGAATAATATTTAGTGTTTGTCACATCTCATTTTGATTTGAATATGTATTTTCTAATAAGCAATCTATATGTAAACAAAAGCATGGCACGAGCCTTATTTACATAACGAAGAATTGTGAGTGCTGTATCTCACCTCCAAATCGGCAACTGATATTCAAATTTTGTTTGATCATTAAAAACGCCTTAGTTAAACATTGTAAACTAAAACAAAAATGGAAAAATAAAATTTGAAAATGTTCAGCTCAAATCGTGTATGTCATTTTAACTTAAAGCCAAGGAAGTTCCCTCATCTTAACAATATCATGGACTTTATTGACCATTTCTGGGATTGCAATAGCGACAGGTCTATTAAGACGGGAGTCATCCTCCAGGCTGTCTGTCGCGTTTGAATTCCGCTACCTACTTTTTTACTGTAGCACATGAAGGGGCATTTTTCCCTAGTATTGCAGTGTGGATATCCTTAGGAGCTAATTCTTTCTTATGCAAACACTGGATCACTTCTCTTTCATTCATTTTGCTAAAGTCTCTTGCCTTGTTTACTTTAGAGTGTTACCTCTTCGATATGATCTGACCACATGACACCGGTCTTCGTGTACACGCCCTTAGATATTCAGGGATTGTAGGGCTGAAAAGGGACATCGATGCTAACGTCTTTCAATGCAAGGCTTACAACAGATCAATCAGCTCTCGTACTACGACACTGATCTTAAAAAATAATAGGCATCTCTCTCCCTCTCATCCTGGTAATGAAATGTACCAAGTTTTAAGATCTCGGAGCTTGTCATCTTCCCTAGCCAAGGGTTTACGATCCGCTCCGCTTCCAAGGATTTACGATCCGCTTCTCTGAAGCGGAGCGAATCGTAAACCTTGACTAGCGAAGATAGAAGCTCACGGTTCATTTTGCATTTTGTCTACAAGGTCTGGACGGACAGACATCTCTGACGGGCGTATAAGAATACGGAACCATATCTGGTTTTAGTATGTATATAGCTTTAGTTATCTCCAATTTTAAAAATCTAACACGTTTTCTTTTACCTGTATTCTGATACGTATTTTTGAACACAATATTCCTATTAAACATTTAATGTTAATTTTACATATTTTAAAGGTCATATTTTGAGGTTTGTGAATCAAGTTCTTTATCGAATGAGTCAATATGTAACATTCGATTCGTTACTGAAGAAATTACTAAAAGGCATATATAACAATATTCCGCACATTTCTACCAGCTGTCTGCATCATATGATACATGATATGAACTATTTAAGTTCAAGAATCGATAAGTATTAAACTTTGAGATATAGGATTACTTTCTGTTACAACAACTACAATATTTAATATACAATATGTCCCGTGGGGATCCGGACTAGAATAGGTCCTCAGTATCCCCTGCTGGTCGTAAGACGCGATTAAATGGGGCGGTCCTTCGGATGAGACCGTATAAACCGAGGTCCCGTGTCACAACAGGTGTGGCACAAAAAAGATCCCTCTCTGCTCAAAGGCCATAAGCGCCGAGCATAGGCCTACATTTTGCAGCCCTTCACCGGCAGTGGTGACGTCTCCATATGAGTGAAAGATTCTCGAGCAGGACGTAAATTAATATACAAACAAACAAAAATAATATACAATATAGGTTGCACAGGTGGAGTTTTTTGTCTGAATTGGTTCTTCCGATATCAAAGAATATATATCGTATTATAATACGCAAACATAGGTAGTAATTGCTCTTTCGCCAAACGCTCGACATTTGAAAGGGAGAATCACAAGTCTTTCGGATATAACCTTAAAAACGGAGGTCCAGTTTGGCGGCAGGAGAACCCTCACTGCTACGGCAGCTAAGCATACGTCTGAACCTACAATTGGTACATGTGTACGTCTCAATATGAGCAAAACATTTTCGACTTGAAAACTAGTGATGGTCATCTATTCATAAGGGGGCACCAGTGCATCACATTTGATGTCTGTCCAGCAAAGGGTTCTCAACGGACAGTATATTACGTCCAGAGCAGTTAAACCTTTGACCTCAAAAGCAATAGGTGCATTTACTTCTTAAGAATCACGTTGAAAATTCTTTCATAACACTACGTGACGGATTGTAATGACCGTTTCTATCAAAAGTTATTCCAAATAAGCCATAACCATATTACATTTGGTATACATTTCATCAGAATGTTGTGAAATTAAATATTTTAGTAAACGGACTATTAGAAAAGCGTAAATGTGTTTCCTTCCATTTTTAAAAAAATGTACTTTTGGTAATGATAGGAAACATACGTTACTGTCACTGTTAATTTTTTTTTTATCAAGAGCATTACAGATTTCAATCCGTGTCTGTCGTTTCTATCAGAATCATGATCATTTATAATTATACAATCATCAACCTTTTCCTATTGTTTTCATCGCACAGGTTTTGCAAATTAAAAAACCAGAAATTAGACACGTTTTGTAAATATCTTCGCTTACCAACGTTACATTTTAATTAGAATTGGTATTTCCATTGAATTAAGTTACATCATTACATTTTTGCAACATCAAAAAACAAGAGCAGTAAAACTAATAATTGATAATGACATCATTTAAGCATACTAGTTATAGTTTTGAGAATGAGCTGCTGTGTAGGTGTTGAAACACACGTGACTTAATTATATATACCACTACTTCGTTTACATAATAAATATTCTTCTACATTCCTTGCCAATTTTTCACAGATACGATATTTGTTAATGAATTATATTTTATGCCATTTCTAAGATATTAAAAAGTGATATCTAGTCGTTTATTCTGTTTTCTTAAAGTTTTATTGTTGATTTGTTTTATAGTGGATAATTTCTTAATGTATTGATTAAATATTTTCTTAGAAAACTTACATTTATTGTCTTTTTCAACGAAGAAAAATAGATGCTCCATCACTTTCAATATAAGCTATGAAATAATACACGGCAAATTAAGGTTTATCTTATACATAATCATATCAATAAGTAACATAGGTTACATATCAGAAAAGTTTCTAAAAATATACCAAATTTTGAACTTCTGTAAAAAAAAAGAAAAAAAAAGAGTTATATTTAACTTGAAAAAAAATTACGATAAATGTACAATAGATATAAAACTTTGCCATTTTACAATACATATTTGGAATGGTTAACAAACCATTATTTTGAAACCCTTGTGTGCTTTTAATGACTGAATGAATTTCCTACTTCGTGGAGAGAGAGAGAGAGAGAGAGAGAGAGAGAGAGAGAGAGAGAGAGAGAGAGAGAGAGAGAGAGAGAGAGAAACGTGCAAAATGAGGACAAATTTTAACCAGTGAGAACAGAACCGCACTATGAGGACAAAAATTCTGTCCTCACAATTACGCCCTCATACAAGTGACCTACAGCATGTGAAGACATAGATACAAAATATTAGATTAGCGAGGACAAATGGTAAAAGGACATGTGCTAATATTTTTTCTCAAAACCATTTTTTCACAATCTGAAAGAGAGTATTAGATAAACCTTCATAGGCGTCCCTACAGCTATACCTAACATAGTACTTTTTGTCTTTACAATAACATATGCGTGCATTCCCTTCTATACATTGAGAGCGTTCCTCCTTCCTCACGACATGGGATCAATTCATAACTTTTAACCTTACACTTTTTTATCACTACCACCGTCAAAAATGGGGGAGGGAGTGTTACACAAATCATCTTTATATCTTTAAGTTGCGTATGAAAATGACAAATAATGATCTTAATTGTCCTCCCTGCTAACCCCCACTTGATTTTAAAGTCATATATACTAATGTATAACAGCATAGACATCTCAGATAAAAATCACACAAAGCATATCCACTCTAGATTCCACAATTCATGAAAAGTTGAATATGCCAAAGAAACATTTTCATAGCATATATTGCAAAAAATTGGCCAAGTTGAACATGCATATGCTTAAAATCACAGTAAAAAATTGTCAACTTTCACTATTCACAAAGAATGCACCATCAAGAGCATAAATTGCAAAAAGAAGGCAAAGTCGAATATGGCAAATATTACATTAAAAATTTGTCAAATTTGATCATAATAAGAGGTGCACATCTTCAATATGTATACAAATACTGTGCAGAGTTTGAACAATATTGATTGGATACTTTTCGAGTCACAGATTACACAAAGTATGCACCCATAAGCATTGATGTTGTAGATAAAAATTGTAAAGTTTACTAAATGCTCCATTTAAAAAATCATTCTTCGATGTATATCTCATCCAGTTTAAACTGCACAAGTATTATGACTTTAAATATACAAACATTCCTTTGTAAACATTAAAAGGTAATAATTCTTTGTATACTTTCAGATCATAAACCTTTGCAATAATCAACACTCTCTGCTACAGCCCTGAGTGCCCTCAAAGTACTATGTATAAATTTGTACCATTTCACCTACACAGTCATAAAACAGTATACAAAGAGTCAGTTACTAACCCTTTTCAATAGTAAGGTAAAGTTCTATTTTAAAATTATGAGAAGAAACTAAAGACATTTGTGAGTCCACTGGTACAAGTTTCAAAATATTGGATGAAATATGGTTATTAAAGAATATTTTAGTAAAAAAATCTCTTGGTAAATTTTTCAACTATTCTGGAACTTTGCACGTTTCATTAAAAGTTTATAACTAATGCCAATCAAAGTAATAAATCAACCTGCCATTATTTTGTTTTCAGTCTATCTGTAACAGATTGGATGATCACTGTAGATTTTTTTTCATTAGTTCCTTCTTTTAGATTTTCACTTTTTTTTATCCCATTTTATTCACTAGATATTGCAAACTTATATCTATAATACATTGATAGCATGACAACCAGTTTTATTTGCACGTAGATAAAATGATGTCACTACTTGTAACACATCTACATGTACAGAACATGTATCATACATTTATTATATCAATTTTCCTCTTAATGATTGCTGATTACACAATTATACGTCAAGTAAAACACTAATACTAACACAGCATATACATAGGCATTACATATTAGAGTCTTTTGAGCTTTATATAAGTATATCATATACAGCTTTTCAAACATTTAAATACACATGTATATGTAGATCCTTGGCATTGGACCTAAGCTCTCTGAAAACTTTATCAAAAATCTACAAGATTCTGATATCACAGTCAAATGTAGCATCTAAAACTTTGATTTCATAAAGCCAATCAGTTTAAGAAGCACAGTGTACTGATAATATGCAGCAAATTCATTGAACTGTTTTATGCAGGAATGTCACCCAAAAGCAGTTTATGTTTATGTTTAGCACTGGTGTTTGTAACTTTCTGCTTTACAGTTATATGAGAGAAAGAAGAATTATGTTTTATCATATACCATCAATAATCCGTGATTTGATACTGTTGATTTCACAGAGTGTGATCTGACTTTCCGGATCACCACACTATGCTTTTCTGATTCCGCAACCATATCCTCTAAAACTGGTGATGTCACAATGCATCAAAGCAATGATTTTGTAGAAAATATTGACCACGTCAAAAAAAAAATGCCTAAACAAAAAACAATTTCACTGCATGTTTGTGTTTTTTTTATAATTTGGAATACATTTATTATAAACATGGATTTAAAATCATGAAAAATTTATAATTATTACAGTAACTTGATCCAGTGAGTTGGATCAAGTGTTGTTGACAGATACAGATCATCAGATCAAACTTGCAAACTTGACATTTCATTTCTCTTTTGATCTGATGATCCAGACCTGTCAACTTGATGTGATCCGAATCTTCAGATCAAGTTAATGTAGTAATGTGTGTATATATATAAAACAACAACACTCCACTTGGTGAAATGTCATCACACTTTACTGATTTTGTTTTCAGTATTATATATTGATGTTTCACCATGAACCACTGGGTAAGAAAGTCCTAGTTCTGATGGCACTGTCCACGGGTAACTTAGTAAAGAATTCTAGTCCTGTAATTAATTCTACATCTCTCACTCGTGCTTCATTGTCGCTAAGGTAATCTTCCACTGACTGAAACAGATGAAAAACTCTTTATAGCAAAAATAATGAAAAAAAAACACACTATTACAGATATGTGACAAATATATCAAGTGCTTGATTGTTAGGGCCCCAGCTCCTTAAAGAAATTAAAATTCAAAATACAGTTCACTCTGTATATATTGACATTAAGGGTTTTCATTATATCTAAAGTTCATAATAACCAATATTGAATCCTATAAATAACATTACTGGGATTTATTTTTACTTCCACATAACTGATGCTTCAATATAAGCCACTTCATAAGTGGAGCAGACTGTATTTAAAAAGATGTCCATTTTCTAAATTTTTAAGTAACTGAATGACTTGACTCTTAGCTAGCTGACTTTGAGCAGAGCAAACATTATGCTTACCACAACTTATTAAGCAGTTGGTGTCTTTCTCTACATGGGGCAGGATAGATAACAGAGTAATCCTTACCAGACAGTTGGTATATTTCTCTATGTGAGACAGGATAAATCGGAGTAAAACTTACCAGACAGTTGTATATTTCTCTATGTGAGGCAGGGTAAATCAGAGTAAAACTTACCAGACAGTTGTATATTTCTCTATGTGAGGCAGGATAAATCAGAGTAAAACTTACCAGACAGTTGGTGTCCTTCTCTATGTGGGGCAGGATGAATGATAGTGTAACAGGTGACTGGCAGGAAAGGTTAGGAGATGGACAGCGAGAGAGAATCACATAGAAATGACTGGGGATTTGCCTGAATTAGATCATATACAAAATAATCATACACACAGAAATGACTGAGGCTGATCTCTGTTAACTTATATCATTGTAAATAAGTTAAAGTGGCAGTCAAATTTTGATTTATTGCCAATTAGTTCTAAAACCAGTACATATTTTACACATTTCCCACAGAAAATTTTGCTAATATACTGCATGTACTTACACTACACCTCATACATGAAAATCTTTTTTCTAAAACATGTCCTGATTATCAGAGGGAGAGTAAGGGGATTTTGAATACAAATATTTATTATTTCCACTTCCTTTATTTAAAAACAATTCAAACCTTTATTTTACCTAATTTTACTACAATTTGAAACTGTATATCAACAGAGTGGCACTTGTATACTGGAAAATATTTGCCCCTACATGTATTTCATTTTTTTATCCATATATGGGTAAATTTAAAACTGGGTGAATTATAAAAAGAAATTTGGGTGAATTTTAGACGGGACAACTAGTCTGGTGAAAAATAACATCAAACGAAAAATGCCCACAGAATTCAGTATTTGCATGAATTAATTCATGACTGTATAATATTAAAGTGCTTCATTTAATGTTCCTGCATCATTTGTAATACACCATCAGTCTAGCTGTTTCTTACCTACATAAGAAATAATAATTTATGTCATGATATTACATTGTACCATTACATGATATTTTGGACTCATCCTAGGGGTTGCCAAAATTCACAATTTTGGTACCTTCCTTTCTGCTTTTCCTAAACATCCATATAGCTTTTAAATATAGTATTACCAAATTAAAGATTGATTGATTGATTATTTATTGCTTTCCGCCACACTCAACAATTTTTCAGTTATCTGGTTGTGTCCAGTTTTTGTTGGTAGAGGAGAAAACCCAGATACAATGTACCTGAGAAGAGACCACCGACCTTCCGCAAGTAAACTGGCAAACTTGCTCATATAACGCCACGGCCGAGATTCGAACACGCGCCGACAGAGGTGAGAGGCTTTGCGATTTTGAGCCCGATGCTCTAACCACTCGGCCACGGAGGCCCCCTCCAAATTAAAGAAGACTTTCAAATGATAAACACCTTTCAATCACCATGACTACTTTGACCCCACCCTGTTACAAAAACCCCTATCCCTGCGATTGTAAAATTTATAATATTGGTAAAGAGCTACCTGCTCCTTCTAAATATACATTTAGTTTTAATTTAGTATCAATAGCATTAAAGAAACTACTATTTAAATGTTTTACACATAGATACTATATGCCAAGTTTGGCCCACCATGGGGTCAGAACCTCAAACTCGGGGATCATGAAATTTACAATTTTGTCAGAGGATTCCTTGCTCTACTTGGTTACCCATTTAGTTTTTCTTACAAATGTGTGTTTGTAGAGAAGATGTTTTTGAAAATTGGTCAATTGTTGGCAGTTTTTACCCCAACACTAAATCCTGGAAGTGAGGATGCAGGAATATTCAAATATTTACACTTTATTTATCAGGCCTTTGTCTCATATATGCTTCATACCAAATTTGAAAAGAATTGGAAGGATAGTTATCAAGAAAAAAGTTTAAAATGTTCAATTGTTAATGACCTACATATGACAACAAAGAAAAATAGCAAAAGGTCACCCAAGTGAATGCAACATGGCCTCTTGCTCTGTAACTGGGACAAATTGGTAAGGGCTATTGGAATTGGGAAAAATTAGCAACCTTTTTGGGTATTTCATCAAAATTGTTATTTAACAATATTTACAGAACTATTGGTATTATTAAAGGGAAGTAAGTATCTAAAGATAATTAGCGGGATATTCTATACAGTGTCTTAATCTTGAATACTTCAATTCTACGAATAATGCAAGCTTTTCAACTTTAAAAATAGGACTGTAGAAAATTGAACTGTGTCCCATACTATCAACAGGCATTTACTTTACTTCAACTAGATTTTCACCAATATCTAAGACTTTTGGAAATCAAACTGTTTAACAATATAAAATAAAGTGTCCATGATGTAATATTTGTTAATATTACATTTCAAACCCAAAATGGCAAAAACTGGCACCTGGCAAAAATTGGAACTCATCCAGTACACAAAACATACAATCAAAAGAATGATCAAGCATACACCTGTGATTAATAAAAATAACATTATCTTTTGACTCACAGAGATTGATTAAACTGATCTGGAAGACCATCATGGTTCAAATCATACACTGGTCCTGTCAGCACATTCACAGAGTCATGCAATTTGGACCATTTTCCAATTCTACTGTGCAAGCTTCTCCATATTCCTGTAGAAGATTTTGTATCAAACCAAGTAAATATATTTCTCCTTTTAAAAATCATTAAACATTTGATCAACAGTCTTTATTTATATCTTACAATGTTTAAACAATGAACTGAGATGTAACACTTACCAGTTTTGAAGGCATTTAACATAGGGACATAAACTGATGAGAAGGAATTCAGTTCTGGCTGGTTAAGTTTTGATGGCACTGAAATGATATAGAATTTTACAAAAAGTCCATGGGCCAAAAAACTCACCTGAGTTGCTTTTCTCCAACAGATATAAAATAGGCTCAAAAGACTCAAGTGTCTGGGGCACTGACAGTGTTAAAACTTTCAATTGCTTTAGATTTATTTGAATTCCTTTCTCACAAGGATACTGTAGATTCCTTACTTTATATGAGTTCTTAACATCACAATGTGACTCACAGATGTCAAAATTGTGAGATCACAAATCGTGACTTGACTGTCAATCAAGAGATTTTACATGTACTTCAGTAAAATAAAGACAAAAGTGAGTAATTTTATTTCATGAATGGTGTTTCTTGTTAAATTGCATGATAGTAAATTCTTTGCATATATTTGGAATCTCTACAATACTCTGTGGCAGTTTTGGTAAAAATTGGCCCATTGGTTCTGGACAATGATTAAAGATAATGGACAATATTTAACATTGACTTTATCACTCTGATGAGCTATAAATATGCACATCTTATGATGATGCATCACTGGTGTATTTGTAAATACATATACAACTTTAGATTCTTGCAAAATATTCTGATGTCAATAACATGTACATACACATCTGTACTTTAGACTATTTTAATTGACTCAATGAATACTATGAAATAATGTCCACATTGCATTGCATCACATATTTAAAGTCATATCTCATTCATGTCATGAACCCATTTAAAGATTAAAAAAACATCTCCATCTTACCTTGACTTATAAGTGATGTCCACCGATGCTGATTGTCAAGGGAACCATTAGTGCTACAGGATTGTGACCTGTTAAACCAGGTGGAAACCCTCAGGTCTGGAACTACACAAGAGGAAGAATCTGGCACAGTCTCACTCACCTAACATAGAATATCTATGTTTACATCTTGCACCATACAAGATTTGATATTCTTATCCAAAGGTCTGTTAAATCTTAGATGTCCAAGTATCTTACAACAATATATCTGTTACACAGAGTTATTAGTGATGGGCAATCACCAAGAGTTGATCATCACATGTATAAGACCTCCAATTATCAATTATAGTTTTCATATTTGATTAAATGAAAAAAATACCACACATGCCCACTTGATGTAAAACTAAAAAGTAACTATGAACTTGATATTTTTTCACTTGAAAATTATATGGTGGTGCCATGTGTTAAAGAAATGGAAGTGATTCAGCAAAATTAACAACACACCAGCAGTAGGAATGGAACTGAACAGACATTTTGTTGTAAGGTAGCAGAATCAGATTACAATCTTTAATACCACTTCACAATAATAAAAAAAGAGAGCTTTTTCAAAGACTGGCACACATAGCCCCCCAAAAATATCTTGCAGTACCAGTATGATGCATCGTCTATGACATCAGAGAGAATCTAATGAGTATATTGCAGGAGAGAGAAGCAGACTTCAATTTGACAATGTTGACGTCCTTGAATTCTTAAAAACAAAAACTTGGAAAACATACTAGTGACTAAATATAATAATATGACTGATACTTACCAAGTGAAATTGTCAGCATAAAAGTGTACCTTTTAGTCTCATTTTTCAGTTTGAAATTTTGCATGTTTTAAAATAAATGCAAGATGTTACATGTGCAGTGTATTAGTTGACTATACATGCCTTAGCAAACAGAAATTCTTCATGTGGTATAGAGTTTTATAATCAGATGGAGCTTGATATCAAATCTAACATGTTCTTAACCCAACTTCTCAAGGACAGATTGGACACTTACTTTCTTCTTCAAAGTGGTAGCATAAAAACTGACACAAGTGATATACCATAAAAAGATTTCAAGGTACCTGTGCCTTCTTTAATGAGTATGCAATCCATAGAGGGCGCTGTAAAAGGTCACTGTATCCAGTTATGTATTGTTCCTGGTATAGAATTTTAGAGGACACCCCTTGAAGGTGAACAGAGGGAACTCCAAAAGGAAGTTGATCCGACACATCCATGTCTGTAATTCTGGAACTCAGTGCAAGAAATTGTCCTATTGTATACATCTGTAAAGATAATTTTATTCAGAGTTATAATGTTATACCAAGTGGGGTGTTGGTTGTATAAGATTTTTATCAGAGAGAGAAAAAATTTGTATACATGTATATCACTTTTTTCATCCCTCACCTTTTCTGGAAGAAATGAACACATTTGATGACAATTTGGATTATCAACAGCAGTGATGAAATCAGATGTCTTCACATTAGTGGTATTCCTGTCCTCTTTATTTCCCTCTATCCTAGTTACGCTCTTTGGATTCCTTAATATGTGATTCAGAGCTCCTCTGGTTCCATTATTTGGTGCAGATGTTATATTAAGGATATCTACAAATTTGATAGTTCATCAAAACAATATCTAGTGATGCATTACAGTGACATATAATATATCGATGCCCCCATATGGCCAAAGTTTAAAGTCTGCAAAGTCATAAGGTAAAAAATTTTGATATGAAAAGAAAGGTCTTGTCACAAGAAATATACGTGTGAAATATGAAAGCCTTAGCACTAATGTCAAAAGTTATGGTCAACGTTGAGGTTTTTCAAAAGGTCAAACTCCAAGTCATAAAAATCTTTTGGTACCAAAGGAAAAGGTCTTTTTGTCACAAGGAAAACATATGTTAAATATGTTAAGCACTGCACCTTCATTCAAAAGTTATGGCCAAGGATAAAATTTTTGCAGACAGACCAAAAATATATAGCTCTCCCAAAAATTATGTTGACAGACTGCTCTATCAATCAACATATTTTTTTTTTTTTTTTGAGAGCTACAGTTTTGCAAATAAAAAACTATATGTCCCTGAATCTCCAACTATGGAGGCATTAAAGTCAGGACATATGTAACTTTTTATAATCGATACAGATGATACATATTGTTTGGTATTTATACAACAGAGAAAGTATTTTGACTGACTTTGCTCAGAATCATTCTCTGAACCATAGGCATAACAGTTCAGTGTTCTATGAATCAAGCCAAAGGGATAACCCACTATCACAATACTAATGCTTGCATGCAAGCTGACACCCATTATTCACAGGCCTTGCCAACTTACCAGACATTAAATTGTATAGTTCAATGTTTTCAAATGCATATGTTGTCATGTTCTGTTTAAATACTGATCCATGGGCAAGAAACAAAGCCTGCAAAATAAAAACAATTATTTTCACAATTTTCATTACCTACACTACACAACATTACCTACACTACACAACATTACCTACACACCACAACATTACCTACACTACACATTACCTACACTACACAACATTACCTACGCTACACAATATTACCTACACTACACAATATTACCTACACTACACAATATTACCTACACTACACAACATTACCTACACTACACAACATTACCTACACACCACAACATTACCTACAGTACACATTACCTACATTACACAACATTACCTACACTACTCAACATTACCTACGCTACACAATATTACCTACACTACACAACATTACCTACGCTACACAATATTACCTACACTACTCAACATTACTTACACTACACATTACCTACACTACACAACATTACCTACACTACACAACATTACCTACACTACTCAACATTACCTACACTACACAACACAACATTACCTACACTACACAACATTACCTACGCTACACAATATTACCTACACTACTCAACATTACTTACACTACACATTACCTACACTACACAACATTACCTACACTACACAACATTACCTGCACTACACAACATTACCTGCACTACACAATATTACCTACGCTACACAACATTACCTGCACTACACAACATTACCTGCACTACACAACATTACCTACACTACACAACATTACCTACGCTACACAACATTACCTACACTACACAACATTACCTACGCTACACAACATTACCTACACTACACAACATTACCTGCACTACACAACATTACCTACACTACACAACAGGACACATATGGAAGACTATATCACAATTATGACCTCCATGCTCCAAAGTACAAAACTTCAACACCTACTTTTATATAATCCATTATTGCATGTCCAAATTTATCCATGATATTTGATTTTTTTTTCTTTGAAATTTTATAGTTCAAAGTAAAATGTTATGGTCTGGAAATTAAAATTTAAACTCAAATCTTGGACCTTGACTAAATGACCATGGTTTAGAATACTGACACACTCTCTGGTCATTAAAACAGAGATATAAATTTTTACTTGTAGAATCTGAACAAATAATCAATGTAAACCCAACTTTGTTCTAAAACCCTTGGCTTAGGGTCATGAAACACCCTATTATTACTGTAAAGCAATATTATTTTTTAAAAAAAATTAGTGTTTCTCTTTTGTTATGCAAGAAACAAAGACAAGTAAACAGAAACACTTTAAAGGTAAATTTAATTAAATTACAGTAAAACAGGGTTACACATGTAGCAAACCTCCAGGGTAAGTGAAACACAATCATTATAACCAAACTTTAATTGTTATATCCAAAATTGAATACAATTTTCATTATTTTCCTCTCTTCTTCTTCTTCTTATCGGTAGAGGCACCAGACAAAATTGACTATTATGTGCCTTGATTTCTCAGAGGGAAATGCGATAAATATCACTTTGCAATAAGCATGAATTCATTACAAGCATGTTCATTGAAAGTGTCTTTTATTGTATAAATAAATTATGCCGAGATATTTCTCGAACAAATATTTCTTGAGAAGAAACTTAAATTCTTGGCAATTTTAATACAGACTGAGGAAGCCATGGTAATTATATTTCTGAGTCACATACTATAAGCGGAGTTAACATGTGCCAACTACAATCTAATAGATGTTAGACTTGTTCACATACTTGCATATCTAACATCTAATTCAATTAGACTGTACCAACTATAGAAGTTCATTAAAGAAAAAAAACAAAATTACTATGAGGTAAATACCAAAAATCAAACAAATAAAACCTGCCAGCTTACCTGCATTGATTTATACAAGTTGTCATAACCATGGTTACCTCCCCTGCAGTAACTCTTTTTGTAACCTTGCAGGGCCCTAGGAAAACATTTTTAACTTTATATTTTTAAGATTTATGAAGACACAAAGTCTAACAGAGCCAGCTTTAAACAGAAATTTACTCATACTATTCTGATCAACATTCATAGCTCTCTCTAACTTGTTACAAGTACCATTTTGAAAATTCAGCTGCTAACATTCAAAATGGCATTCCATCATTATCTATATGAAATCCTACAGATTTTATATAATGTGAAAGTATACAGTAACACAGAATTCAAGGTCTGTATACAGTAAAATTGCATTAGTGAAGACTGAATACTGCTTAATGAAATCTCTGATGCAATGTCAGGCTATGAAGTGAACATGGGAAAATATATACATTTACATTTCCAAGGCTTTTGCCTTTGATATCTCTACATATTATAATAATGAAACACATTTTTCATGAATGCATTACAGCTGTAAAAAATGCACTCATGAATACAGATAAATATAGCAAGTCTATTTCAACAGCTGGAAATTAAAGTAGAATGCAATTACATATATAATATATAAATTTCATATTTGAAAATATACATGAGGGTATGAACTGCAATGCTTCACACTTGCATGCTTTTTATGAAGCGCTAACACACTTCATGAAGTATGCCTGCATGGAATCTACTTCTTAAATAGCATAAACTCTTTGGTCTGCCACTCAGTTCACACCAACACATGTATATCATATTTTAGTCATGACATATCATCAAGTAAAGAAAAACCTAGTAAACTGGTTACCACAATGTCAAAATGTGAATGTAGCAGTATCTATTTGTTGCATGCATTTACATGTACAGTTGAATTTCATTATCTCAAATACCGATATCTTGAATACCATGGATATGTCGAAGTATTTCGGTAGTCCTAACAACTTATTCTTTCAGTATTTTACCCTCGATATTTTGAATCCTCAGATATCTCGAAGTTTTTTCTTGGTTCCATAGAGTTCAAGATAACGAGGTTTGACTGTATATAACTTTAACCTTATTGTTTATTCAAATACATATATTCTGTGATTGAATTTTTCATGACTTCACAGTAAATAATTTGTTCTTTTTTTATCATGCTTACCACCATTGGTAACCTTAACCGTATTACTGAACTGTATTTCCACTGTCACTTACCTAAAAGTCACCAACCACTTGTCCTCCACATCAACAACTATTGGTTCAATTCTTTTATTGTTAACGTAATGGTGACGAACAGGTAGAAGGTTTTTATCAAAGGCTTTAAAGTGTGTTGTTTTACAAGTTAAATTGGCTAGGATACTGGACACTGGATCTGCAAAATGTTTGAATATTTAGTAATCCTTGTGCAAGGATGTCTGGATCAAATGGAAAAATAGCAAGTACTGTTTTTTCAACGTCCATTAAAAACTAGCAATCTCATCAATAATATCTCCAATATTTCAACATAAACTTGATTAAAGGCCACAGTATTTACTGTTAACCAACTTTTATTTGCACATGAGAAATTTTCACAATGAATATTTCTAACCGTGAATCCGTCCTTTATAAAGTCTCTCACATTTGTTTAAGAGTATCTCAGTCATGAAAATTAGTCACCGCAAACCGATATATCACTGATAAATCATGAAATAAAGTCATCACAAATGAAAGTTGGTTTACAGTACCCAAGTTACATGTACCTTGGTTTTCAATGTGGAATATACCGCAATGGATGCTAGATTGGCTCTGGGTCGTGATTTGAATAAATTTACATTTACAAAAGTACATGTCTTTGCTGAATGGATTCAATCAAATAATCAAATTTTAAAACTTTTGTCAATGACTGAGGTTTTATTGGATTACAACAAAACCAAATCTGGATTAGGAATCTGGAATTAGGAATCTGAGATGTTAATTTGATTTGACATATACTTTTGAAACCAAATCCAAATTCTTGAATCAGCAAGTCTACTGCAAGAGGTGGATTAACATGGATCCAACCAAGACAGATAAAAATGTTTCAAATGAGAATGATCAAGTAATATAGATGGGGGCTTTTCTCATCTTTTTTAAATTAATTTCATCAAAAGAGTCAAATTCTAACAAAAAGCAAACAATTTTGCATTGGTTGCTATGAAAACACGATTTGAGTAGTAGGTGCTTGACTATCATAATTAAACACTTTTAAATAGATTCACAAATCTAGTTTGTAATTCCAAATCTGGTTTTGTTGTAAACAAACAGGGGTTACAGTTACACGTACAGGGGTGTGTTACTGGGCGTAGTCCCACGCTGGAATACTTGTGGTATGGATCGATCCTGCTGAACGGTCCTTCATATATATACATATTATTAACACTAGTGAGATAATCTCTAAAGGAGATCAGTCGATCACAGTCAGTGTCAGCCATCCCTACAAAGATACGTACATACAATAAGGATTCCTTCAACAAATCACTGACATTTACTTTAAATAGAGCTTTTTGTTAAATTATTCCAGTACAGAGATATTCCAGCACAGAAAAATCTTTTCCTTACCATGGTCAGCTATGATGATAATATTGGTACAATCATGCATGTTTCTTTTGAACAGCCCTTCCATTAATCTCCCCACGGCCTCATCAACTCTTGTCTGGGCTTGTCCAATCTACAACTCCAACAATATAAACTATAATTTGCTGGTCTACCAAATATACGTTGGAAGACTGGTTGACCAGCAAGCTACAGTTCTGCAATGATTCGTACCTAATAAAAGGTACAGAAACTGATATACCAGTTGGGAAAGTAAGCTGGAAAATATTAATTTATTATTGTATGTGACTAGTGAGTTGTATTGCAAGGAACTGTTGATATGAAGAGAGATACATGCAAAGAAATGTGCATTATGTGAACTGTAAAATCAATATTTTTGTGAAAACAAATTTTCATGGATAACAGAATTAGATTTTTTTCTACTTCTTGGGGATATAATTTTATCTATTAGCTGATAATACAGTAATCATAAGTTTTTTAAGCTATTTTTAAAATTACTATTGTGAACTTGACGTCTGAGATGTATCCAGGAAAGCACTATTGAACTAAAATGATCACACCATTTGTATCAAATCACCACATATCACTAGAGTTTAATACAAAGTATCATTGCATGTCACAATATCTCCATGCAAAGTATTGCTGTATATCAAAACAGTTCTTTGCATGTATCTCTGCATATCAAAGTTCCTTGCAATGTACCTCTGTGTATCAGAAGATTTGTTGAAATGTAACCTCTGTGTATCAGAAGAGTTTGTTGAAATGTAATCTCTGTGTATCAGAAGAGTTTGTTGAAATGTAATCTCTGTGTATCAGAAGAGTTTGTTGAAATGTAATCTCTCCATATCAAGGCATTTCCTTGTAATATATCTCTGAATATTACAACAGATCTTTGTAATGTATCAATTCCATATTTATGAAGCTTCTTGTTAATCCAAGTAAAGTATTGCTTCTTATTACAACAGTTCCACTAAACTATTGTAGTTGCTTATCTAAGTAACTATATATTGGGATATGATCATGTTAAAACACTTCCGTAACTATCACTAATGAAACATCATGCTGATCTAAAATTATGATTAGAATAGACCTATTCAGCACACACAATGTATAATCTAATTACTTGCACTATAATTCACTGACAAGTTGTACGATTAATTTCTAAAGACTAAATTTCCTCTACACAACTCTATTTTTTGATCCAGTACCAATTCTAGCAAAATGAGACTTTTAAATCCTACACCATGCCCAACGGATACTATTTCTTAATTATTTCCCTATGTATAGGATGAAATAAGACCTCATTTGAAACAAAAGCTGACAATCCCTCCTTATTTATTTCCTTTTATTATGTACCTTGTCTGGTTGACGGTGGATCAGTACATCTAGGGGACTGAACTAGTGTTCCATTAAGAATATGCGATGTCTGCAGTGCCATCATTAATCACATACTAATTTCATATTTATAAAAATTACCTTCCTACAGGCAATGCACATGCAAAATAACAAAAGTCTAGCTATTCTTTTACAGTTACAAAGTGACAAACAGATGATGGTCAAAGTCATGTCTAAGTGTCATTATATAATGCCCTAGAAGACACAAAAATGTGTACCCTTAACAGTGTAGGATAAGATAAACATACAATGATCTGGAGAAGCCAGTAAGACAGGAATCAGTGGCCAAGCAGATAATGCAGAGGAAATGTGCTGGAGATTGAGAGACTGAGGCAGAGATAAAGCAACAAGGGACCAAATGGACTGGAATGTCCAGAACATATCCCAGAACAGTGTATGATGGCAAGGGGTCATTGATGGCCCAATCACTCCATCAGCAGCAATGGGCATTAGTAACAAGAACGAAATTTGTTCAGAATTGATGTACATGTACCTGAGCCTTTAACAAAGTGAGCAAATATTTTAACAGTGGGAAGATATATTAACAATTTGGAGCCCAGTGTTTTCACCCATTTTTATCAATCAGATTGTTAGTAACTTTTAATAGCATCACTTAGCTTTAAGTATTGGTGGGAAAGAGCAAATACATACATTAGATCTAAATTATCATTATTTTTAAAAAAAATACCATTTTTAACTATCAATTAAAATTGAATGACAAGTTTATCCTTTAAACTTTGTTACTAATGATTATCCACCATAAAAACAACAGAAGGATAAATAGAATTTTATATTGGCACATATTCATATAACTGATTGAATTAAACTTCCCAGCCATAAAGTGACTCATAGTAATCCTCTTTATCAAGTGTTTATGATTTCCAGTTGTTTACATAAACCCTTCTCATTAAGACATGACTTTATGTAGAGATCTAAACTCTATATATTCAATGACAGACCAGGACACTGTTGTCTACTGTCCCTAGATTCTGTACATAACATGTATGGTATTTCTTAAACCTCATTCACCTAAAAAGAAATAGTAAATATGTTTATATATGGAAATGCAAATCATGACAATATCAGGAATTCACAATGTGATCTCTGCTATAAATGACCATGTTATAGCTCTTGCTAATCTCTCAAGTTCCCATATAAAAGGATTTAGAATGCATTCTTATCCTACAACAAACAAATACTAACAATTCATTCAGTTAATGGACTCACCACATTGCGACCATCAAGTACCTGATAGTTACTCTAACAATGTGCACTCCCTGCCAATGAAACCCAATCAATTTTATTACCCCTTAATCACAGCTATATATAATCAATGTGGGGAAATATTGCCAATCAGTTCATTTGATTTTAGTCATCATGTCTGCACTGAGAGACTATATGGTGTCTCATGATGTGTTTTTCTCATTTGAAAATCTTTCAAGTAACTCCACTGACTTTACTCCAATCGTCAAAGACCCTCTGGATTTGGACAAAATACTTTTCCGCATTGAGCTATGGCAAGTTTCCCATGGATATATACTATTTCCACTCTGCTTGTTTGGAATCACTGGAAACATTTTGTCCTTTGCAATCCTGACAAGAAGAGCTGTGAGGTCTACAACCATTGCTTTATACTTGCGCTGCCTGGCTGTTGCAGATTTCTTTGTACTCCTAACTGCCATTTTTCGCTACAGAAGTTACAAACTGTTTTTTGATGATGATGAGGGTGAAAAGTGGTCCATATATCATTTTGATCCTTACATACAAGTCTATGTCGAGCCTATACATTGGATGGCCTTGGGAGTGTCGAGCTTTACCACATTGGCTGTGTCTATGGAGAGATACCTAGCAGTTAGATATCCCATCAGAATCAAGCAAGCCTGCACTTTACGTGTTGTGAGAATAGTCATCATAAGCATAATATCCATGGTCTTCATTATAAGTATACCCAACTACATTGTATACACAGTCGGTAAGTTCTTGAGAGACAACAAATCCTATGTGGCTGTGGCCATGTTGACCACCATGGGCAAGAAGACTTTGTACCACTGTGTTTATCACAGCTATCTCATTCCTGTCCTATGGTACATCTTACCATGGCTCATGCTGGCCATGTTTAGCATGCTCCTTTCCAAAAATGTCCGCAAATCCAGTCAAATCCGGGTCGACATTCGAACAATGTACAACCCCAACAGAAATCTGAACCTCCTCATCATTATGATTGTGGGACTATTTCTCATCTGTAATTTTCCAAACTGTATCATAGTCTTCTATAACTTGGTGCATCATACCATGGACAATGATGTCTGTACACATGAAACCCAGGGGCTGCTTTCAAAGACGACAAAGCTTTACGATACACTAGAAGTCATTGGGGAAATATTAAACGTTCTCAACAGCTGCATTAACTTTATCATTTACTGTATGGTAGGTACAAAGTTTCGTAAGGAACTGAAGAGATTTATTCTTTGTGAAAAGAGTAAGCTGAAACGAATCAATCGTGTTGTACCTAGTTTGTCTTACAGTAATCAACTCAGAGATACAAACACCAAGATCATCTCCAATAGAAGGTAGTTACAAACCCACAATCAATGGACAACACAGACTAGTTACCACATCATCTAATTAACCTTATATTTTATATTTGCTTTAAATTATAAAACAAGAGATATCAAATATCTCTCTCCTTTGTGTATTATATATATATATATATATATATATATATATATTGATGTAAATTACATAGATATATGTAACACAGGTATATCTCTTTTAAATCATTTTCATTTTGAATGTCTTCAATTGCACATAAACTTGCAATCATGAAAACAACATTCACAAGAATATAAATAGCACTGAACAAACTGGATATCTGTGAAAATAATTTCTCACTGATATATATATATTACAAGGCACACTCTCAAAAATAAAGTTTCCTGAAATGTAAGTGACTTATTGTATTAGATACCTGTATGAGGCCTCTACTAAAAATTGTTGGTTTAGCATTGCCTTTCCACTCTTGAAACTGCTGGGTCAGTAGGTAGGAAAATTATGTTGTTTTTGGTGGAGATGGTGGCACAATACAAAAATCCACCCTAACAAAACTCTAGGGTAAAAGTAATATTAAATGTGTTTTTTCTTTTGGCATTACTTTTTGTTGAAAATTTTATTCTGAATACAGAAGAGTTCAAATGTTACCAAAGAAAAAGGACTCTTTTGTTGTTAATAATGTCATATAAATCTTTTAAATTGCAAAAGGTTTCTGTGGAGAAGATTATAGAAGAAACTGTAGATTAATACATTTTTTCTAACAAGGACTTGGCATTTCTATCATGTATTTAAATGAGAATACTAACACCTTCGGTTTCATTTATCCAAAACACAATTAAAAAAATCTATCCTATATAGTGATATCTGAATGTGGATTGGCAACATCAAACCAACTATTATTTATGTGTAACTGTGGCCTTGGCTAAGATTTTTTATGTCTGGTATGTTACTTTGATTGCATCTTGCATGTTGAAATTGGCCCAGACCTGCACAGTTCTTACATTTGAAGGACATGATTTTTAAAATTACATACTTTAAATGAATTATCAAAAATGAAGGCAATTTCAATACTTTAAGATGGATCTGGCTGGAATAGTAGCACCCTAATTTATATTTCATTTATGACCCGTTTGATCTACTGAGCGACAACATTACTGTACTAAGTAAGGTCTATACCAAACTGGTATATCTGTCTGACACGATACTTTTCCCATCAAGCAACATATTGAGCAGAGAGTTCCATTCAGAATGTCTGCCATGTTGTTTGTTTGTCATAATGTACATGATTTAAAGAAGTCATAAAAATGCTTTGAATGAACAATGCACGGATTTTAAAATGCACCGATGATTTGAATTTATGGTGCACAGTATTTAAATGGAAACATTCAAGATATCAAGTTAATGAACCAGATACCTTTACAATGTCATCTGGACCAAAGGAATGTCCAGCATGGTCCGGTTCATCGAAGTACAGTGTGATAAAATCTGGACGTTTATCAGCTGGCAGGTCAATCCATGAAAGGACAGTGTCCACTCGCTTCAAAAATGGAACATTACTGAAAATACAAATCTGCTATTACCCAATATAGATCACCTATTTATATAGAAAACACTTGACTATAGATCTGCTTAGGAAAAAATGTTAAGTAAAACCTGTCAGAAAAACACTCACACTTTATTCTAATGTACAAAAAGTGAATAAACTTATCATTTAAATCATTCTAATAAAAGAAAGTTTTCATACCCATCATACTTTCTGTAGTAATCAGGACGCATGCCTGAAAACAAATGGAAAACATTCTGATTGTAAGAGATGAAAACCATTATACAGGTACAATAAAGTATTAATAATTTATTATGTTGGTTGCAAACCTTCAATTTCGTTTTCAGATCCTGGCCAGAAGTAAGTTGCAGATTTCTTCAATTGTTTTTTAGCTGTATTCCATATCTATGTGTAAAATGGATCATTTCATTTATTTTCATGTCAAATTCAATCCTGTATCTGTCAGGGTGTATTTATTGAGAGAGTTATAAGGTATGATTAGTGATACGTACTGGTTCCCCACCCCACCAGCGAGGGTCTGATGCATTTGGAGAACTAAGGCTAAATTTTTCCTGGATGTCTGTATCATACATATTGTTATCCACAATACCATGTGATTCTGGGTAAAGTCCCTGTAAAAATGTGATGCATAAAATGTCACAACTGTTTTAACATTCTGACATACATGTTATCTGATACCCCTAACAGCTTGGTGAGTGCTCCCCATTTTGTAGAGACTCTGACTGCATTGGTAGACTTGATTTGATAAATAAAACAACCTACTGCCAAGTTTCTCTATCTATTCTGCCATGTACCAGATATAATTCTCATTTGTTCATTTCACTGACTTTGTCCTTGTCCAGATGACCTTGAGGTAAGTGCTGGACAAATCCTCATGTTAAATGTAACATTTTGTCATGTTTAAGTTTTATATTCAATGATCTGGTGAAGACAAGAATTTCATACAGTCTTGACCTTCACTGACTGATCTTGATAATGGTCTGTGTACAATTTCACATTACAAATAGCATTTGCTACAAGTGTTATGTTGCTCAGACTTCTCTGTATCAAATTCACTGCCTGCATAGACAAAGTTTGTGACTTATAGATTGAAAGACATTGTAAGTCCTGTACAAGTGTATTGGTGCTTACTGTGACTATGGAGTAATGATTAGGAAAGGTCTTAGTTGGGTAGACTGATCTCATGTAAGGAGCATGGACGCCACACTGACTTAGGCGCCGAATATATGGAGTGAAGTTACGCAACAGGTAATCTGCTCGGAAGCCATCAAGAGAAATCAAAATCAGAGGCTGATATCTGTGGAGAAAAAATTTTTTTAAAGACCTTGATAAAATACATTATAAGTTTTGAATGAGTTTATCTAAGGAATAAATTTCATTTTTGAAAATACATGAGGTTATGAACTGCGGCACTTTACGCCAAGATACTTCACAAAGCACTAACATGTTTCAGGAAAAATATGCCTGTATGAAATGTTGCAGTATTTTCAAAAATGAAATTTATTTTTTATATTTACATTCCACTTTCATTTATGTTGGAATTCCAAGATGTGATCAACACAAGATTGGACTTTTTTATTGTGTTTGATTTAAACAAGCAATTCTATATAACATGTTGGATACTGCAACCTAAGCATATTGGATTACAGCACATGCAAATTAAAAGGATATTTATTGCTGAGAAAGGTTATGTCAGGACACTCTGTTATTATATGTAACTTTAAGTGAACAAACAAGTAATTTGAACCAGATGTCAGAATTCAGTTTCAATATCATTACAAATTTGACATACTACATTACATTATAAAAGAAATCCAACTTACTGTAAGTTACATGTCACAGATCCACATTCTGTATCTATCCACTTCTGTGTCGTCGATTTCCACAAGTTGATGGGTAAAAACGTGGCAAGTTGTGCTCGTGTGGAGGTATTGTAGGAAGAGAAGAACTGAAGGCCTGTCAGCAGCTCTATGTCTCGCACGCGGGCAATGTTGTCTGACCAGTACTCATCCTCTGCCTGTAACACAGGTGTATTTGCATATGATTAAACACTTTTCTATTTCATCTTGTATTGCCTCAGACAAGAATGGTGCTTTTGAAAAAATGCATCATAAGATTGCTGTCTAAATTTCCTAAGATCGCAGGTAGCAAAATTTAGATGGCAACATATGGCATCTGCTATGTCTTTTTCATGTGTTTCTTTCACATACATTTTACATAATAAACATATTGGTCTTCAACAAAATAAATACTTATTAGGTTTGTTACTGACTGTGTACAGAAATCTGTTGGGTTGTAAAAGTCAATAAAAGCCAAGACAAATTCCTGGTGCATAGTCAGTAACAAACCTATTCAGTAATAATATACCACACAACAGCATAAAAAAAAACTTGCTAGTGCAATACAATATAATGAAACAGAACTTAAGTCTCACAATATCATCTCTTCATTTAAAAAAAAAATTCCTCTGCATATTTGGAAAAACTTGCTTTACAAGCAGCTACTGCAACCAGTTAATGTACCAATAAATATGGCCATGTAACACAATGATATTAATAGAAAAATTCCCAAGATGGAAAGAACTTTCCTCTAAATTCATGATGAGTGTTTACTAATAATCATATAAAGTCCACCTCTACAGAATATTCAGTATGAACTTATCTTATTGTAATATCATTTACAAACGAATCAGGGCCTTTGCAAGTTCTAAAAATTAAAAATTTTGACTGCTGTCTCCCTCTCTGTCTTCACCTTTAATGTGAATCTACCATGAAAAGACTCACCAAACAGTTTGGAACTGTATCCACATGAGGGAGAATAAAGGACAGGATGTCGAAATCATCATCACATGGCAACGTCTGGCTGGAATTCTTACATTTTATCATCACCATGTAGAAATGTGTGGGGAGAACTGAACTGCCATTCTTAATGTAACTGAAATAAATTCAAACATGGAACACTTGTTAAAGTTGTGTTACTCATGTAATTATCTTCAATCCATGATAAAAACAATTTAATGTTAAAAGGTTTGTTTGATTGATTGATTGTTTATTGTTTTCCACCACACTCAACAATTTTTCAGTTATCTGGTGACGTCCAGTTTTTTTTTATTGGTGGAGGAGAGAACCCAGATACATGTACCCGGGAAGACACCAACGACCTTCCAAAAGTAAACTGGCAAACTATTTCTCATATATCTGTGCGAGCGAGAATTGAACCCGCGGTGACTAGTGGTAAGAGGCCTTGTGATTTTGAGCGCAATGCTCTAACCACTTGGCCACGGAGGCTCCTAATGTTGTAAGGGAAGACACTAATTCATGAAATGTTTATTCATCTATATGAAAATTCATCTTTCTAATCCAATATCTGATTTTCAATCAATACCTCGATTCATTAAATGATTGATCAGCAAGTCCATCTTTGTTGTAGTCAAAAGCAGGGCCCACTGTGATACTGACATTGTTGTATTTCAGAGCGTAATCATACGCCAGCTTCCACATTGACTTCCAGATACCTGAAATGCCAAAATCCATAATCTATGTTTCTATGTGATACATTATAAAGCCTCTAAATTAAATGGATTGAATCCTATATCATATTTATATGATTTTTATGATATTATGCGGGTGGAAATGTTTGCGATCTCATACCTAAAACATGTCAAATTATATTCTGCATTTTCAATTTTGGAGGCTATGCCCATTTATACCTATATGTATTGATACATATTTTTGTGATTGTAATTTTCACAAATTTTTGGTATCTGCAAAATTCCACAAAAAAGGGACAACCACAGAAAATACCCGTTACACGGAATCTAATACCCGATTTGAAACCTTTGTCATATTTGATATATTTAATACCAAATTTGAATCCTTTGTCATATTTAATATATTGCAACACCTCTAATTTGAATCCTTTGTCACACTTAATATATTGTAATACCTGATTTGAATCCTTCATACATTGGAACAACATTAGAGCTGTAATGAACACTTTCACTACCTCCAGGATAAAATAAATCTGCAATATAAAGGTCTGAAGTTTGGAACAAAATCTGTAGAGTATCTAAACAACAAAAGGTTCATGGGCCACAACTTTTGAAAGACTTTTTTACTTGTATGTTGCTATGTAAAACATTTCTATAGGAATTTCAATCCTAGCCTGGCATTATGCTTTGACCTGTCTGGTATCTTGAATCTAAACTCTATAGCGAAATTTGCTCTAACCACAGGAGTCAGAAGGTTTATCAATTAGATTAAAATAAAAATCCAGAAAAATTATTCAATTTGGAAAAAAAAATATTGACTGCCTTCTTTCAATTTAACAGATAAAACTTCAGATTCCTGCACTCTAATACATATATCCAAGTGTTCTCGAGCATAAGAGTTTTAATGGACTCTGCATTGATATTGATATAATTATTTCCCATTGAAAGGATATATTCCCTTCATCTCAATACAGTCAAACCTTGTTATCTCAAACTCGATAAAATACTTCAAGAATAAGTGCTTGGGACTTCCTAATCACTTTGACATATCCGTGATATTCAAGATATTGGTGTTTAATACCAAAGTTCAACTGTAATTTGAATTCCCTTCCACCACAAATGTTCTGTGCCAAGTTGGCTGCAAATGTTTTTTAAAAAAAAGAAACAGACCCTACAGAGCATACAGTACACATATGAAGAACATATGTCCTTCAAAATATCTCTGACATATGAAGCTTGGCTTCATCGATCTACCATTTTGAATGTGTAGTTTACATGCAGTTAATATTGAAGTATTTGGCAAACAAAGATAAACAAAAATGTCTGACTCAATTTTACCTGTATCATACAGGAAACCTGTGGTGATATTTCTAGCCTGCTCTGTGAAGTCATCACAAGATGCCTGTGGAACTCGGGGATCATTCACAATACATAATGTCCCATTTCCACTCTGCAATGTAACATTTCACAAAATAAAGTATTTACAGAAGAAATGATAAATGGAAGTTCATAAAATAAGCAAAGTGAGAGAGAAGAACCCTAGCTATGTTGAAATACCACACATCTCAAAGTTTTATCATAGTCTTATTGACTGAGATAGCAAATTTTAACTACTATGTTTTTTGGTTTTTTTTATAAATAAAACTACACCTTGGTTCTTTTTTTTCACATATTGAGGAATCATTCAAATTCATGAGGACCAAATTTAGAGGATTGTTTTCAGTTTTGTTTTAAGATGTAATTTTGTGCATATAGTCTCCATAAATTTAAACATAAATGACATGAATATCATTGTGGTTTGAAATCCGTGGAATTGGGCATACCCACAATTCCATGAAAATCGAGCCTTTATGAAATCTAATGATTCCACAGTAATCATTAATGCCACAAATTTCAGTGACCACCCTGGGTATCTTGAGGTACCAAGATCGGATTACCTTCCTTGATGATAAGACTAGATTTGTCCACGCTGGCATCTGGAGGTCAGTATTAAAGCCAGTCTCCATGGAGGTGTAGTTTAGGACACACAAGGTCATATTCCCTGACCCCTCAGGATGACCAATGGAAGACCAGACTGGTGAGGAGGAAAAATGTTCTGACATCAAATTATTCACCGTTTGGTTCTAAAATTCAAACAAATGCATTATAAATTATTCCTATAATAAAAGTCATTACTTGAAAATAAATTTTAATATATATATTAATATTATATTATTATCATATATTAATATTATATCATCCACTTTTCTTGTAATTAAGGATAGGCAGGACAATGATCATGTGACTGAAATATATTTGTATATCAGACACTCTGGTGTCATGACAGTGGCTGTAGTCACTCTTCTAGCAGGATATCACAGCCTACTAAACTATGTCAAGAAGGCTGTGACATCATAGCTGTTGGATACATTGTGATGTCACATTGATTAAGGCTCTCAAAACCTGAGTAAATTAGAAAATCTTTTGTGAATTTAAGTTTTTTTTTCTATTTTTCTTGAAATTCTCCACCAATTTCACATTAAATTTAATTAAATAATCAAAATAAACTTAATTTGTATAGTTCTTTTGGACTTTTTAAATATTGATAAGCACCGAAGTTACTGTTTAAGTATATATGATTATAATAAACAGTTATATAGTGTGAGACCACAAAGTTCAATGTCACTGTAGAATAAGCTTGAGTACTTCATATTTCCATGACAAACTTTAAAAGTCCTAAAAACATTTTATCTATCGTATTTTTTAAAAGCTTACTGACATGTTTTTTTTTTCTTCATAGAATCAGATAAATGTTCAGTAACAACAGTAGAACAGGGATTTATTTAGTAGACTTTTCATGTATTAGTATTAATTTCCTGTTAGTCTGACTTCTGAAAAGCAGTGAAAACTGAGTAACATGAACTCATGGTACAGCTGAACTTTCTCTGAAATTGATTTCTGTCTGAAATACACACACTATGTGTATTTTAGACAGAAATCAGTTTCAGAGCAAGTTGAACTGTACCATGAGTTAACCTGTTATTCAGTTTTCACTGCTTTTCAGAAATAACTCTTCCATGCCCATAATTCTCTTCAATAACAAGAACCCTCACATGATTTGGACATATTCATACTAAGGCGAAATAATACAATATGTGTTTCCTATTACCTGGAGATTTTAATTCCAGGCACGTACCTATGTAAAATATTTTATTTTACTGAAAACTTTTTATTCAATTTCAAAATGTGAAACATGGCAATTCTGTCACCATAGGACAATATACATGTAGGACTATTTCTTAAAATTCCCAATATAGTTTACATTGCAACAACAAGCCACATGCTCCCACCACCTTGGAGCACATGCATGAATATGACAAAATCGTGAAAACACTGTACAATTCCAGAATTTTTCAATATGGCTTTCATTGTGATTATAAAATGTTTCAACTCAAACGTATTTTTTCCAGGTAGGTTGGAGAACCAAAAACACACCCCAGGCTGAGAAAAATCCATATGGTATATGATAATATCCTCTATTCACAACATAATGATTTAACAGCTTAATTAAAGTGTCTGATCTTTCATAAAACTTTTTGCTTATAAACAGAATTATCCAGACTTTAAAAGACGAATAACACATTGTCATACTGGCTGACTTCCTTTTGAAACACAAGTGGAAAAGCATGAGATGTGTCCAAGAGGCACACATGCCCAAGCCATGGGCTATAACTCTGCCATAAGTTGTCAGACCAGACACACATGCATATCATCATGATATCCTAAAATTTCAATTCAAAAAGTCCATGTATGACTAAGATACCTAATGGATTCTGTGGATTGTTCAAAATTTTCAAGACCAAGGGGTGCAACTCTGTCAAAATTATTCAACCAAAACCAAATAAGAACATGACCTTGATATTCTGATGATGTACCTATATACCAAATTTCAATATGTCTGTGTAAGACAGCGATAATGAACAGAAACTATGCAATGTTTGAAATTTTCTTAGTCCAAGGGGTACAACTCTGTCAAAAATTATTCAACAAGAACCAAATACAGGAGGCCTTGCTGGTCACCCGAGTATCACTACTTTCAAGGACTGCAAAATATATGATAATTTTCCTGTTCTGCATATCTAAACTAAATTCCGACATTCAGCAGCAATATAAATGCCTTCAAAAGCGCCCTTATTGTTGAAGAGACCTTACATAATATTTCATATGTTATATCAACATAATATAATTATTTTGGACCTGCCCTATAGTCTGAACACTGGGGATGCAAAATTCACAATTTCTGTACATTCCCTTCTGCTTTTCCTTCATATGCATTTAGTTTTTATATGGTATCATCAAAATTGATTAATACCCTGGCACTGAAACCCATACCTCTGAGATCTTAAAATTTTGAAGATTAGTTATATGTAATTAGTTATATGTAATTAATACATGGATCTGGTCCTTCTAAATATAGAATTAGTTTCAATTTAGTATCAATAGCATTAAAATATTATTTAAATGTTTTGTAAACACTATATACCAAGTTTGGCCCCATCCTGGAATAAGAACCTCTACCCCAGGGATCATGAAATTTACAAAATTGATAGAGGCCTTCCTGATCTACATGACTATATATATAATTTTTTTACAGATGTTCAGTGGTACACAAGAAGATTGTTTCAATTGGTCAATTTTTGGCAGTTTTTGCCCCCATCCCCTAAGGCATAGAGGATGCAGGAGTCCTGAAATATACAATTTATGTCCCCATTGTCCCAAAGATGCTTCATACCAAACTTGAAAAGAATTGGATGGGTCGTTTTCTAAAAGTTAAAAATGTTCAATTATCCCACAACGGAAGATGAGTGACTGACACAGACCAATAGCAACTGATCACCATAGTAACTCGGGTGACCTTAAAATGGACATTCTCATGCTGTATCTGTATACTTAATTTCAGTTGAATATGCACATCTGTACCAGAGATAATAAATGACAATTGAATTATGATAAAATGAAGGAAGAATGACATTTTATGACACGGGGATAATAAATATCAACAATATATTTCTTGTTCTTTTGAATTTCATTACCGATGGTAAACTAATAGTTCCCTTTGGCAAAGGCAGTAGGGGACTAACAAAATAATGTGATACATAGTAAAAACCTTGATTTCAATGGAAAACGATTGTTAAAATTACTAAAAGCTCTGTAAAACATAATTCTGTCAGATGTCATACTCTATCGAGAGACATCAATTTTACTGCTTAAGAGTGCACTAAAGCAGTAGTTGTGTAAACACTGAGGTGTACCTTATCATTGACACAACCACACACTGGGACCCACACACTGCTGGAGTTGCCAGGTACTGGGCAGTCTTTCTGTCTTGCTTCCTGAGATGCTTCTGACAGAGGGGGTGGGTTCCTAAGGATGTGATGAAGCGACCCCCTAGTACCATTATTTGGGGCTGGGGAAATACCCAATAATTCTACAAAGAAACATAAGACAATACACATGATAAGATATTTCTACATGTCAACAAGAATATTACATTTTACTTAGTATCAAGATAAAAGATTTCTCATTCCAGATCTAAAATTTTAATACCTGACATCATATTGTAAAGTTCAATGTTTTCAAATGGATCTGTTTGCAGTTTTTGTTTGAAACCTGGACCATGGGCTAGAAACAGTGCCTGAAATCAAAGAATAATGGAATCTTAATTTTACATGTTAAAGTTCAAACAAATTCTTGATGATGCTTCATAATGAGGGCTAATCTTTTGATAATGTGGGTCATTTTGGAATATCCAGTAAGTGTGGTGTATTTCAAACCTGATCCTAATTAGCACATTCTAACAGAAGTATTACATATCCCCAACACAGAAAGCCACATCCCGATACATGCAATTTAGCAATTTGATGTATTCCCTCATAAACATCATAGTGAGGTGATGATTAAAGTACTTTTTGCTAAAAGAATTAGGTAAGCATTGCAATACTTACATGCATTGTTTTGTATAAATTGTCCCATCCATGGTTTCCTCCAGAGCAGTAAAAATACGTTGAACTGCAGGAATAGCAAGCACAGGATTAGACGCAAGTTATATAAATACTCTCATCTTGCCATTATCAACTTTGGTATTTATAAAACTTCACTTACTCTGTAACCAGCCACTGATCATACATATCTAGCAGAATCTCTCCCATCCGGGGGTTGTTGTAGTAGTGGAAACGTTTAGGGATTGTCTCCCCTGTAAATACCTTCATCTTGGGGTGCTGGCACATTATGTCCCCCACCACTTCTTCAACTGATCTGGCTTAAAGAGGAAAAATTAAAATTAATACACCTTCATATAATTCTAAAATGGATTTTTATAGACGTAAGTAATTCACTCTAATGACAGCATCATTATCTCAGCATGTACACTGCATATACATAATATTTACATTAAAACCACAAAACTACTTATATATATAAACAACTAGTAACATATGCAATATATATAATATTTGGGTTATTTACAGAAGATTCAAGAACATCCCAAAAAGGCTACTCTGTCTATTCCTGCATGGTCTTGTACAGGTACAAAGTGAAATAATGCTTGCATAGGAGTATATGGGGGTATGGTAGCTTACTGCGGTTTTGATCATTTGGAAATATCTTGTACTTTGACACTTTGTGGAATTTGGTCTGCACTCTTCCAAATGTCCCTCCAAATATCGTCAGGTCATGGATCACATCCTTACTCATATAGTTTGGTAGCTTAACAACCTGTGAACAACTCACATCATCCATCCCTGGAAAAGAAAACTCATTAAAAAAAAATTCTGAATCACAAGGAAGTAAAATCTTCCATATAAGAAACTTTAAATTTTGAGGTGTTTTTTTTTTTTTTTGTTTGTTTGTTTAGTTTATTATTTTTTGGGGTTTTTTTTGTTTTTGTTTTTGTTTCTAATGGAGTTGCAAATGTGACCATCACAGTTTTCTTTAACCAAAATAGAAAATAAAATTATTGAATATTTACACCATTGATTAAATATTTACACTATCGACATTTTAGGATGATTTTTTCAGTCATTCCCCTAAACTTCCTACCATGATCAGCAATGATGACAATGTTGACACAGTTATGTAGTCCTTTGTGATACAGTGTGTCCATTAATCGGGACAACATGTCGTCTACGTCCAGAAGCTGGTCACTGACTTGCTCACTCTCTGGACCGCCCTGGTGTCCAGCATGGTCTGGCTGGTCAAAATACAAAGTGATGAAATCGGGTTTTTCATTCTCTGGTAATGTAAGCCAACCTATAACCTCCCACACCCTCTCGGGAAATCCAGCCTTGCTGTGAAAGACAGAAATCTGTTACTTAAACAATTATGTTATAATAACTGTAAGTTTATAAAGTGTACGTATTTTTATAAATGCATTTTTTTATATAACATGATGAGACAATGTATCAAATTTGTGACCTTACCAAAAATTTCAAGGTTCACAGATACATAAAACTCATTATACAGAAGGAAAAGCAAACTGCTGTTCTGATTGAATGAAAATTATTATAGAAGCATTAAATCTGTAAATTTCATAGTATTAATTTTCAGTTACTGATATCATAGCCATAAACATTCAGTCAACAGCTATATTAGATATCAGTTATGAGTATTGTACAGTAGATATAAATTATTTCAGATATCAGTCATAGGTGCCATAGACATCATAGTCATAGGAATTGTACAGTATATATGTAATTATCAGTTATGTAGACATCATAGTTATAATTATTGTATGACATATATCAGTTGTCAGTTTTACTGTAATTACATTGGTGTATAATAGTGGCCAATCATTATATGTATCTTATTTATTAAGTACTGTAGATATCGTAGTAGTTAGTTACTGTGTATATCAGTATATCAAAGTAATGCAGTACATATACAGATATCTTATCAGTTAGTTACTGAAGATACAGATGTCTTATCAGTTAGTTACTGAAGATACAGATATCTTATCAGTTAGTTACTGAAGATTCAGATATCTTATCAGTTAGTTACTGAAGATACAGATATCTTATCAGTTAGTTACTGAAGATTCAGATATCTTATCAGTTAGTTACTGAAGATTCAGATATCTTATCAGTTAGTTACTGAAGATACAGATGTCTTATTAGTTAGTTACTGAAGATTTGGATATCTTATCAGTTAGTTACTGAAGATTCAGATATCTTATCAGTTAGTTACTGAAGATTCAGATATCTTATCAGTTACTGAAGATACAGATGTCTTATTAGTTAGTTACTGAAGATTCAGATATCTTATCAGTTAGTTACTGAAGATACAGATATCTTATCAGTTACTGAAGATTTGGATATCTTATCAGTTAGTTACTGAAGATTCAGATATCTTATCTTATCAGTTAGTTACTGAAGATACAGATGTCTTATCAGTTAGTTAATGAAGATACAGATGTCTTATCAGTTAGTTACTGAAGATACAGATATCATTAGTATATCACTGTTAGTGACTGTAAATATCAATTGTCAGTACATACTGAAGTTATCTTAGTAGTTAGTAAGATATGTGAGGTACTTACTTACTGTACATTTTCCAAATGTCTGGATAAATTCCTATATTCAAAATAGAAAGAAAATCTATTTCTAGTCGGTAAATAAATTCCTATGCTTAAAAATAGAAAGCAAGTGGACCAATATTCATCATCATTAAAAGGGACTATTAAGAAATTATCCCCAGAATATAATAAGCATACATTTAATGTACAGATGCTAGCTTGAAAATTATACAAGTACATGTACATATATTTAGGTCATCACCACTTAGTGCAGTATTATGTCACCCCTTCACAAGAGAGTCGTCATTCCTACATCCCAGTCTATGCTTACCTTTCACTTACCTCTGAATCAACCCTTAGACTACCAATTTCTTAAATTCACATGCGCAGTAGATAGAAACCAAAAGACCAATCAAATAATGCATTTTTAAAAGTCTGTTTACTCCAGAACCACATTTTTCATATTGGCAGCCAGTGACTATGTCCACTAAAAATGAAAGGAAGGGGAGACAGGTTGTAAATTTCATGTAGATGAAATGTATTCATCATGGATGCCTTTATCTCCTTGTAAAATTAGCCTTTAATAGTGCTAATCCTCAAAACAAAATGATATGCATATACCGTAGTATAATTACGCATTTAAGGATGCCTTCTTACACTTATCTGGATTCTTATGGTGTTTGGATTGATTGATTAATTGTTTATTTTACGTCCCGTCAAGAATTTTTCACTCATATTGAGACGTCACTAGCTGTAGGTGAAGTACCACAAATTTAGAACTATGCTTAGTGCTCAGGACTGTAGCAGTGAGGGTTCTTTAACGTGCCAACGCCTACCGTGACACGGGACCTCCGTTTTTAAGGTCATATCCAAAAGACCCATGATTCTTACTTCTAAATGCCATGGTGTTTGGAAGTCAATGTACAAATTTGTTGGGGGAGCACTCCTGGGAATATGCCATGTTGCTATGGCCATTTACACCCCATTTTGTGGCGTCTTCACATTTATCAAAATTTGCAATTAATATCAGTAGGAAAGCGATAGCAGTCCGATTCTATACCCGATATGTTGACATCAGACCCAGGCCAGAAATAAGTAGCTGTCTTCTTCTTCTGTTTCTTTGCTGTTATCCACAGCTGTATAAAATAAAAAGAGATAAAAAAAATTTTAAAAGTTCTTATAGTTACATATGAAATATACCCATAATTTAAATAGACTTAATCAATTTCAGAATAACTTCGAAGTGGTTTTGAAGAGAGATTAATATCAAATTGTCAGTAATTCAATTTTGAACTTTGACTTTATGTTTGCTTACTGGTTCTCCTCCCCACCAGCGGGGATCTAGCTTTGTCGCACTGGACAGGGAGAACACCCCAATCTCTGGGTCATACATGTTGTTAGATATAATGCCATGGGATTCAGGATACAAGCCCTGGTGACAAATAGGAAAAAAAACAGGTTCTTTATATCACATCATGTATAGTTTGTACATACAACTATAATATTCATCTACATAAAGTTGTTAACATTTCATCAATCAAAGTTGATGGCAGCAAAATTTCAAAGAAATATGTTGTCCATTCTATATTGCAATAAGTATATTTTGACTCATGATACAGCTTGATCAATTTCAAAATTCAAAAATCCATCTAACTGTTCATTGGTGACAAGTTTTCAATATTTCTTGGGTGTTCAGGCGAATGCTGTTTAAAACTATATGTACAGAACATTGTATATTTTCATTGTTGGAAGTCAATTGATAACAGAAAGATAACAAGATGACTTAATAGTCAAGTAAAGAAGTACATTACATATACATTGAATTGAATGGATACAATTAACTTAAGATAAATGTTATGTGTACATTATGTTGAATGGATACAGCATAGATGTACATTACAGGTACATATATTAAATAGATACAATATAGATGTACATTACAGGTACTTTACATTGAATGGTTATCATATAGATGTACATAACAGTACACTATAATGAATGGATACAGCATAGATGTACATTATAGATACATTATATTGAATGGATACAGCATAGATGTACATTACAGATACATTACATTGAATGGATACAATATAGATATACATTATATTGAATGGATACAGCAAAGATATACATTACATTGAATGTATACAGCATAGATGTACATTACAGATACATTATATTGAATGGATACAATATAGATATACATTATATTGAATGGATACAGCAAAGATATACATTACATTGAATGTATACAGCATAGATGTACATTACAGATACATTATATTGAATGGATACAGCATAGATGTACATTACAGATACATTACATTGAATGGATACAATATAGATATACATTATATTGAATGGATACAGCAAAGATATACATTACATTGAATGTATACAGCATAGATGTACATTACAGATACATTATATTGAATGGATACAATATAGATATACATTATATTGAATGGATACAGCAAAGATATACATTACATTGAATGTATACAGCATAGATGTACATTACAGATACATTATATTGAATGGATACAGCATAGATGTACATTACAGATACATTACATTGAATGGATACAATATAGATATACATTATATTGAATGGATACAGCAAAGATATACATTACATTGAATGTATACAGCATAGATGTACATTACAGATACATTATATTGAATGGATACAGCATAGATGTACATTACAGATACATTATATTGAATGGATACAATATAGATATACATTATATTGAATGGATACAGCAAAGATATACATTACATTGAATGTATACAGCATAGATGTACATTACAGATACACTATAATGAATGGATACAGCATAGGTGTACATTACAGGTACATTATACTGAATGGATACAATTCAGAGGTATGTTACTAAATGGATTCAATAAGATGTACGCCACATGTGAATGGATACAGTATAAATGTACATTACATGTACATTATACTGTAAGGATACAGTATTGATGTACATGTACAGTACTCTGACTACATTAGTATAAAAGATTCCTATGTCACAATAGTGCTTCATATTTTTGGAGGACTATGTCTTGTGATGCTGTAATAACTTACTGTGGCAATGGTGTAGTGATTGGGGAAAGTGACAGTGGGATACACAGATCTCATGTAGGGGGTGTGAACACCACAGTCTCTCATCTTCTGAATGACTGGAGTCAGCTTCTGTTTCAGGTAGTCTGCACGGAACCCATCCAATGAAATCAGCAGCAGTGGGATTTTGCTGTAAAGAAAATAAAATAGTCTCCACCTCACTATGGAAATCATCTATCAACTCAAAGTATTCATGACATTCTGCACCAAAAATATTTCTAGGTTATATATATATATATATATATATATATATATATATATATATATATATATATATATATACAATATATACTGTATATCGGGGGGTTTTTTTTAGCAGGTGTACAGTACTATTTGGTGTTTTGCCTGGTCACAGATATGCCGATAATTTTGGTGGAATTTTTTTTGATGGATATAGATTTTCAAAACATTTCTTACAGTACCTGATTTTTACCTCCTTAATAGGAGAGTGTTCCATGTACCTTAGATGTGTAAAGAAACACAATACCAGAAATTACAATGATTTTTTGATATCAAAGAAGTTCAGATCTTGAGTAACCCTGATATCATCAGTAGTGTTTTAATGTGGTATCATATTTTGGTAAGTGAAGACAGAAGATAAGTTATCTTTCTTGCATTCAGTACTATACTTTTGGGTACAAATTTTGGGAATAAATTTTAGCGGACTGCTATCAAACCAGTAAAATAAGCCTAACTTAGCACCCCACTAAAATTACCCGCTATACAGTATTATATACTAGACCAAATCAAATTTAACTATATGACAATTCACTTTGACCGAAATGAAAATCAATCTCAATTTTACAATAATAAAGAGAAGAAAAAGGACATCAGACATTTTTACACATTCTAATCTTAATATAAGTTACTTCACTTTTATAATCATAGTATTGTTTTTTTCTGTGTTATTCTGTCCACCTTTCAATTTTATTGGAAGCTTTGCTTTCATATATTGTTGGTTTTCTCTTCACAACTTCTTTTACCTCTCATGTTTTGGAGATCAAAGGTGCACTTTGTACCAGTCACAGCGAGTGCTAGTCATGTCGTACAATTTTGGAAGTTTTAAACTAAATCATCGATCCTAGTATTTACATTTCCAATGTTTTTGTTTGTGGTATCATTACTGTTTGTAATGACAGCCAGTTCCTCATGAATGCGATGCAGTTTTGAACAACGTATCCATGAATCTTGATATATAAATCTTGATATAAATCTATTTTAATGACTGGGAATTCTGACAGAATAAAACTACGTGTATAATGTAAATATAAGAAATAAACTTCAGTTTTGAAAGTATACTTGTAATTATGAGGGTATGAACTTCACACTGGCATACTTTTCACGAAGTGTTAATGTGCTTCATAAAGTAAGCCAGCATGAAACATCACAATTTGTACCTTTACGTACTTTCAAAAATGAAGCTTATTTCTTAAATATCAGTAAAGTCCCTAAAATATATGGGAATATTTAAATCAACTTTTTTGAAAGCGAATTACACTACATTTGGCAGTGTACTATATACAAACTTCAACTACTTACCAGAAATGATGCTCTATACTGGTCAGACTAACATTGACAACAATTTACTATACAAATACAATTTTTTACTAGATATTCAGGGCCTCAGTGTAGCATTTTTCACACAATCTGTTCTAGTGATACATATACATGTACTTTATCCCTTCAAACCCCTTATTAATTATTCTAAAACATTTGCATAATTTGCTGTATTCTTAAAATGTCATTATAAATCTTGTAAAGATAATAAATTACCCAGGACACGTGTTCTGGCTACTCTCTTCACAAGGGAGATCACTCCATTTGTAGGCTATTCTCTGTGTAGGCCAAAGTGCAGTGGGCAAGTAGGTTCTTAAGCGGGCTGAGGTCTTTTCATCGAACTTATTTAGGAACCTCAGACCTGTAAGCAGCTCAATGTCCCGGATTCTTGCTACATTCTCGCGTAAGTATTCCTCCTCTGGCTTACAATCAACAAGGAAAGATTTATCAGCACGGCATGAGTTAACAGAACTACATAGTCTTATTCAAATACCATACCTGGGATTATAGTAATAAAATTTCATTGTCACAACACCACACTTCATTACAAAAAGGTATAATTACATGTATATATATTTTTATTTAAATATCTAAAGCTAATTCATTATGACTTTACACTACATTAATTTGTTTATGTAAGCAAATAAGAGTATTTACCATGCAATTTGGGACAGATTGTATATTTGGCAGAATAAAGGACAATATATCCAGATCCTTCACAGGACAGCTCTTGAGTGAGGACTGGAGAGTCGAGTTTGTGCATCGGACCAAGATCACATAAAAATGTGTGGGAAGGGGAATTTTCTTAGTAGCAACATCCACGTATCTAAAGGAATCCAACATATTGATTATAACAGAAAGCTTAATATAGTTACACTATGATATTTTTTTCTCTCAGCTATGAGAATTGTTCTCAGCAATCTATTTTAATTTATTGCACTAATTTCATGTAAAAAGTTTTTGTGTGTCTCAACAGACAAGCAAGCACTAGTCTCTTCTTTTCTTAATTTCTCCTAAGAGGGAGATACTACAAATTGTGTGATAGACATAAATGCAAAATTTGATATAGCTGCATTCTAATACAAATCACTATGATTCTGTAACTCCATAAAATTCCATTTTACACAATACTTTAAAAGACTCACTGTGTTTGGGGTGTGATTCCTTCATACAGTCCATCTTTATTATAATCGAATGCTGGACCTAGAGTTACAGCAAGATCCCCCGGCTGTCGAGCAAAATCAGACACTATTCTCCACAGGTATGTCCATATTCCAGACTTAAAGCCTCGGAACATAGGCACAATGTTGGAACTGAAGCTTGGTTCTTTATTCATGCTGTCAGATTTAAATCCATCATTAAACAGAGAAGCAAATGTCACATTTTCATTCTCATAAGTGGTGCAAGGAAAACTGTTACTTGCAGGAATTCTTCCATCAGTGATTATGCAGGTATCCTGCATACTAATATTCTGAAAAATGAAGAGTAATTTGGGTATTAATTTTACAATATACTCTGATATGTATTATTCAGTGTTTCTACTTGATGTGCATATTTATAAGCTTTCAGGTGTCCTTAACTGATCTCTCTGCACAGATATCAATGAGCTTTCAGTTGTCCCTAACTGATCTGGCTGATCAGATATCATAAAGCTTTCAGTTGTCTCGGACTAATATGGCTGTACAGCAATCTTTTAGTTGTCCCTGACTGAGTCAGACCTGTCTGTACAGATATCAAAAAGCTTTCAACTGTCCCTGACTGACCTGTCCTACAAATAACATAAAGCTTTCAGTTGTCCCTGATTGACCTGTCTGTGCAGATATCAAAAAGCTTTCAGTTTTCTCTGATTGACCAGTCTGTACAGATATCAAAAAGCTTTCAGTTGTCCCTGACTGACCTGTCTGTACAGATATCAGAAAGCTTTCAATTATCTCGGACTGACCATCTGTACTGATATCAAAAAGCTTTCAGTTTTCTCGGACTGATCTGTCCTACAGATATCAAGCAGCTTTCAATTGTCTCGGACTGACCTGACTATCTTTGAGAACATAAGATGTCCACACTGGCATGTTGTATACATGGCTGAAGCCTGTACAGTAGTCCGTGTTGTGAAGGATGCAGGCCTCCAGTTCTACTGTCTGTTTTATCTCCCCCTGGGGCAGGGACTTATTACTGTCTACTGACTGGGGATACAGCACAGAGGAACTCTGCCAAAATAACACACTTAAAGTATTAAATCATATAAGATACAATATAGTAAAGTTCTTCTAAAAGTTTTGAAACTTTAAGAGAATACTGATTAATCTTATTTACATTAGCAATTTTATCAATAGCTCTAATTCTCCTGTCAATTTCCATTTAATTATGGCATGTTAAGTAATTCAGAATCAATAGATATTAAAATCTCTTTACTAATTTCTCGAAGGGTAATTACAAGTTTGCTGATATCATGTGGATCAAATCTGAGATTGGTATTACCATATTACAGCTACAACTGTTCTGTGGGGTGGCTGTCTTCACTGAGAGTACAGGACAGTTCCTGTAATTAACCTTGGGTGTTGTCTGTAGTGTAGGGGGACTGTGCATAATGTCATGGAGAGCTCCTGGGGTTCCATTGTTAGGGGCTGGACTGATACCCATTAAATCTATAAAGATTAATTCTCTTCCAAAGTAAACTTTTAGGGCACATATCAATTGTACTATATTAGAGAATTTCAGTCAAGCATTTTTCTCCTTCATTTAGGAATACTTGCACATCCACTTGCATGTGAAAATACATGTATTCTACAGGAAAAGATCGGAGGTTTCAAGACAGTCAAAGAAGATGAGGAGGTTTCAAGACAGTCAAAGAAGATGAGAAGGTTTCAAGTTGGTCAAAGAAGATGGGAAGGTTTCAAAATAGTCAAAGAAGATGAAGAAGTTTCAAGACAGTCAAAGAAGAAGGGAAGGTTTTAAAATAGCCAACGAAGATGAGGAGGTTTCAAGACAGTCAAAGAAGATGGGAAGGTTTCAAAACAGTCAAAGAAGATGAGGAGGTTTCAAAACAGTCAAAGAAAATGAAGAAGTTTCACAATAGTCAAAGAAGATGGGAAGGTTTCAAAATAGCCAACGAAGATGAGGGGGTTTCAAGATAGTCAAAGAAGATGAGATTTCAAGATAGTTGAATAAGATGAGGAGGTTTTAAGGTAGTTGAAGAAGATGAGGAGGTTTCAAGATAGTCGAAGAACAAGAGGAGGTTTCAAGATGGTCAAAGAAGATGAGGAGGTTTCAAGACAGTTAAATATTCACACATATACATCATTACCTGACATAAGATTATACAACTCAATATTTTCAAATGGCTCAGAGGTATAATTCTGCTTGAATCCTGGACCATGTGCTAGAAACAAAGCCTGAAAATTTAAAAATTACATGCATTATACAAAGCAAATGCACCCACCTGACAGTAAAGTAATAAGGTGTACAAACAATTTTAATATACTACAACAATATTGGAAAAAATTTTAAAATACAAGTATAATTTGTAAACCATCACAATTACACTCGAAATATCAGTTGAACAACTGCACCAAAAATATCATTTACAAACAGCAAACTCAAAAGTCTGGAAAAATAAAACTATGAAGGAAGGGCAAAGACAAAGGGCCAACACTACATACCATAGTTACTTTATGGTAAGGGCATAAAAAATGTTTACACATGAATGATTTTCAAAATACAGTCAAATCTGCATCAAGGAGTCAACCTTGGGATTCAGTAAAAGTGACCTTTACAGAGAGGTGACCTCTGCATACAGGTTCATATCATCAAGTAAAATTTAGATGTTCTATTACTTACTATACTACATGTGTATAAAGTACAGGTATATACAGGTATATACACTTACATGCATGCATATTGCTACATAATAACCAAAAAACATTTTAATTTATTGAAGAAGACCACTTCACATACCATGTTATGTACTGTTTGAAGAAGCTGGTGATGTTTGTTTTCTATACCACTTATTTTTTAATCTAAACTTTATTTATTTTATGATGATTAACAAACAAGTTCTACAACTTGTATTAATGCTTCTCGTCAGCTCAGATTTTGGCATGAAGGGATCACTTATTATTTCAGCGTTCCATTTTCAAAATATTTGTAACTGAAGTTTTCCCATTACCCAATTTAGAAGAAAAAGTACAGACTTTTAATCCCAATTCCATCATTTTAATAGCTTCGAATACATAAACTTCTTTCAGATTTAGCACTTTCCTTTCATTGTTTTCTGTAATTTTATTTGAAATGAACATCCTTGATTTACCATGTAAAAACAATTAATTATACATTATGATATGCCAAGTTCAAATTCGATCTAATTAGATCAATATTCTCAAGATTTTGCCACACTTAATCAATTGTATACATTAGTAACAGCATATTCAGGTACCCTCCAGTTGCATTCAGAAGATAAACCCCAGATACACGTCATGTGGCTATTTAAATTGGCAGTTTGGTAAAAAAAAAAATATTTGATGACCACTGACCACATTACACCGGTGGCCACTTAATAGAGTTATATTATAGGATTTTTAATCAGGAGGGAATAAAATGATTACATGAGACAAGTGACTCCTTAACAGAGGTGACCGCTATGACAGATTTGACTATCTCAGAAGTCAAGAACTTTAAAGTTCTTAGAAATTTATAAACAAATCTCTACATACCTGCATGCTTTTGTATAAGTTATCAAATCCATGGTTCCCCTCTAAGCAGTATGTATGTTTATCTCTGCAAAACAAGAATTACTTTTGAATTCATGCAATATGGTCATTTTGTCGGCCTTATATCAAGATCTCTTCATACCCATATAATAATTGCATTATTCATGGTACCTATTATTAATGACCTGTAAAATATGACAATCCAAATTCTACTTAGAGTATCAATACATGTATATTTATTATATTTTCTATATTTTTGTCTTTAATATCTTTACAAATTGTAATGATAGCCATACCCCCATAAATGCATTGCAGTTGTGAACAATCTGTGTATGAATTTTGATAAATATAGCACATTGATCTGTTTTAACAACTGGGAATTCCGAGAGAAATGAAATTAGAATGTAAATATTTTGATAAATTTCATTTTTGAAAATGCATGACGGTATGAACTGCAACCCTTCACACAGCATACTTTTCATTACCATAATTCATACCCTCAAGTATTTTCAAAAATGAAATTTATTTCTTCAATGAAGGCTTAAATCTTATCAAAGAAATGCTAGCCATTTTATGTTATCTTAGGCTCCATACTTGGCCACCATCCATTTGGCCTGCACATCCATGACAATATCGCCTATCCTTTTGTTGTTGGTGTAATGATGTCTGATAGGGATGTCAGACTTTGAAAACATTTGTAGATGTCCACTTTTACACTTCAGCCTTTCCATCACATCTTCTACAGACAATGCTGATAAAAAAAAATTGTTATACATGTATCAGAGAAAAAAAGTGTTACATTTAATTAATAAATTGATTTTGGTTGACTGGTATAAGATTTAAAGTAGCAGCTTACAGTTGTTCTTTTTCTTCACCACCTTCTTGTCCATATAGAAGTCTGTGTGTAGACTCCCAATAGTTCCATCAAATATAAGATATTCTGCAGTGTTTATGTAGGTATTTAAAAATACCCGACGATTGCATGAAGTTTTCTCCATACCTGTATAAAAGTTGAGTTAAATAACAAATAAGTTTCACAACATCATCACAAATCTAATTTTTTACTACCTGTATTTACAATGTATGCATTTTATATTTTAAGTGTCTATGCACATCAATCAATTGCATTTTCAATAATAACTACAATATACAGAAATCATTCTAGTTTTAATGCCAAATTATTAATTCAAAGTTTAAATAAAATGTCTTGTCTCAAATGTATAATTGTAAATTCCTTGCAAAATGTTTCTCAGCATTAAAATACTAATGAACATATTCATGCAATATATTCCAAATCATTCCACTGAGAGAGACAAATAATCTTAATTGGTTATAAAAGCTGGAATTTTTTTTCAAAGATTACAATGGAAACTTTTTTGTCAAACAGATAATTATACAGTATATTTTCAAAAAGCTCCCAAAGTACATGTATGTGGAGACAATTTCTATCTAAGTCTTACCATGGTCTGCCAGTACATCTCAAAATTACTATGGTCTGCCAGTTTTATCTCAACCTCACAATGGTCTACCAATCTTAACCATGATCTGCCACTATGATTTAAACCTTACCATGGTCTGATAGTCTGATCTCAATTCTGCCATGGTCTGCTAATCTGACCTTACAATGGTCCATTAATCTGATCTTAATCTTACCATGGTCCACTAATCAGATCTCAATCTTACCATGGTCTGCTAATCTGATTTTAACCTTACCATGGTCTGAAAGTATGATCTAATACTTACCATGGTCTGCTAATCTGATCTTAATCTTACAATGGTCCGCTAATCTGACTTCAATCTTACCATGGTCCGCTAATCTGATCTCAATCTTACAATGGTCTGAAAGTATGATCTAATACTTACCATGGTCTGCTAATCTGATCTTAATCTTACAATGGTCCGCTAATCTGATCTCAATCTTACAATGGTCCGCTAATCTGATCTCAATCTTACAATGGTCCACTAATCTGATCTCAATCTTACAATGATCTGCTAATAGGATCTCAATATTACAACAGTCTGCTAATCTGACTTTAATTTTACCATGGTCTAAAAGTATGATCTCAAACTTACCATGGTGTGATATTGTGATCTCAATCTTACAATGTCTGATAGTATGCTGTCAATCTTTCCAAGGTCTGATAGTCTGATCTCAGTTTTACCATGGTCTGATAGTCTAATCTCAATCTTAACATGATCTGCTAATCTGACCTCAATCTTACCATGGTCTGCCAGAATGATCAGATTAACACAGTTGTGGATTTGTTTTCTGTAAAGTCCATTCATAAGGCGGGAGATTACGTTGTCCATCTTTCCCAACATTTCATTCACCTATATTGCATTCAGTAAAACTGACAAATCAAATTTTTATTCCTGTTTAATGCTGATTCATAACTCTTTACAAATAAAACTTGATGGCAATTAATGATTTCATAGTATGTTCATTTTTCTTGATTTCATTCATTCTAATTCAGAAAGTTAATAGATATAAAGAACCCCATTTCACAAAATATCTTACACGGTAAAAAATTTTCCTAGGCTCAACAGTCAACTTAGCCAAAAAAAGAAAACTACCTTTATCACCTTCGAACAGTTTTTCTCTGCTTAATGCAATGAATTATAAGCATAGTTTTTTCATACTCTTATAAAAAATCCCCATCCATGAATCAGAGTGAAACTTAAGAAAACTGACAAGTCAGAAAAGGCCCCACAATGAATAATTTCATACAAAAATTCTAAGTACCAGAACTCTGTACGGACAAAATTGATAAATCAGAAAATTGAAATGAGTCTTAATCTTCTTTATCCGAGCATTATCTTTAAATTGTATAAAAATCTTCTCAAGTAATCTCAAGTTATTGCATGCGATAGAAAGCTATTATCTTATTAAATGTAATTTTGAAAAAATTCAAGTCCCATAACTTTGTAACAACAAAGCCGATAAACCTGAAAATTGTCTTCTGCCTTATCAAAGTAGTATGTATAATAGTTATGAAAATCTTCCCAAGGAAACTTAAATTATCATGTACCATAAAAAGTACTGATGGACAGACAGACACATGGATAGAGTGATTACTATAGGGTACCCACCATATGGCAAGGCCATAATTACAGTGTTAATCATGAAAACATTTTTGTAAAACTGGCTACTCGGTAAGGACACTGTTCCATTTACCTGATACTTCAATAGAAACACCATACTACTAAAGGTACAACTGATTTGTAAGGTGGATTTCGTATAATTACATGAAATCGTGAAGAAATGCGTGAGATTCCATACACACCTCTGGTCCATCTGGCCCCACATCATGACCTGTGTGGTCTGGCTCATCAAAGTACAGCATGATAAAGTCTGGACGGTCACTGTTGCTCATACTTAGCCAGTCCAGTACAGTGTCCACTCTCTCCTCGTAAGGTACCTTCCTAAAAGACATTTTAGAATTACATTTACAAAATCTCATTACCTTTCTAATGTTGTAATGATGAATGCACATCTATGAATTCTGAAAATAAATCAATTTCAGAAATGATTTACCCATCATAGCTTTTCCATATATCAGGATACTGGCCACTTATGTTGACATCAGATCCAACCCAAAAGAATGCTGCACTCTTTTTCCCTTGTTTTTGTGCTGTTATCCATAACTAATCTCAACAAAAAGAATTTAAACAGAACTTAATAAAACTTTTAAGGGTTTTTTTCTTCAAAAAACCCCCCAGTTTTTGGGGAAAAAATTGTTTTAAAATCTGTTTTCTTACTTTGTTTTTTTTAAGCTACTGGTACTTTCTCATGCAACAATTCACAAATCCATCATCAGTTGTTCACATTATTGGTTTTTGGTGAATGCATACAATAATATATGTGCAGAACTGTGTGTGCATGAAACTGGCTCTGCATGTAGGTGTAAAAAGTGTCGCAGATATGATTATGTTTAATATTTAGAATTGCGACATTTAATTCAAACCCCGATTGCTAAATCATCTTATTACATTTCAAGTTCATTTACTTACTGCCATTCATTTATTTTGAGTACTGTTCATATTTAGATATGGTTGATACATTCCACATGTTTTTATATTAAACAGTAAGTGTCATCCTTGTTGTCAAGCTTTCCTCAGCGAATATTACAGCTATCAATTGCCTGATTGGATAAGACAGGATAGTTTCTTTGGCTTTGATTGGCTTAAGTTAGTGAATAGAATTCAAGTTGCATAAGGCTGTGTTTGATCAGTTTTACTCACTTGGTTCGGCATGACCTCATTTTTAGTTTTCTCTTCTCTTATTCTGAGCCAGTAAACATCAAGGTTTTAACACTCTGAATTGTGAATATCATGAAATAAGCATGATTTTTGTTAGGAGAGAAATTAGGGAATGCTAAAATCCTCCAGGTTAACAGCAGACTTGTAGTATTTATTTGGCTGAGATATTGGTAGAATTTATCATGTAGATTATTAGTTTATTAGGTTCTCCTTACCAAGTCCTGTTTCAAGGTGTTGTACATAGCAGTAGGAGGTTTATACTTCTATATTTTTCAGGTTAAATCATTTTTGTATAGTGTATCTTTAAAAGGCATACACTATGTAGGTTAAGGTGTAGCCCGTTCCCTTTCTATTTTTGGAAGTTTACAGTATTATGGAAGTCCAGTTAGATATTTTCATTTTTGACTCTGTCACATTTCCTTACAGATTATTCTGATATTATTGATGCCTTTTTGTTAAATTTACTCAGTTAATTTATAATCTAAACTTGGGATATTCAATTTTTGTTGATTTCTTTCAATTTTCATACCACTTTACACTATTTTTCTATTTCATTTGTTATTTCCTATCAAATACAATATAAATATATATAAGTGTACTGATACTTTGGGCATTCGATCACCTGAGTTACTGCCCCTGATGATCTGGTTACAAAAGTATAAGCTAACAGGTATTACAGGATAGTCAAAAAACACACAAACAACATATGTTTATGAAAAATGTTGGCTCACACTGTACCCAAATCAAATTGCGGCAAACTTCACAGTCTTTACATAACCTTGACCTTTATTTAACAAACAGCTTTTACGCTGACTTTTTGAGGCCATGAAATATGTCTCTACCTCATAAAGTTCAAACTTTTAAGACCTCTGAGGTTGAAAGTTACTTGCCAACAAAAAGACTAATAGGTAGACAGAAAGAGACAACCACACACATTTAGTGAAAAACAGTAGGCTCTTTAGGAGCATAAAAAGAGTTATGTACTTACAGGTTCCCCTCCCCACCATGATGGATTGCTCTTAGCATCAGTGTAGATATGGAAGGTGTCATTGATTTTTTCATCATACATGTTGTTGTCAACAATTCCATGAGACTCGGGGTATAGACCCTGAAATTTAATATCAATATTGCAAACAAATTTATATAAACAATAAGACAATCCCTTATAAAACAACAATTCTGCATAAGATCATCTCATTATACCTATAAAAATATTCCATAAAACTGCATTTTAATGGACTTACATCACAATAAAATTAAAGACATTGAACTGGAAAGAGATTGATGATGATTGACTGATAGTTCAGAGAAGTTATGTCCATTAAAGAACTGATCATTCATTTACAGACCTCCCCAGCTTAGGTTCAGTGTCACAAATTCAGACATACAGCAAGAGCTCCAAGCCATTTACCAGCAAAGGTACTTTATAAAGGCAATCATCAGTGACACAGGACCTTGGTTTTTTGGGGGCATCATTTGAAAGGCCCACAACTTTCACTTCTAATAGTGAACTAACTCTTCAAGAAGTAACAGTTGCAACCTATTTTCATAACTCTAGAATGTTGCAATCTGGGATTGAACCCAAACATAAAGTGATGTTCTACCAATTAAGCTACCCATGGTGGTCTAAATGAAGATTATAATGTTGTAATGAACATACGGTGACAATGCTGTAATGGTTTGGAAATGTCAAGGTTGGATACACAGATCTCATATAAGGAGTATGGACTCCACACTGGCTTAGTTTCTTTAATGTGGGAGTAAGGTTCCTTGTCAAGTACTCTGCTCTAAAGCCATCAAGTGAAACCAGAAGCACAGGAGAGGTGCTAAAAATAGAAAACATCCCTATCACAAAGAGCATATTTTTAATGAATCACTGGCTACTTTGTTGACCATACAAGGTGATTAACTACAATGGAAAACATGATCATTTGCATAATGGCGAAGCAGAAAAGAACACTGAAAAAGAAAATATTATCTATCATTACAATGCCATTATCATATACCTCCAGGGACATGAGTTTGGTGTGGAATCCTGAGGTTTGCATGGTTCATCAATCCAGGCTTTCCCTGTATCTGTAGTGGTAGGCTGAAAATTTGATGTGGTAGATCCAGTGGACGGCATGGTATCTGGTGCTGAAGTGGTGAGTCCACCAGGGTTTTTTGTTGTACCATTTTGTTGTGCAGCTGTGGCAGACTGTTCCTGTGAATTATCATGGGTTTTTTTTCTTAGTCCTACTCCTAACCCAACACCAAGACTGACTGCTAATCCAACTATTAACTAAAAATAAAATTTTCAACAGATTATATGACAGTCAGATATACATGCCGGAATTTATTTTAATGTTCAAAACATGTCAAGAATTTGTCTGCAAACAAAGATGTCTTTACTGATACATCAAACAACTCTCCATTCATATTCCCAGCTTCAAGTTCTAGTACTGCATCAGGAACAACCTCACTGGGCTACCCTTCAGTATTCTGTTCAATGAAGCATTTTTCACTGGAGTACTTACCTAGCACCTTCAATGTTCACAACTTCCTACCCACATTTTTTGTTGACATGTAATGTCTAGACCTTTCAGGTGAAGATAACAAGTAGTGATCAATCTCATAATTCCTATAAAGAATACAAAATTAAGAGCAGACAAACATGGACCCATGGACTAGAGGTGAGATCAGGTGCCTAGGACGAGTAAGTTGACTAGTCACACATGACGTGATCCCTATATCTTAATCAGGTAAAGGAGTATTATGTAGTCAAAATCAGTATACAAAATAACCCAGCCTAACTACTGATTAAAACACATCAGACAGTATTCGACCTAATGACAATTGGTATTTTTAAATTAGATTGTTACAACAACCATAGAATTAGCAAAATGCTGACTTAAAATGAGGTTGATGAATTCCCTTTAACATTAATTTATTTGTCAGTAGCCTACTGCTATTTAAAGTTGATCATATGCAGAACATCATATACAGGTGATAATGGTATATTGCTACATAAATATGGGAAAGTGACAAGGGAGAAGCTGAATTCATTCCGTTTGTCATAAAGCTGAGTTACTTATAGTTGCCATTAGGCCTAATATAGATGTTTCAATAAAATATCCAGGTACGACATGTATGATGCAGATGTAGGAGAATCTGTGGTGTCTTTTATTTAGAGTTCACCGAGATATTTTGAATTGATATACCATTGAAAATGAGTATTATTGATGGAGAAAATGTCAATATATCTAAATGTTGAGTTGAAGGCCTCAGCACGAGATTTTTTCTTTTCATTTAGAAGCTTTTGAAAAAATACTGCCATGTAAGATCATAAAAACAGGTAAGCTAATAAAGGAGCACAATTTGTGCCCACGGAATTTCTAGCATACTGTTGGAAGATCTGACTAAGTATATATTATTGGCCAATGAAGAACTCCAGTACTTTTTAATATCAATTTTAGAGTACTTGTGCACAGAATCAGAGCAGTGTCCAACAAAGTAATTTTTTGAATGACTGATTACAAGATATGAATATATTCCATTTTTAATGAAGAAGCAGTTATCTTTGATGTCAAAGAGTCTAGTCTTTAATACACATATCTACACTTCACTGCAAGTTACATCCCTTTGCAGAGTCAGCCAAAGGTCTATCGGTAAAAAATCAAGTTTACCTTCTATGTAACCCTACCAAGTCTAAGCAGTTATTACAGTGAATTATAGCAAATTATTAAGTTTTTATACAAGTTCATGGGTTGTCACACTCTGAGGCATTATTGAAATTGACTGCAATTGATGGGAAAATATCAAATGTCAAAACTACTTATCACAAAGTTACAAAGGCCAACAAAGGGAAATTTTACTTTTTATCCGATACTGGCGCGTAAGGGACATAACTTGCAGAGTGTAAATTGATACATGTATTCATTGTGAGTATGGTGAGGAATAGTCATGTAAAGTGTCAAAAAGTCAAATGCTTGATGTTGATTTTGGCAAAGTTTTGTAATTCCAAATTTACTGAAACTTTTTAGAATACACCACATATACGTATGTTGTGGCACAATACATTTGAAATTTTTGATTTACAAAACTTCTCACATATACTGTAGCACAAGTGTTTTGAAGTTTTTGATTCACTTCAGTTTATATTTAAGTGAGGAACAAAGATGGAGACTTGGTAAAATATTTACTGGATCCAGTTGGCCTAATGCATCTCTCCATGTATTGGTCAAAAAATAAAAAAAAAATCCATTATCAGATATACATATGTATTTGAATAATCAGGCAGATATTTTTCGATCAAGGAATTAATAATTTCAGAGCCTACTTGTGAAACACCCCCGTGAAAAATCAAAGTCGATGACCATAAGGTTTTTTTTTTTACTCCACTGTCAACTTTACCTTATATATATATATATATAAAAAAAAATCCCCTCTCACAAGTGTTGTAAATTCCCTATCCAACAACAAAACATTGAATTTTCTGTTTATTACACTTCCTTACGTTTTCCTTTCGGCTTCTCTTATAATTGTGTCTTAATCTTCCAGCTTGATGTAATATTCACTATATTAAATAACAGACGACAAAAGAGTTAAGCAAGGGAAGTTACTGGGCAGGTGTAAAAGCCGGAATGGGGCCGGAATGAAGGTAGTGACATGAATAAAAATGGCAATATCTCCGCTAATACTCAATATATTTTTATTCGGTAAAGTTTCCGCGCACCTATGGAACCAGAGCTATAAGAATATATAAAAAAAATTTGGAAAAAAACTATGAGGTATATACTACTCAAAGTTTGATAAGGATCATATAGTTCTTACATTATAAAATCAATATATGAATTGATAAGACACGCAAATTTCATCATAGTGTTGGACTGACCCCTCTTGAGCCTCAAAACACAGGTTAGGTAGGGAAATGCATGCTGCAGTGATCATGAGTAGCACGTGAAGCATGGTACCCACATTATTCACATTTCTGAGTGCTTGTCGTTGATTTGAATTTGGCCATTGTCTTTACATCTGACCTCGTTGAAGATGCCTCCACAACGTCAAAGACGTCGTTTGACTATTGAAGAATTGGCCAGATGCATAGGAATGCTCGAAAATGGTGCAAGACAACGTCACGTTGCAGAGCTATTGGGTGTCAGTCAGAGCGTTGTTTGCAGAGCTTGGAACCGGTATCAAGCTCATGGTTCAGCTTCTCATCGACATGGAGGCGGCAGAGAAAGGTCCACCACGCAGCAAGATGACCGTTTTCTCTTGATTTCAGCACGACGTCATCGGTTTGCAACGGCGACTGCGCTTAGAAATGATCTTCTGAATGCAACTGGAGTTAACATTTCCACGCAAGCTGTGCGTAATCGTCTTCATGAAGGTGGTCTTCGTTCCCGGAGAGCCTGTATTCGCATCCCTCTTACTCAGCGACACAGACAAGATCGTTTGAATTGGGCTAGGGCTCATGTGAATTGGAGGGTTGCTGATTGGGCCCCTGTACTTTTCACAGACGAGTCGAGGTTTTGTGTTGACTTCACAGATCGTCGTGCACGAGTGTGGAGAAGGGCAGGAGAACGATATCAGGACGCTAATGTTGCTGAACATGACAGATATGGTGGTGGGTCGTTGATGATTTGGGGAGGAATCAGTCGAGCTGGACAAACTGATCTCCATGTCCTAAGGCGAGGCACGATGACCGGAGTGCGCTACAGGGATGAAGTCCTGGATGTGTACGTGAGACCATATGCTGGTGCTGTTGGTCCTGACTTCATCCTCATGGACGATAATGCACGTCCACATCGTGCTAGGGTGGTGGACGAGTACCTGGAACGTGAGACAATTGTTCGTATGGACCGGCCAGCTCGTTCTCCAAACCTCAACCCTATCGAGCATGTCTGGAATATGCTTCAGGTAGCGATTTCACGTCGTCCTGTACAACCAGCCACCCTCCAGGAACTTGAAAATGTTCTGATCCAAGAATGGAACAATATCTCTCTTGCGTCCATTCAAAACCTCGTTGGAAGCATGAGACGACGTTGCCAATCTGTCATTGGAGCTAACGGAGGCCATACCCGCTATTAACACTTGTTTGTGCAGTGTGAAATGGAATGTGCAGAGTTTAAACAATTCCGTGATCATGAAATTACCATGCTTTTCAGGGTACTCTCCCTTTACCTTAGGAGTATGCGATGAAATGTCATGTTTGCCAAATTTTTCTGTCACAATTTCTTGAAGTAAACATTTCTGAACATAAATCACTCTGTGTTGGTTGTCATTCACCTTTGTTGAAAGTTTTACAAGTGTTGAAAAATATGATCCTTATCAAACTTTGAGTAGTATATATTAAAAAACCCTGCCGGAATGGGAACCGACGTGGTAAAATGCGCTATCAAAATAGGGCAGTGGATCTCGATAAAATGGCAATATCTCCCAAAGTACATAATATATTTTTATTCAGTAAAGTTATTACTGTATAATACTGTATACAGTATAGTATAATTATGAGATATATTCAAAAACCCTGCCGGAATGGGAGCCGACCGACCTCGACAAAATGATTTTTGTTTTCAAAGACTAACCTCATCATCCCTCATAACTCAAACATGTGATCGCCTTTAAAAACAACACCAGATTAACAGTATTATACAGTAATAACTTTACTGAATAAAAATATAGTATGTACTTTGGGAGATATTTGCATTTTATCGAGATCCACTGCCCTATTTTGATAGCGCATTTTACCACGTCGGTTCCCATTCCGGCAGGGTTTTTTAATATACCTCATAGGTTTTTTTCAAAATTTTTTATATATTCTTATAGCTCTGGTTCCACAGGTGCGCGGAAACGTTACCGAATAAAAATATATTGAGTATTAGCGGAGATATTGCCATTTTTATTCATGTCACTACCTTCATTCCGGCCCCATTCCGGCTTTTACACCTGCCCGAAGTTACTCATTTAGTCAAGAAAGATAACTTATTGGGCATACATAGAAAAAGTAGTTCCGCTTCTTATTTTCACAGTGAAAATAACAAAAGTGTTATTTTCACTGTGAAAATAACAACTGTGAAAATATCAATTTTATTGAAAGGATAAATTTCAGTATTTCACTGCTGAAAATGTAATAATAAATATTCTTACTAAATTGCTTAGTTTCAAGTACACGATCCACTTGTATATTACAATTTGATATGGTTAAAATATACATAGCCAGTTTCGAATTACATTTACTACTGGAACACTAGCACAACGTGCTAGTGTGCAACTTGCAGTCTTGCCCTTTTAATGCTCTTTGACTTGTTATCAAACTTGTACGCAGTTGCCGTGGAGATTGAATGCAAAAAAAAAAAAAAAAAATTCAAAATAGATTATATTTAGTGTTTGTAATGCATTACATTAGATTACGGTTTACAACACACCTCCGAAAGTCCCACTAGTTATAAGTAAGTAAAGCACACTTCAACAACATAGACTATGGACGGGGCGGATCTCGAAAATTAGTATTCGGGGGGGGGGGGGGGGGGTAGTATCATTAAAATTAGATCCTTTGATCCGCTCACGTATCGATATATGTGAGCGGATTTAATGGTGCTTTACGCCCAAAAATAGGAGTGTAGATTCTCAAATTACAGAAAATGACGCCCTTTGTACAAAAAGCTTTTCTACTAAAGAAGGGAATCGATTGCAGCCACTCTTTGAAATACAAGAGGAATCAGTGGCAGTGGATCTAGAGATTTTGAAAGAGCAGAATTTTGTGCAGTGATAAAAGATGCTAAATCGTGTGTTATACCCGGGGTCATGATTTCAACAAGTTTAAATCTATACTGTTTGGAAGTCTTTATGTAAATTTTAACTTTGGCGCCCAGTGCTTTTTAAGAAGATTTTGACCCCACCGTATTTTTGCTTTTCTTTGATTATCTTCCTCTTGCGGAAAGCATGGCCCTTTATTTCAGCAAACTTAAAACCCCTTTACTCAAGGATGATTTTTGCTAGGTTAGACTGAAATGGTTGAGTGGTTCTATCGTGGAAGATTTTTAAAAGATGCCCACAAAAGTCCTAATTCTTAGTTGTCTCCACGTTAGAAAGGGTGTGGTACTTCATTTCATCAAATTTAACCCTGTAGTTCTGGAGAAGAAGTTGAAAATGTTGAACTTACAACCTGTTATGCAAAAACCATGGTATATCTTTCTTATTTTGCAATAGACATGTATTGTTTTTTTTTTTAATACTTACCATGAATTGTTAGAATTTAAATAAATAAAACCTAGAATCCCACACACACAGTCCTCTTATTTAAAGTGTTTGCGATTTTATGCCCCCGGAATCGAAGATTCGGAGGCATCTAGGTTTTGGCCTGCCCGTCTCTCTGTCTGTCTGTTTGTCTTTAGCTGGCTAAAGACTTTAACATCGGTCATATCTTTAACACCATAAGAGGTAAAGCTTTCATATTTGATATGTGTATTCCTGGTGACAAAACCTTTCCAACGACACCAAAAGCTTTGACCTGGTGACCTTAACATTGACATTTGACGTCCTATTAGAAAATTCGAATAAAAGACAAATCTTTCAAATCTTAAGAAGTATTGCTTTTATACTTAGCATGTGCATTTTATTTGTAAGAAAATATTTCCAACGATATCAGATTTGTTGACCTTTTTCCATTGACATTGATCTTTGACCTAGTTCTTGGAAATTTTCAAAAAAAACCTTTAACCTTGGGCATATCTTTTACACCATAAAAGATAGAGCTTTTATATTTGGTATGTGCATTCCTTGTGGTAAGACTTTTTTTTTTACATCAAAATCTTTGACCTGGTGACCTTTGACCAAATTTTAGAAAATTTTGATATAAGCCACATCACAAAAGTCTCAACTACAGTGCCTTACGATTCCGCTTTGTTGTAATCCAGGGGCATCAGTGTTTCACAAACACATCTTGTTTTGAACAACCTTTGTATGATCTGTTGACAAAGGAGGCGACACCCCCTTAAATCTGCCACAGGGGATAAACAGCTAGGGGGTATTCCAGAAATTTTTCAAAGGGGGTGTAATTCAAGATGGTATCTTTCCCGCCAAAAAAGGGGGCATAGAAACCAAAATGGCTAAAAGTAACTTTTTTGTTAAAGGATTTCAACCAACGTGGGAAGTGGGGTGCAACCCTCTTAACTCCTTTTAGATCCACAGATAGACTAAAGATATGTCATACTTAAAATGATCTGAAAATAAGTCCAACTTCCACCAAAACATTCAAATACACCATTCTCCTTGTCTGAAAGACACAAACGTGTATGTACGTATGTACTCTCTCTCTCTCTCTCTCTCTCTCTCTCTCTCTCTCTCTCTCTCTCTCTCTCTCTCTCTCTAACTTACGAGGACGGCTATTATGATTGATCTTGACCGCTTTTTTCGTCTGCTACCATCAAATAACTGAATGGAAAAAAAATAGAAGTTATATCATCATTTCCTCATTTGATTAAAAGTCAAAATCGTCAAATTCGAATGATTTTTGTTAAAGACTATTATATCATTTAAATGAATATTGTATCAATATTTATGGCATATACAATTTGATACAGTATTTTGATTCCCATTGTATATAGTATAGAACAATCTAAGACCTGTAAACGTACCTCTGTGGTAGATGATTCAATATAATTATTGGTATTTGATTCTGTGTCCGAATCCTGGAAACAAATCATTAAAAAATCCATGAATTAAATTAAGAAATAATGATTGCGTTTTCGTGTTAGTTGCAGGACAACCTCTGAGGTAGACAAATGTTTTCAATTAACCGAGGTTTTAATATTTCAACAACATTTCGAGACCGAAGAGGTTATCCTGTATCATCCATGAAAACAAGAACTTTATTTCTATTCTACTACTGCTCAGAAGTACATCCGATCGTTTTCCTATATACATGTAGCTATAAATTAGGCAACGGTGATGTCATAACATTTTGCTAACGAAATAAGGTGAGATGGTAGGGGTATGCTAGATCTATTTTGAAAATATCTCAAGTCTGCTTTGAATACACAGTCCAAGAAAAACGCGGCCGCGTCAAACCTAAGACGTAAACATAGATAGTGATTGCTCCTGGGCAAAATGTTCGGCATTTAGTAGTGAGAATGACGGGTCTTTCGGATATGACCTTAAAAACGGAGGTCACGTGTCGCGGCAGGCGTTGGTACGTTGAAGAACACTCTCGGCAATGATCCTAAGCGCTAAGTGAAATTTCTCGATGAGGCGTTAAACAAGCAAACAATTAAGCAATCAAACAAAATGTGTTCTAGTTTGTTGTAACAATCTTTTTGCTACCTCATTTTACTTGATGTGTATTCATTTTATTAATAGTGTATTTAGTTGAGGGTAACACTGAAAATTTTCACTTAAGAAAATCATTGTCAATCGAGGCGCAGCCGAGGTTATAGGTACTTGTTTCTGTGAATAAAGTTTGATGTCTTTATACTAAGAATTATCACAAGGCACCTAGTTAACTTCAAATTTGCACCGAACGATACCCTCCCGAGAATATCCGTCATTTGCGTTTCCAGGGAATAAGCAATGCAATGTATTTACTACCGTTCTCTTCTACGATTTCTAGAACACCGGCATAATCGCATTCATCATCTCTTATCTCTGAAGTCTCAATAGTCCAGATCTTATTTACCGTGTTTGAATACTTTTCAAAATGTACACGCAATTTTTTTTTCGCCGTTCTGCTCTGGTCCATTAGTCTTATAGACATTTTTATTCATAGACTTTTATTGTACAAAGATCTATCACATGTACATTATTCACACATGCGTGTTCAGATAATTGTATATTTCCTGTCAGTCGTCTGGAAGAATTCTCAGTCCCATACCTATATTGGACGCTGTATCTCAAAAGAGGAAGTTCTGGATTTGTCACCCTTCTTATTTTCTTTGTATCTAAATGACCTTGAAGAATTTTTATCTACAAACAATGTGAATGGGCTTTATAGTCTTTCTGAATATTGTGAGAAAGAGCTTAACTTATACCTACATCTATTTGTTTTATTGTATGCAGATGATACCATTTTACTTGCTGAAAAACCAGAAGATTTCCAACATCTTCTCAACACTTTCTCAAATTACTGTAAGAAATGGCATCTTAAGGTCAACAGTAAGAAAACTAAAGTTGTAATTTTTGGTAGAGGTAAAAATAAATGTTCTTTCACATTTGAAGGTTCACAACTCGAACTAGTTGACAACTTTAAATATCTAGGGGTTACATTTAGTAAAAGCAATTCTTTTAATCTAAACATTAAGGAATTGTTCGACAAAGCTACCAAAGCCATGTATGGTGTCATAGGTAAATTCAGGAAACATAATCTCACTATAGACTGTAAATTGGATATGTTTGACAAGGTAATTAAACCAATTCTCCTGTATGGATGTGAGGTGTGGGGTTATCAAAATTCTAAAATTATTGAGAAATTACACTTGAAATTTTGTAAGCATATTCTGAGTATGAAAACTACAACCCCTAACTTTATGGTTTATGGGGAACTTGGCAGGTATCCGTTATTGATTAATATTAAAGTTAGAATGATCTCTTTTTGGGGTCGACTAGTCAACTCACACTGTTCAATACTATCTGCAAAATTTTTATGTGTACTCAATGATTTTAAGATCCCATGGATAGAATATGTACAGAAAATTTTGAATGAATGTGGATTGAATTATGTTTGGCATGAAAAATATATCAACATTTCCTGGTTGAAAAGTAAAGTTCACACTATTCTTGTAGACCAGTTTAAGCAATCATGGCACAGTGAATTAGATTCTTCCTCCAAGGGATTGGATTACAGATTGTTTAAGAAATCATTAGCCTTTGAGAAATACTTTTTGAATTTACCAGATAAATTATATTACAACTACTGTAAGTTTAGAACTGGAAATGCAAAACTACCAATTGAAACAGGTAGATGGTTTAATATTGCTAGAGAAAACAGAATCTGTAAATTATGTGAATGTAAAGATATTGGGAATGAATTTCATTATGTGTTTAAATGTATTGATATATGTATACAAAATGCTAGAGTTGTATATTTACCAAAATATTACCATAAGAACCCTAATATTTTGAAATTTGAATCACTTTTTAATGTAACAAATAAGACTCAATTAATGAAAATTTGTAAATTTTTAGGTGTGATATTGGAGAGAGTTAGCTCTCTTAGTTAAACATTCTTCACGCATGCAAATTCTTTCATTACGTTGCATATTGTATTTTCTCTACACTGTATTATTGCGGTAATGAGAATAAAATCATTGTCATTGTCATTGCACTAAAGGATGGGCGGAGTGTCATGAAGAGAAGCTAGGATACTCCACTCATTCTCTCTTATTTTCATGAAGGGTTTTCGCTTTCAAAAAATTGTGTTAGCCTTAAACTGTATCTCAAGTAAATTTTTATTTCTTATAATTATCACAAAGTAGAAAAAAATTATCTACCAAAATAAGGGCACACCCCAATCATTAAACGTATAAATAGCCTTGCATCCGCGTTATTACACCTTTCAACTTCGCGTTATATTGCACCTTTGATTCACATTATTACGCCTTTCTTTTGCGTAATAACGTTTTTAAAGCCGCGTTATTACACCTATATCTCGCGTTATAACGCCTTTTTGCGTTATTACGCTTTGCTTTGCCTTATAACGCCTTTTAAATTCGCGTTTTTATCATTACGCCTTTCTTTCGCGTGAATACGACTTTCTTTAGCCCTAGAACGTAAGTCCTCGCTCGCGCTTCATACTTCACCGCATTATTTCTTTTGCGGTATATTACGCCTTTCTTTTGCGTTAAATTACGCCTTTGTTTTTGCTATTAAGCCTTTTAAATCCGCGCGTGATTATTCCTTTCTTTCCTTTTATAGCGCCTTTTTATTATTATTATTATCATTATTTTTTCGTTACAATGCTTCATTTTTTGATGAACTTCGTTTTGACAGTTGTCATAAAATAATGAATGTTATGAAACGCAGGTAGACTTCTATTTGTTTACGATATTTTGTCATTCTTAGGGCTTTTTATGAGGAAAAATATGGGTGAAATATAGTATGAAGTCAAAATGACGTCATAATATGAATTATTGGAACTATTTAAAAAAAAGAAGGTCCATCAGTTTTACTAATTATTTAGATATTATATTGTGATCCATTTTTTATCATGACAGAATTAGAGACAGAATTAGAAAGCACTAAAAATCGATCAGTTTTCAAGTAGAACATCCCGACTCACATATTGATGACAGAGGTAGGACGAAAATGTAATAAGTAACTAATGTTCAAGTTGCACAATAGATGTAAGGAGGGAAGGACTTCAGTGGAAGATGAAAGAGTGACGGCATTAACAGACTCTGATTACGGCGCTCTGTGCAGGAGATTGTTGCGGTAATCTGAGGCCGAGGCTAAATGAGTGCCTAGACTTCTTTCTTAAGCAGAGATCGTGAGTTTTTACGACGAAGCAGTCGAATGTAACACGACATAACGTCACGTTAACTAATGATTCCCTCGGATTTCGTAACATAGGACTACCATGTCTGACATAAAATTAAAAAATTTTTAGTCACATTAGATCAAGTTTCCAGTTCATAATTATATGTAATTATGTCGTTGCTTATAAAATAAAATTCTTGCAAAAAAAAAAATCCGCGAACTTTTGAATCAATCCTCATAAATCTGAAAAATTCTGTAAAATGCCTGTTTCTAGCATATTAATGAATTAGCAAACAAATAAAAAATGGCATCATCTTCGGATTACCAACAGGAACACTCGGAATGTCAACAATATTTCGTCTGTGTAAATCAGTGTCTTAATTTAGTGTGGATGACATCTTTACCACGTAAAGAGCATCTTGGAGGTTTAGGCATGTTTGTGGCAACGCATCAACGAAATTGGCTTAGAAGAGGCAGTTTTCTTTGAATCCAACTCGAAAGAATTTTATGGAATTTATCATGATTTAACATAAGTAGGTTAAACACAAGTAATTTAGTTTATCTTTAAAAGGTATTAGGGGCATGTTGATTGAACAGGTATCATTTTCTGTTTTGCAATGTCTTATAAGTTATAGAAATTTATAAAGAAATATAGAAAGGCTATAGTACGTATATAGATAGGGTATAGTACGTATATAGATAGGGTATAGTACAGATAGGGTATAGTACGTATATAGATAGGGTATAGTGTATATGAAAGACGCTGTATAACGTATTGGCTATGATCATGTTCCAGTTTTGCCAATGCAAACGTTTTGCGAGGTTGTCTGTGTCATATAACTGCCTCATCCACCACATTGAAAGTTTTGTAATGTATGTAGTAATAGTGACATTTCCAATGTTTTTGCCTTCGATACCATTACCAATTGAAATGATGGCTATTTCCTCTTGAATGTAAACGATGCGCGCATGATTCTTGGTTATTTTAAAGGCTGTGAATTATAAAAATGAAATAGAATATAAATAAAAAAAATACATTTCATTTTTGAAAATATATGAGAATGTACGCTCTTCATGAAGGAGTAAAGCGTTGCACAGTTCATACCTTTATATATATATATATATATATATATATATATAATTTGTAAAGAAAACTCCAGTATTTGATACAGCAAATGTATCCAATAATAAAAGTCAAGAGACACAAATCTCGAATTAATTACATTCCACTGTAAGCGCTTTCGACTTAACTGTCTGAAGAGGCATTAAAGCCGAAAGCGCTTACAGTGATAATTTAAGTTTAAACTTTATTTATTTCACAAACAAGTTCTACAACTTATATTAATGCTTCTCGTCGGCTCAGAGTTTTGGCGTGAAGTGATGTGGGAGGAAACCGGAGTACCCGGAGGAAACCCACGATACCCTCTCACATACAACCACTGTCGATCCGGAGGACTGAACTCGGGTCGCAGCGGTGAGAAGCGAGTGCGTTAACCACTACGCTACCCGGACACCCAGTGATAATTGGATATATATATATATATATATATATATATATATATATATATATATAATATCTTTGTTACATAATACGCGAGAATTTGTAATGAATAACACACCGACGATATGAAAATAGATGTCTTTGATATTTTTTTTCAATTGTAATGATATCTATTTCCTCATGAATGCGATGCAGTCGTGAACATGTATAGTACGTCTATTTTAACGACAGGGAATTCCATCAGAAATGAAAGTATAAAGTAAAATGAAAAAAATAAAGTTTCATTTTTGAAAATATATGAGGGTATGAACTGCAACACTTCATATTGGCATACTTTTCATAGAACGCTAACGCGCTTCAAGAAGTAGACTTGCGTACAGTTCATGCTCTCATATATTTTCAAAAATAAAATTCATTTCTTAGATATCTTATTCATGAAATTATGTATATATAATTTTAAGATATGGAAAGGTTGTTGAAACATTTTCCTAGCTACAATGTACACAGCTGATAAAATACAAGACCCCCCCCCCCCTCCTTTTCTTCTCCTCGCACTTCAGTTACCACATATTCTTTCTACCACCAATTGTTTGATTTAAATAAAATCGTACAAGAGATATGGTTGTTTGTCGCAAAAGCAATTGTCTGAAATCTAAAGTTCACGAGGGGTTATCGTTATTATCCCACGAATCTCCAACTGACCTTCGCTCAGAATCCACTTGGATCCTCTCTGTGGCTCCCATGCCCTGTTTTGGTAAACCCCCCCCCCCCAACCCCCCCCCCCCCAACCCCCCCCCCCACCGAACAATCTGAAAATTACAACCTATGTGAATGTTTCTAAGGAAATGATTTTAATCAAAGAGAAATATTTGTACTCTTTATGCATATTGTATATTACTAAGATTCTAGAAAACCACCCGTGGATACGCATGTACTAATTATGAATGGAAGAGATGACGACAACGAACAGTGATCAATTTCACAACTCCTATAAGGAATATAAAATGAAGAGTTGAGCAAACACGGATCCCTTGATACACCAGAGGTAGGATCAGGTACCTAGGAGGAGTAAGCATCTCCTGTCGACCGGTCACACCCGCCGTGAGCCCTATATCTTGATCAGATAAATTGAGTAATCTGTAGTGAGAATTAGGTTGCCAAGAACGCGACCTAACAATTGGTGTGAAAACATCAGACAGTATTTGACTTGTAGTGGCAAACTAGATCGTTATAATGAACATAGAATTTGGGAAATGCTGACTTAAAACAAGACTGTTGAAACTCCTGTAACATCAACATGTTTGTCAGTAGACTACCTCGATTGATAATACAATATCGTTATTTTTAGTCCCTGGGTGAAACGGGGTAGGGACATTTTGATAGCTTTTATTTTATGGCCGCTTTCATTTAAGTAATTATATTATGAATTATCCACGTTTACATTAATAAGAATTAAGGCCCTTATAAAGCTTTGCATAGCAATTGGAGGTTGGGGACTGCATGATAGGGAATATATAAGTACGTATGTTATTTTCCAAGAATGTATCATTCATAAGAAATTTTGATATTTGAAAATATCACCAATTTCAGTGTACACGCCCTCAGATTTATATCAGTCTTATCATTTTAAAGATAATTCTCAGAGTGTCACCTTGCTGGCATGGTGATATATGCGAAGAAAGGTGTTACGATAAATTTTTCACCAAGATTAATATTATTTAGAATAACTAGTACTTGAGAGCTATTGGCAAGCTAGTTTGTAAAAGAAGAATAGCACTGTTACTCGGAGTTACATCAGTTACTTTTGACAAAACACTAAAAATCAAAATCTGAATTGTGTCGCGAGTCGAACAGGACATCCGATGTCCACACATGCACGGATATAACGCTATCTTAAATGAGTTGTGCAGTTACATTTGTACATCTATATACATGTCCAATATATCCTACTCTCGAATTTACAACATCTCATTTTGGCTACAGCCTCATTTATTATTATTACTTTTTTGTAACCGGAAGTTTATATAACCATATCGTTATTGTGGCATTGATTCCCGGATACAAATCGTCGATACATCAAACGATAGACAGGAGCATAATAATACAAAGATATTCAAAGTTTACTAGCTCACGGTGCATGTTTTCACCTTTTGTAACAACCTAAATCATTCAACCTAAAATATTTTGTTGACACAGGAACTCATCAAGATCCTTAGTGTGTTGATTGACAAGAAACCGCAATAAAATTGTAAAGTGTACGCGATTTTATATAGAAATAAATTCGTCTCGTATTGCAACCTTGTAGAGTTTCATTTTAACTCTATATTTTGTGGGATCTGTCTCCAATTTCTGAAATCATATTCAACTAGGACAATAAGAATTGTTTACAGACTGTGCTGTCACGCATGCATGTTTATCACGTACACCTGTTTTTAAACAACTTATATATATATATATATATATATATATATATATATATATATATATATATATATACTTCATAAACTGTAAACAAAGATAAAAGCATATTTATTCACACATAATATTGATTTAAATTCTTGTATCTATATGTAGTAGCCCATATTTTTATCCTTTATATGAACGAATGTGCAACCTTACCTGTACGATAAAGTTGTAAGACTCTGTCATCCTTTAGAAAACTTGTACATCAATCATATCCTAAAGTTATTACTGTGGCATATTTATAAATGCTCGGCTTTTAAGTCAGTGTCACAGTGTGTTCTGTTGTATATAGTAGCATCCTGTTAAACATCGGGCATGGGGTGAAAGAAAAGGGTGATCAGTGAGTTTAAAACTCAACACCATTCATTTATGTATTTATTCATCATATGTGTTGGTTTAAACAAGCAAACTCGGTGAATTTCTATCCCAAACATTATGTGATCAAGAGGGGAAAATTTTGATTTTATAAGAACTACTCTTGCAAAGTTTCATTTAACTGAGTAATAATCTTGAAATTGGTCACTACCTGAGATGACAAAAACTTAATTGATAGCTCTCAACCCAAAATAAACCTTACAAATGTGACCCGGCGACCTTGATCTTCAACTTATTAATTTGAAAATATGATATAAAACATCATCTATGCATAGCGATACTTCGTGTAAAGTTTTATTCACGATTTCTAAAGCTTCATTGGAATTTGAAATTTCACTCGTAAGCCAAAATGGTTATCGACAGACAGACGGACAAATGGACAAATACACCATAATACCCTCTTGAAATCGCTGAAAGTGAGGGGGGGGGGGGGGGGGGGTGAACACTCCTTTACTAGCATTAAATAGTTGGACCTCTGTTCACTATTGAGAAATGACAAATTATTCTACTCGTTTAATTAAGACAAAAACGGGTACAAATGAATATCTACATCTGTGTCTTCAATACTGTGCTGAAACCATTAATAGTTTTCGAGTTTTATCCATAATATGGGATAAAGATATTGAATAAGCATCAAGTTCTAAATCATCGAACACGCCAACCTCGGAGTCTCAAATTTTGAGGGTGGTGTCCTTGTAGTTAACTACCACCACTATGAAAAAATGGTGATAGTAGGATCCCATGATCCACCCCTCATATCGATTGTGGATTACCGACGAAGGGCTATGAAAGAAGAATCTACACTATTGGTTGGAGATTGTACGTAAATTATCAGATGTCCCTGTCAATGGTCCCATTCATTAGTCTGGATACGAAATAAATGGAGTAATGAAACATAACACAATTGTACAAATACCCGAATGTTTTACGGTCGTAAGTATTGAGCCTAATGCAAAGCAAAATTACGTAACAGACCTCTTAATAAATGCATTCAAGAGAACTATAGCCACAGGACAGCAACCTAGGCACGCACCTTAAAGGGCTTACGCTATCAATCCCCCATAAACTTATCATTAGTCCTCAAAAGTTTAAAAGATTCTCCTCTCTGCTTGTCTGTCCGTCCACTAATCTGCCCCAATTCGACTCGTTTTCCGCACCGATGTGAAACTAGCTGTTCAAATTTCTACATATTAGATTGTTTGTTGTTTTACGTCCCATACAAGAATTTTCACTTATGTAGAGACGTCATCAATTTTTGTTGAACTGCCACAAATTTTGATTTATGCATCGCGCAACGCTTAATGTGACACGACACCTCTTCTTACATGAAAACTACAGATCATATTCAACTTTCGTGTGATTGCCCCTTTATAACAAAAGTTATGCCGTCTTGCATAAAATTCATTTTCCGCACTCTTTATCCTTTAAGACATAGTGTGTAACCGTCTAATGAACAAAGAGTGTTAGGTGATTTACCACGTTTTACGATGCTTGTATATTTTATAGCCCTATGTATAAAGTTCTCTATCCTTAATTAAGTGTTAATCAATTCGTACATTATTAAATGCAGTACCTTACTCATGGAGATATATTGTTATGAAACCTGCTATGAAGCATTTTAAGTATTTTCTCGTAACTGCCTCAGAAGTTATGCATAGTATGTGTCATTGATTGTTTGTTCCTTTTGGAGATGATCTACTATAAAAATACAATCAGCATCCCAGAAAACTGAGGCCATAACCTTTTCAGCTGATGGAACAGTCTTTGCCTTTTTTGGCGGGAGTGAACCAGGATGTTTCCAGTGTTGTTGGCCTCTGGGGTGAAGTAATGGACCCATATAGTAACAAATCTCTGACGAAAGTTAGCAGGATCTTCCTCTAAGAGGTCTAGATTAGCACTGCTGTGCTTCTAATCAACTGTCAGAAATCTTGGTATCCAACGGGCTGAAAGTTTTCTCGTTGCAAGCTCATCCAAATACCAACTGTACTGGCTATATATCTTTCTGTGACTCGCCTGTCAGTCATAACAATATCATGGACTTTATAGACCATTTCTGGGGTTGCAACAGTGACAGGTCTTCCAGGACGGAGGTCATCCTCAAAGTTCTGCCTGCCGCGTTTAAATTACGCCACCCACCTTTTCACTGTATACTTAGCACATAAAGGAGCATATTTTCCTAGTGTTGCTACCATATCAGGATAGATATCCTTTGGTGCTAAATCTCTCTTATGCAAATATTGGATCACTGCTCTTTCACCAAGTTTTTCCATTTAGCAAAGTCACTTGCCTTGTTTACTTTAGATTGCAACCTCATCGATATAAACTGACCAAATGACACCAGTCATCGGGTACACGGCCTTAAATAGCCATGGAATAGCAGGGCTGAAAAAGGACATCGATGCTAATCTCCTTCAATACAAGTCTCACAACAGATCAATCAGCCCTCGTACGTCAAGTTGGATTTCTTTAGTCACTGCTGACCCGGATTTACGACTTCTACAGTTCTGAACATTTTTATTTTTTTTGCGTTCTGCTCAAGTTGACGATGGACAACCTGATTATCATGGATTTTTTTATCTGACCTACGCTAATTCTGAAACACTTAATTACCATCAATAAATGATATTTAATGAATTTAAAAAATGTTTACAAGAAGAAAATTTGTTCATGTTTGCATAATTCCGACTATATATATATATATATATATATATATATATATATATATATAGTGTGTGTGTGTGTGTGTGTGTGTGTGTGTGTGTGTGTGTGTGAATATTACGCATATGGTAATGCATTGATTTTGTACATGTTGTAAGATTAACAGGTTAATTATTTTTGAAACAAATGAGATTTGTATATGTGTATATGGATATGTCGTTGCAGCAAAAAATATGCAGACTACATCCCTATCGGTACCAGACTCCATATTTTCAGGTTTCACGCATGTGTATCGGTAAATTCTGACCGCAAAGGAGGAAAAGAAACATTACGCAAAGTTGCAATGGTAAAAAGAACGATAGTTGTTTTGCTCATTAGCTCTCACAACTCTGCGCCCTTGCTTCGTCGCCCTCGCTCTTTTGCCCTTCCTTATTTTCGCCCTAAACACGACTGAGCGAAAGATAAGACAAAATTTTCTGCTCCTGGTGTATAGCTTGCCATGGGGTTTCTTAATTTTACAGCTACAAATCAAACTACCGCCTCTCTTGACCCACTTTTACAAGAGTTGTAGTTTCTGTACAATAGTCATATCATAACCTTGAATATACTTTACATTGACAATCTACTGCTTTGATATGCATGTAAACAAAAGTTTTGTATGCTAATTGATTCCTTAAACATTATCAGGAATGTGTTCTTTTATCGACTATGAAATTAATGTTTAACACTGGTATTTTTTTATAGTTCTACAATTGAAACCAACATAAATTTCATTTACATGCTTTCATGCAATGGTGCATGAAAAAATATTATAGAAATCTTTGCACATTTTATCACTTTCTAACATTATCAATACCCACGCTTCATTTGCCATGAATATGAAATTATTGTAAATTTCTTACCTGTAAAACAAAGTCATATTTGCTATTCGACATGATTTTACGACGTAATGTCCCATCCACCGTATCCTGTGTACCCTGTGTTATCAGGGCATAATGTATACAACAGCGCACTTGTTGAAGATTCCAGTGTCATTAAGTATACCCCTCTCATACGTCTGACAAATGTTTAGCTTTTCTTCACACAGTTCGTAAAATAAGACGCAAAGTCCCTAGACACAATTTGAAACTCTACTTCTTGTAAAATCTTACGTTGAAAGATCACGGTTCTAGTTTAATGTCTTGTTCGTTTTATTTAGTTAAGACGCAGTATAGGTGTCGATTGATATGTCAGACGGGTATTTCTGTATTTTTGTAACATAAAATTTTCCTTTTCTAAAAAAAAAACATGGTTCATTCGTGTGTACCATATATAAGCAAAGAAAAAATAAATGAAAATGTAGGGGCTATTAATCAATCCTAAAATTGCAATAGATTTATATAAAGGTATTTTAGGCGAAATTTAGTAAACAATCATTAAACTTATATAGGATTACTAAACCCTAAATCTATATACGTTTTTCAGATGCTAAAATAACTCTCTTTATTATATTTTATCATGTTTCAATAATGTTATGCTTTTCGCTTGGCCGAGATCCAACAACTTACGAATAATATATCATTATAATCACCTGCACGTGACTTCGAGCTGAGTACTAGTATTACTTTGGATTTCTCCATAATGGTCAACTACAGCATATAATGAAAAAGCATAATTATAAGAAAAATATCACCTTCTCACGAAAGAACCACAACATATAATGAAAAAGCACTATCTTATCATGAAAGAACTACAGCACATCACGAAAAAGCACCACCTTATCATGAAAGAACTACAGCACATCACGAAAAGCACCACCTTATCATGAAAGACCCACAGCATATCATGAAAAGGCACCACCTTATCATGAAAGAACTACAGCACATCACGAAAAACACCACCTTATCATGAAAGACCCACAGCATATCATGAAAAGGCACCACCTTATCATGAAAGAACTACAGCACATCACGAAAAACACCACCTTATCATGAAAGACCCACAGCATATCATGAAAAAGCACCACCTTATCATGAAAGAACCATCACATATAATGAAAAAAAAAACAATACCTTAACATGATAGAACCACAGCATGTAAGAAAAAAGCACCCTCTTATGAAACATGCCCACATAAGGCAGTTACGGCGCTCCATAATATTGGTAGCTTAAAGCTAATAGGTTTGGCAGGGCTTGCAATTTTTACAAACAAACAGCCTTGCATGTCCAGCTATTTTACAGTGAGTCTCAAACACTGGTTTGACACCTGTAATCGTGTGTGAATTATCCGGTTGGAGTGCTTTGTGTGGTTTTAGAAACATGGTCGTCAGAGTAGAGTGCTGAGTTTTGAGAATTGTAATCGTGTGTAAATTGGAGTGTTTTGTACGGTTTGAGAGAGGTAATCGTTTGTTTGAATTGTCCAGTTGGAGTGCTTTGTCGGGTCTGAGACACTCAATCGTTTGTTTGAATTGTCCAGATGGAGTGTTTTGTACGGTTTTAGAGAGGTAATCGTTTGTTTGAATTGTGCAATTGGAGTGCTTTGTCGGGTCTGAGACACTCAATCGTTTGTTTGAATTGTCCGGATGGAGTGCTTTGTTCGGTTTGAGAGAGGTAATCGTTTGTTTGAATTGTCCGGTTGGAGTGCTGTATTTCTTTTAAGAATTGTAATCGTGTATGAATTGGAGTGCTTTGTACGGTTTGAGAGACATAATCATTTGTCTGAATCGTCCAGATGGAGTGCTTTGTCAGGTTGAGAGACGTAATTGAATTGTCGGGTTGGTTGGATGTATTTATATGTCCGGTCGAGAATTTTTCACGTATTACAAGACGTCATCAGTTTTAGGTGAATCACCTCAAATTTGGACCTATGCTTAGCGCTCAGAGCCGTAGCAGTGAGTTTCCTTAACGTGCCATCACCTGTCGCGACACGGGACCTCTGTTTTTAAGATCATATCCGAAAGTCTCGTGATTCTCACTTCTAATGCCGAGCATTTTGCGAAGGAACAATTACTATTCATGTTAACGTCTTAGGTTTGATGCGGGCATGGCACGAGCGGTGCTCGAACACGTGATTTCACGGTTACAATACGAATGCTCTACCACTGAGCTACTGCGACCGGTAATTGTCAGATTGGAATGTTGTTTGAGAGAGATAATCGTTTGTGTGAATTGTCCGGTTGGAGTGTTTTGTCGGGTTGGCGAGACATAATCGTTTGTTTGAATTGTCCGGTTCGAGTGCTTTGTTCGGTTTGAGAGAGATAATAATTTGTATGAATAGTCCGGATGGAGTGTTTCGTCAGGTTGGCAAGACATTATCGTTTGTTTGAATTGTCCGATGAGAGGTCATCGGTATCCGGTTGAGAGATATACATTTGTTTGGATCGTCCAATTCGTATGGGGCACCAAATTAACATATAAGCTCAAATTATTAAAGGCATCTTTAATTATTTGAAAATATCATTTATTCAATTATTGCTCTCATCAGGTGAATTAATGCGCGCTTCAATTCAAATATTACTCTCGTTAGTTGATTTAATGAGCATCAATTGAATTGATGAGAGCAATAATTGATTTAATGCGCACATCAATTTAATCCATGCTTTCATCGATTGAACTGTTGCGCGCATTAATTCGTTTATGGGAGCAATAATTGATTTGATGCGCACTTCAATTTAATTATTGCTCTCATCAATTGATTTGATGTGCGCTTCAATTTAATTATTGCTCTCATCAATTGAATTGATGAGAGCATGAATATGGTGGAAATACTGCTCACACGATTTGATTTAGAGCTCTGTATAAATGATTTCATGATCTCTTTTATTCAGTTGAAAACATTTTTAATTAATTTAACAATGCTTTTGTACAATTAATGCGCTCAATAATTCAGAATTGAATATATCATTGATTATTTGACGAGATCTGTAATTGAATTATTGCGCGCATCAAATGATTTGATGATGTCTTCAAATAATTAAAGATGTCTTCAATTATTTGAAGGGGCCTCCGTGGCCGAGTGGTTAGAGCATCGCCCTCAAAATCACAAGGCCTCTCACCTCTAGTCTGCGCGGGTTTGAATCTCGATCGCGCCGGAAAATGTGAGAAAGTTTGCCAGTTTACTTTCGGGAGGTCGGTGGTCTCTTCCCGGGTACATCAGGGTTCTCTCCTCCACCAATAAAAACTGGACGCCACCAGATAACTGAAAAATTGTTGAGTGTGGCGGAAAACAACAATCAATCAATTATTTGAGTTTATGATAATTCGGCGCTCCATACATTCGATAGTCGTATTCGTGGTAATAGGTTTAACCAATTTGTTTGTATACAAAGAAAAGGAGCTACATGTACAACTGTCAAGAATCACATTTTGATTGCATATAAACAAAGTGCACCTCAGAAGTTCAGAAGGTATACCTATACAATTTATCATAGCTCTACCGGTCCTGGCCTGGTGCTTGTTATCCAATCTGTAGGTAAAATAATGCACGTGTGTACCGTGAAAGAATTATGGTTTAACTCCTTATTCCGAGCAATCGTGTCTGTAAGGTAATTTATCAGCCCATAAATATGCTTTAACTACAAGATGTCATTCCGGATGATACTTAGTGGAATAGTAACCTGCATGTATGTGTAATTTTTTTTTTAGTAAATTCCCTCCTAAAAGAGGAAGAAGCCTGCGGCAACAACAAAACCAAAAAAAGAAAAATAAGGAAAAAAAAACAAAAACAAAAAAACAAAACAAAAAAACAAAAAAAAACCAAAAAAAACAAAACAAACAAACAACAACAACAAAAAAAAACAAAGAAAAAAACACCAAAAAATACAAACACCCCACCCACCCCCCCCCCCACCCCCAAAAAAAAAACCCAAACAAACAAAAAAAAAAAAAAAAAAAAAAAAAAACATAATACATTTAATAAATTCATGTCACCCATATTGATTTACATGTATTTGATTTATATATGTTAATCTATAATTTTTAAATGGGATATTTACTCCAATACAGATTAAAATTGCTACAACGTAAATTGTAAAGTTAATGGTGGGATAGGAAGCCCGTTCCCTTCACGTTTTGGAATTTTTCATATATATATATATATATATATATATGTATATATATATATATATATATATTATATATATATATATATATATACATATACATATATATATATATATATATATATATATATATATATATATATATATCTTTTTTTAAAACTCACATTGATTGAATGCCATGTAGTATAAATTATAAATTCTCCAAGAGACCAGAACATATTTTCCTTATTTGAAAGTACTTCCTACGGGCCGGTCAGAGAGTATATTATCAGGACAGTACTTGAATGCTAAATTAAAACTGCTGATACACTGAATTTCCCGCTGAATCAAACCTTATTCTTTTGTTAAATCCGTCCAAACCTGTACCCTACCTTATACATCATATTTCAGGGTTTTGGGGGGTTATTTTGTATTTTTTTTTTGTTTTTTTTTTTGTTTTTTTGTTTTGTTTGTTTGTTTTTTGTGGTTTTTTTGTGGGGTTTTTTGTGTTTTTTTTGTTTTGGGTTTTTTTTTGGGGGGGGGGGGGGTGTCTCAGGTTCTCAGTGCCTAGCCACCGACCTTCAACAAGTACGTACTCGTGAATCGTAAGCTGCATACCATCGTTGTCTAACTGATTTTGTGAGATAGCCCAGAACTACAGTGTATCTTAGGACGGTCATGTAAAATTTGGCAAGGTGATTTAATTTGTGTATTCAACAGTATGTTTCGATTTTTAAAAATTTCATATAAACTTATGATGCGTTAAAATGTTTTGATATCAATGTTGCTTTTCTTTCCGCTTACCATCAGCATATAAGCCTATTACTTTTAAATGATATTCTATTTAATATAATTACACCTTTTGATATGTAATTTAATTGTTAAAATAAAACAATTTCTTAAAATGAAATTTTGCAGGTGCTTCAAATTATGTACCGCTTCATGTGATTGTGTGAGATATAACTAAGTCAACATATATAAAATGTAGATTTTCCACGATTATCTGAATGATCCATGGTAGGGTAGCAAACTTCCGCTCTCATCATGGTGGGTCAACAAGTGGAGACAGACGATATTCTAATCTTATGAACCTGTATTGTCAACTTTTCTCACTGCCAGACATTTGCAGTCCTCATTCACAGCATGCGTTTTGAGTGTTGACAGTTCAGTATATAAAGGGTACTAAACAAATACGGCAAGCCGATTGTGCCAAAAGTATATATATTTTTCTGTCGATCGAGATATTCATTATGCAAACAAACGAAGAAAAAAACCACAAAAAATGTATTAAACAAAGGGTCCACAATATCGAGTGCCAAATTAACATAAACTCAAGTAATTGAAAATATCTTTAATTATTTGGAGGTATCATCAATTCATTTGATACGCGCAACAATTCAATTAACATTTCTTAGTGTTAAAGTGTTAAAATATCTTCAATTCTGAATTACTGCTTCTTACATTAATTGCATTATTGATAGCATTAATTATTCTGCTGAATTGCGCGCATTAATTGAATTAATGTCTCTTCAAATAAATTAATAATATCAACAAGTGAATTGATGCGCTCTTCAATTCAACTGAAGAGAGCAATAATTAATGCGCGCATCATTCAATTAATGCGGGCAATAATTGAAATATTTCTCTTTCCGATTAAATTGTATACGTAGCGAGCATCAATTCAATTAATGTGCACAATAATTGAATCATTGCTCTAACTGAATTACTGATATCATTCATTCTTTTATAGATATCAACTATCTGATTAGAGATATCTTCAATTCAACTTATCCACAACTGGCGCATAGATTCCTGATACAATAACTAAAGATGTCTTCATTTGTATTAAAGAAATCATCAAATCATTTATACCGAGCTCTAAATTAATTTTCGCGAGCACTATTTTCACCACATTTATGCGCACCAAATTAATTAGTGCGCACCAAATCAATTATTGCGCACAATAACTGAAGTAATGATATTTTTAAATAATTAAAGATATCTTCAATAATTTGATTTTGTGTTAATTTGACGCTCCATACTTGTAATCTTAAACACCAATAAGAACCAAGACCTTATAACAGGTACTTCAACTATTCCTGCTAAACTGAGAAATTCGGAAGAAATATGTACTTCAAGTCTGTACACGAGAAATTTTGCAATTCCTTTCCAATTACCATAATATTGCCGGTGAAGGGCGGCAAAAGTTAGGCCTATACTCGGCGCTTATGGCCTTTGAGCAGGGAGGGATCTTTATTGTGCCACACCTACTGGGGCCTCGGTTCTTGCGGTCTCATCCGAAGGACCGCCCCATTTAGTCGCCTCCTACGACAAGCAAGGGGTACTAAGGATATATTCTAACCCGGACCACCACGGGCTTGTGCCATGGGTATATAAATATTGTGCCAAGGGTATATAAATATTGAACTATTAAAGGATTGTTAATGACAAAACTAAATATTATTTCTTCTTTCAAACTACATATGTAGTAACCTATAATGAATATACAAACAATGCGATTCATGGACTGGTTAGCAGCCTAGATTATCAACGGCGTAGCTCCGCACACAATGTATTTCAATTATTGTAACTCCGCCTTGAAATTCAATGGGGGGGGGGGGGGGGCAACCACTTTGAAATTAGATTTTATTGAAATATTGAAGCAAAAGAAAGATTGATTACTTGATAAATAGGCGCCCAACTAAAGGAATACATTATTCAGGCTTATATACCCCCAAAAATAATCTTATCGTGGGAGTGGGGGAGTAGAGAAGAGCATTCATCTTTCAACGCATAGGTATAATTTACGAGTTACAATACATACTCTTACCAGTCAGTGCTACTACCTGAAATAAAGTGGGAAGGGGGTATCACACAATATATCTTACTTTGCGAAATATTACTTTGTCTAAATAATTTAACATGTGGAAACAACGGAAAATGAATGTCAAAAATGGTGGCATCTCCCCACCCCACCCACGTTTATATGTGCTTATTATCAGATTAATTACTTATGCAACCAATCAAAACAACCCTATTACTTAGTAATATATTCCCTTCCTTCGTTTACAAGGAGAGGGTTGATAATAATTTTAATGTTTTGAAAAATAAATGTTTAGTATTGACCCTGAGTAACCTCTGGGTCGTTTTAGATCAATTGATTAGTTGTATTTCATACCAAAAATTTAAACTACTTCTAATCTAGCCTGAGCAGGCTCTTGTATAAGGTATTATCAATATGTCAAAGCTACAGAGACTCCAAGAGATGGCCAAAGTATAGAATATCGACTAATATAGTCTGTTACTTATTTAGCATCATTTAAAACATTATGCTGGCACTGAATGACCGAACTATAATTCCGTAAACTGTTAAAACTTGAACAGAAATCAATTACTTCTTTGCATGCAATTGCAAGATTGTGAAAATCCGGATGTATTGAAAAGTCAGTTCAAAAGAAAACCTATGCTAATCGTAGTCTTAATAGAGGAATAATAATTAAAGAAAATAAGATGTTCAAAGAAAAAAAAAGAAGAAAAGTAACTGTAATGAAAATAAAACGGGCCTTAGTTAAGTTTAGCTCGATTACATAACTAATATTATTCTAAAAGTGAAGGGGGGGGGAGGGGGTACACATGGTTTTGCTCCCCCTCCCAATTTTGAAATGTTAGGGCACGTGTCCCGACTTCCCACTCCCCTCTACGACATTGGTTATATATGGTTTTACGATCTGAAAACTAAAGCATTATATAATCTTATTAAGCACACTGATGTATATTAGCTTTTTCTACTAATAGCTAATTTACGATAAAGTAGATTTACCCCCTGAAGGGAAAGCTACCATATACAGGTATACATCCCCCTTTCCCGTTTTAGCAAAACAGTTTTACGGAGACCCAGTTGGGCTTTAGATAAACTAATACCGAAAATTAAATGTATTTCCAACCAAAAGTGTGTATTATTAACTTTTTAATGTTTTACTTTTGTCCTCCACTTTTAGCAAAGAGCGGAGGATAATTATTTGAGTCTGTCTTGCTGCCAATCTGCCCATTTACTGGAAATTACACATCCTTCAATATACACTGTATGTCGTATGTATAATTTACAAAATATTCATTTATAGTTTGATTTTGATTTCACAATGAAAAGAAGTAGTAATATGTCTTCTCAAATATTCCTAGATTTTACCAAAAATAGTCATCCATAAGCTTAATTTGAAGGAATTAAGGAGGAGGGTTCTACTTTACAGCAGATTTTCCGTCGTGTTCATTTGGCTATAACAGAGGGAAGATCTCGCTCTTGTAATCAGGTTTCGGGAGGTACTGGGTGTTTTGTGCTATATAGCAGTTCCTCGGGGGGGGGGGGGGGGATGGCTAGGGGAAAATGCTACTATGCAACACCAGTATATCTTCAAGTAACTATACCGAAGTTATTTACAAATTATATTACAATCTAAAGGACCATGACTCAGCTTTTCTCTTTATTATCAATGATAATCTTTCATATTTCATTTAAAAATTATTTTTGAGAACTTGGTATGCCTGTGTTGTAGCACAGACCTTTCCAAATCAGTGGTACGGTCAAGAGTAATCTTAGGCGCACTGACACATGAACAAACACACGTCAAAACAGCTGATAATGTGATAGTCCTCTTACCAACACAAAACTGCCTCATGATTCATAAAATAACCGTGTGGCATATCTCTCTTCATGTACTTCAAAGTCAACTTCACGAGTTTTTATTTTCTTAAAACCTTTTGAGACACACTGTTTCATTTGAGATTATAGAATCTAGCACAATTCATTTTCCATTTCAATTCATTTTTGTTATCAGAAGAAATTTATCGGAGAGAGAGAGAGAGAGAGAGAGAGAGAGAGAGAGAGAGAGAGAGAGAGAGAGAGAGAGAGAGAGAGAGAGAGAGAGAGAGAGATGACCTTGACCTAGTAATGAGCCAATCTGTTTCTATTTTGTTGACCTTGTTTATTATGTTATCTATGATATAGTCGCACCTTGTTAAGTCGTTGATAGTGACTCCTAAATATTTGAAGCTTTTTAAGACCACTATGGGTCTCTATGAGAGAATAGGTTGGAACTATCATCACTATATAATATTATCATACAGTCACCATCTATGTTTATAACCATGTCATTTACATAACACTAAAACAACAGAGGACCTAAGAGGTTTCCTTGGGGCACACAGCAGGTAACAGGGTTTGAGTGTGGTAGAATACCGTCTTACCATATGTGGTGCCTTTCATAGGTATGATTTAAATCAGTGAGAATCATTGACCATTTTATCGAGTTTTCCGCATAAAATTTCGTGATCTACAATATCAAAGGCTTTTTAGAGATCAAGCATGACCATTCCTGTAAACATCCCTGTAGCATTTTGATTCCTGATATGATCTAGAGGATGTATTAAGCATGTATCTGTGGAGTATTTTCCACGGATCCCTGACTGAAATTCATACTACATATTGTTTTCTATAACAAAGGTGTTGAGTTGACTATAAACACATTTTCTAGTACCTTTGAAATAATAGTTTTAGAATACTAACTAGATGATACATTTATAGTTTCCAGCATCAAGTTGGCTACTTTTCTAATATAAGGTGGTATGGGTCAGAATAAACCCTTAATAAACTCAGCAGAAATCAATCACAAAGATTTTAACATTTTATTTACAATTACTTACTGAAAAATATATTAATGAAAAAATTATTAATTTACAATAGGTCTAATCTAAGTTTACAAAAATCAATGTCTCATGTTGGTTTTCGACCGAGATGAATTCACACACAATACTATTACAAATCGACTGTCAAGTCCAATCAAAGTAATCTTCAGATTTAGCTTAATATATCCTACTGAGTGCTTACGAGTGCTTAATACCACAAAATTTACAATGTATTTATGCTAACAAATAAAGTTTCCAGAGCTTTAGTTTGTAGAACGTACAGTGTTATGGCAAAACAAGTGTTACGTCATCTTTATACTGAAGTGACAAACATCGTTTTAAAGATAGAACATCTCGAATTGTGTCTAGGTCACAGGTGTCAATCAAGTACAAATGCATTTCACAACAAAGGGTTTTACTCTTGCTATTTTCATCTTAGATGAAAGAATACATTTTATAAGTGATCAGTTAGTTATAGATATGACTGGCTGCTTGGCAGGTATCTCAACAAGGCCTGTACCTTTTGAGATGTATAAGAATATAATTCTTCATATACGAACTCCTCTGACACTGGATTCAAATTAACATATTATCATTTCTCAAAAGATAAAAAAAAAGTCAAAAAGAGTCTGATATATAGGTAAAACTTCCTATAGAAATATTAGATGCTTCTGTAATAATAAAATTGTTAAGATTATCAGCTACTTTCTTTGTATCATGAATTTATCATCAGTGTTCAAAACAATTTTTCAGCTTATTTGAAATATGTTCTGCTTTGGTCTTTTTTGTTGGGGGGGGGGACTTTCTTTGTAATAAATTTCTGACAGGGTGTACGTTGAAAAATCAGTTGCATCCTTGCTTTTATTAAAAACATTTAACAATCTGTCTCTTTCCTTAATCAGTTCTGAAATTTCTGATTTTAACCATGGCTCTGTCTTTTGTTTAATTCGTATTTCTTTCTTTGGAGCACATTTATCAACAACATTGAAATAAGACACTCTAATTTTCTCCTAACTTCACCCATGTCATCTAAACGCAATCATTCCAGACTATATTTTCTAGTGCATTGATGAACAAATTGGTGTCAAAATTTTTTCATAGACCTAATATTGACCTTTTTATGACTTCTAAATTTCTCCTTAGATATTTTAATTTCGAGAGCAGTATATCAAGTTGTGGTCATTAGAATGGGCCAGATTGGATCATTATCAGTTTATCAGTTACATTGCTCAGTATGTGGTCTATTGAAGAAGCAGTTCTTTGCGAGTCCTGTATGTTCATTTTATAACTTGGGTATGTCTGAAAAGGTTTAGGAAATCTTTAGACAAATCGGATAGAACTGATACCGGTATTTTGTTTTTCACACAGATGTTGAAGTTTCATGATATTATGATATATTTTTCCGCATTAGAATTCAACAGATCTTATTCGAAACTGTCTAAAACTTCACTATCTTTGGGAGCTTTGTATATAGTACCGATAGAGATGGGTGTCTGTTAGGCAGATGTGTGGCAGCCCATATGGCCTCAAGATCTTCTGTTGGTTGATCTGACTTCGTGAATGATCTTCTCCTCTGTCTTTTATATTTCTGTCCTTCCTTAAGATTGAATACTCTTCCATTGTCAATTTCAGCATCACAAACAATATGGTCAAGCCATGATTCACTGATAAATATTATTGCGGCTTTCGTATATTGTGCTAGTTAACGGGTTTAGGATACTTTCGACAAAAGAGACCTTGCATTAATTTGGATAATGTGCATACCCCTTTTTTCTTGAAACATAGAAAGGATTTACATTTGATTCTGGTATATTATATTCATCCTTGCAGAAAGTTCTGTTTGAACCCATTGTTGTCAATAGCTTAATGGATCATTTTTTACAAGCAATGTGAGTTTCTGCAAACTCTTCATAATTCTCATTTGTAATATGCAGTGTACAGTGTACCTCAAATATGGATCCATTTATGACACCCACCACAGGTAAATGTACACCGTATTTAACTTGTTATTTAACATGGTTTTCTAAGGAGTGAATTAAAACACGTCCAATGAGCTGATCCACACTGCACCATGTGATCATGATTAATTTCAAGAAGTACGAGTTATTAGCCCAAAATTTAAATACGGCAAGATTCCGAATTATGTGCTTTGAATAAAGTATAAAGTAGAAAAATGGCAGAGTAAACAAGAAAATTTTCCCCAAATCAACCATCTAGAAACATATGACATTTCAACATTTTACGCGACTTTTTCAATGCAAATGGAACAAGTAAAATTCATTTTGTGATCAGTCATCCAAAAATTACATTATAATTGTACTTTGTTAAACATCACTCTGATTCCACACAGTACTCTGAAGATGATATTAAAATTAAGATGCTGGGGTTCCTCATTGACACTATCTACGTAGTCTTTGGTGATCAGGTCTTCCAACAGTTTGTTGAAATTCCCATGGGCACGAATTATACTCCTTTATTAGCTTATCTGTTTTTATATTCTTACGAGGCAGAATCTATTCAAAAGCTTTTACATGAGACGACAAAATCTCTAGCTGGAGCCTTCAACTCGACATTTAGATATATTGTCAACGTTTGATCTACTAACAATAATCATTTTCATTTATATGTCGATTCGATATATCCCAGTGAACTTAACATAAAAGACACCACAGAGTCTTCCACATCTTCTTCTTACTTGGATATTTTATTGAATATAGATGTTAAAGGGAAACTGAAACTCAACATTATGACAAACGGAATGACTTCGATTTCTCCACCGTCAACTTCCCATATTTATGTAGCAGTATTCCATTATCACCTACATGTGGTGTTTATGTCTCTCAACTGATTCGACACTCACGAGCATGTTCTGCGTATAACCAGTTTTTAAAATCAAGATAGGCTATTGACAAAAAAGGGTTTAAACAGTCTCATTCAAATCAGCATTTAGCTAATTCTATGATGGTTATAACGATCTAATTTACAAATACCATAATACAACCAGTCTTAGGTCGAATGCGGGCCTCCGTGGCCGAGTGGTTAAAGCATTTTCGCTCAAAATTACAAGCCCTCTCACCTCTAGTCGGTGCGGGTTCGAATCCCGCTCGCGCCGATATATGTGAGAGAGTTTGCCAGTTTACTTTTGGAAGGTCGGTGGTCTCTTCCCGGATACATTGTATCTGGGTTCTTTCCTCCACCTACAAAACCTGGACGCCACCAGATAACTGAAAAATTGTTGGGTGTGGCGGAAAACAAACAAACAATCAATCGAATGCTATCTGACGTGTTTTATACCAATTGTTATGCCATCCTGTACTAATTTGAGTACGGATTACTCCGTTTACCTAATCAAGATATAGAGCTCACGGTGGGTGTGACTGGCTAACAGAGGATGCTTACTCCTCCAAGACACCTGATCCCACCTCTAGTGTGTCCAGGGGCCCGTGTTTGCCCTCCTCTTGATTTTGCATTCTACAAGTGATTTAACATAACTACCGAAACTTGAAAGAAATTTGATTAATGCACTATACAATAGCTGTAATGCAGAACACAAGCTTTTCAATTCTTGCAAGGTTAAATTTCAAGACATTCCAAAACAGTGTATAAAATACTGTGAAATCATTAATGTTCGTGGGTAGTTAAATATTTACTAGTTCGTGGGGATGGAATTTCGAGGGTTATCGTCATTCCTAAAATATACATTACACTATAGAAGCTATTGCAAAGCGTAACTGGGGACGTAAATTCGTTGGTAAAAGGTATCCACAAAATCCACGAACATTCAGCCCCCATGAACAATAAAAATTCCACAGTAATTGAGGAAATATTAAAACTTAAAACTACTGGTATAGATAAATAAGAAGATTTTTTTCACATAGAGTAACCTCCTCTTGTTAATTTCATGTGAAAAAATTTATCTGTATATGTATCTATCTATCTGTCTGTCTGTGTGTGTGTTATGCTGTACATTGTTTAATGTCCCGCTCGAGAAATTTTCATTCATATGTAAACGTCACCAGAGCCGGTGAAAGGCTGCAAAAATTTTGACCTATGCTCGGCACTTACTGCCTTTGAGCAGAGAGGGATCTTTAACGCGCCCCATACCTTCTGTGACACGGAACACACACAGAGAGAGAGAGAGAGAGAGAGAGAGAGAGAGAGAGAGAGAGAGAGAGAGAGAATAATTCAACGGTTTAATTTCGGATTAAAACTTATTTATGAAATATTGTTCTTTGGCCCGCCGTGAATGTTCATTTTCCTCCATAACTTTATAAAACGGGAAGATTGAAAATTTGTCCTTTGCTGCACACATCAAAGTGCACGCTGTAGGTGGTGTTCCTAACGAGTCTATCCCTTATCTTTTGTTCATAAACACGCACTCAGTCCGACAATTTATATCCCGTTTGACCAATTTTCTCCGCATTCTTTGCAGGTCATGCAATATATGACATTTCGGGTTTTAAACTTCATATTTGAGTAAAAGTCATTCCGTTTTTGAAAGTAATGGAAATTCCGGTTTACATAAAATAACAAGTTTCACAACGCAGATTATTCAAAGGCGTAAATTTGAATTTAGTAAATTTATCCTTTAAATTCCACGATTGCAGATAAGCCCATAGATTACAAAGTGCACGAGACATCTCTCTCTCTCTCTCTCTCTCTCTCTCTCTCTCTCTCTCTCTCTCTCTCTCTCTCTCTTATAAAATGAACTGTAAATGCTATGGCAAATATATTAGCATTGATTTATAATCTTTTACATCTGATTGAGGGATATCTATCCCTTACGTTTCTCTAACATTAATGAATCGTTTTCTGTCAGAATTTTAAGACCGCAATCCGAAATGTTACGTAGACTCGCTTCATTTAAAAGTACTCCCCAAAATTGATTTTTTCAAAACACATAAAGAATTGCCTTTTCTCATGACTTTTGGTATTGAAAATGAATTTTTTTTTTTTGTTTATTGACATAGTTGTAAAAATCTTTGCTTTAAACTATAATCCATATTCGCCCACTTTGTGAAACAGAGTTGGAAATCCAATTTTAATTCGATTGATTTAACGTACTGAAATATAGAGCTAATATTGCATTATAACTTCTTTGAATGTAATTAAAAAGAACAGACACTGAATCAATGCAAAGAGTTTTGTTTTAATTCATAACGAAAAGTTCTCTTATTTTCTTTGCCATATTGACCAAATGATATATTCGTTAATGTTAAAACTCCGCGAAATGGCTTTGTATCTCAAAATTAAAGCTATTAGTACTGTAGTTTAAAGTCTCTTTAAAATTATCTCTTGCCAGACCCGAACCAGATCACTGAAGATACTAGGCGCCAATCTTCCGATTTACGTACAAATTAACATTGATATTCTGCTGTGTTACCAAAAGATGACTGTTTTCCTTCCTAAATCACTCTGTAAAACATTTAATTTAATTAGAATTTAGACTCATTATGGGTGCTTCTGTCATTCTTCTAATAGACATTCTTGTTATCTTTTTAGGACCTATAGCTGCAGAACCGTAACTCGGGGGTGGGTGTTGCGGTGGGGTAGGGGGTAGATAGGCTATCTAGCTGCGGTAAATATAAACCTTTGATTTACAGCGCAATTTATTAATCGATTTTATACCGCTGTCTCAAGAAGTTGATTTTAAAAAATAGTATATTTTTCCTATTACACTTGTGTTAGGACGCACCTTCAAACAGTTATTAAAGCCCTATTCGAACTGAAAACTCACATTTTCAATTCAAAAAAATTCGCCTGTTTATGCATTAATGTTAGGTTGTCAGTTATTTGTTTTTCATCTTGATGCCTTGGTATGAAAATGCTGGAACCTGAACACCTGAATCGTGCACAGAAAAAGTTGTGCTGTACATCGAAGGGTTGTATTCACGGTGGATCTGTTGGTCTGTAGTTTATTACCCCCCCCCCCCCCCCTCCCAATAGAACTATAGCTCTGCATGCACATCTAGGATCTATCCCAAATGAGCTGCAGACCAGAAGAGATTTTAGTGCGAAACAATAATTCATACTTAAATATAAAGTCAAAAATTTTACATTGTTTCAATACTCTCATATCTAGAATCCCACATTTCAATTTGTTCGTGATGAACTATAGTCCATAGTCCAAGCTCTGATGGCCAGCTTCCTCGAAAATTTGTTTGGCAAATGTAACTTACAATGGAGTAATTCACGATGCAGTATATTAATTAGTTTAAAGAGGATATAGCGAATGCATACATGCAAGGGTTTTCTTTCGCAAGAAAAGGAATGTCTAATTTCTATTTTGCAACAAAAACTCTTGCCAGACCGCTTTATATCTAAGAATTGAAGCAATGGCGATTTAGTGCCAAGTTTATTAATCAATGTGAGCCTATCAAACAACAGCTGCATGCAGTCATGAATTGTATTGAAATGGACCAACCACTGATATTTAGCCAACTTCCCCAATTTTGTTCCATAGTCGCAACGTTGAAAAAGAGATCCATGGGCCACAACGCTCGCTTGACCCTGCTGTTCTTCAAAAGATTTTAACCCTTTAATCCCATGACAAGATTTAACCACATATTATGACCCCAACCTAACCTCATGGGATTTTTACCGAACTGGAATCCATGCATCATGATGTTTTAGCATCAATATGACTAACATGGCCTTGCTGTCCTGAAGAAGATTTCTTTTTAAAGATTCCCCCTTATATTTATTTTCCCCTTATGTAAATTCATGTATTATGTGAAATTTTATCTCCGATTTCGGATCAAAATTTTTGCATATAAATATAGCGATTATCGAATAAAAATAAAAATTTTCGCGTATAAATATCAAGATTATTGAATATAAATCAATATTTGCATATAAATATTAAGATTATCGAATGCATAAAAAAAATTCACATATTGAATATCAAGATTATCGGATATAAATCTTTTTGGTTTTTTGCATATAAATAACAAGATTATCAAATATAAATCATTGAGATTTTAGCATATAGATAACAAACTTATAGAATATCAATCAAAATTTCGCATATAAACCAAGACTTGTATAATATTGCAACGTTTTACAAGATATATTCCTTTGGCACCCACATTCCTGCAGAAAATAAGGAAACAATGCATAGTTTATAAAATTAAAAACGGCCTAACCCTATTCATCTACAAACACTCATTCCCCTATTGTTAGTGAGCGAACAAATTATAATTTAAGAAATTCTTCCAACTGCACTGGCCCTTTTTATCGGCTACAAAGTACTATAAAGTCATTTATCCCATATACTTTATCTTTATGGAATGAACTTCACCCGACCATTCAAAACCAAAATTCAAACAAGTCTTTCAAAAGTTCGCTACTAAACACAAACAAATCTGAAGCCCCACCTAACTACGTAAACCATGAGGAAAAGGAAATTATCCGTTACCCTCACTCGATAAAGACAGGAATGTACGTAATTAACGCTGATTTATTTAGAGTCAACCTTTCTAGCTCCCCTATCTGTAGGCGTGGTGATGGACATGAAAACGGCTACCATTTCTTTGCTATTTGTTCTATGTATAGTATGGAACGTGATCGCTTGATTAACAAACTCATTGATTTTTACCCTTTAATAGTTGAGACTTCACTGACTGGAAATCTATCGTTTGACGAAAACTAAAAGAGTGAATGATGAGGTTCTCAAATACATTGAAAATACCAAACGATTCATATAACAAACACTTATCTTCACAATAGATAACTGCATGCATACAGTGAACTCCAGTCCTATGGATGCAATACAGGATTCGAGTGTCCCCCTCCCAGTTCACTTGCACTCCATCCCCCAATACAACTTATCTGTCAACGCATTTGATTAACAAAACGTATTACTATAATCATGTATCATAACAGAAAACTGTCACTATTCTTCACTACATTTTACATGCCACCACGTTATGTATATTAATTACTAGCTGGAGAAGGCATTAGTAAGTTGGTATAACCTTTGTCCTAATGCTATTTGTCTATAATTGATGACAATATACTATGTTTAAACTAAATTCCTGCAGAAATCATATCTATATTATACTGATAAATGGACGCTTAGGTTATTTATTTACATCATCATCTAGATGACGTCTCGCGGGATTCGCTAAATGACACTGGGCTCTGGAATTGTAGCTGAAACTGTCCATTTTTTTTTTTACAGTGCTCTGAAAACATGCTACTCTGAGATTGGATTTCCTGTTCGTGCCCCCTTAAGATCGTTTAAAGATTGTTTGCCTTTGTTATACAATTCGCATCTAGTTCCAATGTGTTTTGATTGATCTCTCGTATTACCGTGTCGTACTTGCGTCAGAACTTGACGTTGACGTGGACAACCATGCTCTATTGGATCGACATATATTTCTCACGGCCGACAGACATTGACAGCTTCCAAATGAAATCGGATATCACAGAGTCGCCCGGGGTACAAAACGCATCCCTGTGTGACAGTGGGACACGTGATGTATGGTCAGTCACGTTTTCTACTCTGTGTTTAGTGGTATCATTCTATAGTCGACACTGTTAAACCTATTCCACACCTTTCGTTTATATGTACCTGCAATTCTCTTTAGAGAAAGTTTATGGTAGTTAATGGTTAGTCTACGAGAGAATACTTAAATTCGAAAACAAGTAAACCTATGTAAAACTTCTTTAATGTGAACCAACATATTATGCATGTACTTAATGAATTTTCAATGCTTTGATTGAGGAAGGGGCGATAGGCGAAGATGTATACGTCGGTTTATACACTGCAGCAGTGCAAAAGAGGAGTGAAAGTAGCTCACATACACGGATGTCAACAGAAACAACCCCCAGTGTTCAGCAAAATTGCAAATTAAATGTATCGTGATTCTATCGTATATGTATGAAATTGGATAAATTATAGATTTTCAAAATTTTCATTCAGTTTTGCGTCCCAAATCTGATGGAAAGTGTTCGCTTTTGTTATTTTTGAAATTACACGAGTATATTGAATATTGATGTCAATCACTGAAGTAAAGTTGCAATTTCCGCTACTTCCGTATTGTCTACTCTCTCCCAATAACTTGCCAGCCCTCATAACTAACTCCAAACGGTCAAGCTGTCCAATGCTGCCTATTGATTCTCTCGGTTTCCATTAGATAACAAACGAGGTGGATTTTCTGGAACAGGAATTTTCTCGTTTTCCAGACAACTTCAATTTTTAGACCTGATAAATCAATTCACGGAAAACAGGTTTCCTCAGCTGTTGAAAGTGAATTTAGATGCCGAGCTGTTGATTGCAATGATTTGGTTTTAAGAGAAATCATATACATTTAAGCAGATGTTCGAGAAGACCTTTTTTTCGTTTCATAACTGAAACACTATGTAATGTGGTAGTGTTGGAATGTTTTTGTCAGGTAATCACTGCCTTTTTAAGATTATCATCATCATTGGTTGTTGTTGCTAGTTTGAATGCCACATGTCAATATATAATCATATGTCAAACAGTCTAAAGGTTTTGCACACAAATCTTGCTAACTGAATACATTCATTTGACATTCGCCATTTACCGCCATTTACAAAAGTTTTGTTAATGTCTATAAGTGTATATACTCGTACCTATTAAAATCATATTTGTTTAAAATCACATCGCACTGCCCATGGCAAGTGCAAGCATGATTTACAAGAATGAAATAATAATTCTTTTTTAAAAAAAAAAAAAAAAGCTGAGGAACCAATAAGTTTTGATATCTTTTTTTTATCCCTTGTAAAATTGAATTTTACGCGGACTCCGAATGAATCTTCTATGATAGCTTAAAGGAAGACAGGGCGTATCACAAAGGTAGCAGTGCAAATAGCAGTCAGTGATGTCACCAGAAGCCGGTTGATGAAGTTATCAACGATCTATTAAAAATATGTTGCTCTTAAATTGAATTCATAGAACCAGAGAGGCGTTGTCCATAATGAGGTTACTTTGTGGGGGAAATGTAAAGATGATAGAGCGTGGTCGATATAGGTTAGAGTATGATGGATAGAGCAAACTGAGTGACAGTAACTCGTCTCTTAATTGGATTTGTTACATATGACATTCGCGATATTTTTGAATCAACTCTGGCAAATCATAAATGTCTAGAAAAAAAAACCCAAAAAACATGTATTATTTTTGAATATTTTAGACTTTCTATATTTTTAGCATCGCGCAATGAAATTCAATTAATATTGAAAATGGGTAAGGTGTGGCTTTTCACTTCTTTGCGTCAGGTAGAAGTTTTAAAGAATTCATTTTTGAGGAATTTAAGTCATTTTATAAACAAAGGGACTGGACTTGTCTTGAAGCTTATTGAGAGGGGGACGACATTTTCACTTTAAAAAGTTGCTATATTTAATTTAATTCTTGTAACAGGATGTACAATAAAAGAAACATTATAAATGATTTTGTAATGTTTGTGTACTGATCACGTGTTCTCGATATGTACTTTTTTTATTCAATACAAATATTTTCAAATGCTTATTTACTTCAAATATTAATATCTTTTGATATTGATAAACATTCTATTTTAGGGTGATTGATGCTTCTTAACTTGTAGGTATCGTATGTGATTATACACCTGTAAAGAATCTCAGTATACAACAGTCATCTCTATGTAAAAAAAAAAAAAAAAAAAAAAAAAAAAAGAATAAAATAAAAAAAAAAAAAAAAAGAGCAAAAACAAAAAAATAAAAAACCAAACAAAACAAAATAACAAAACAAAAAAAGAAAACAAACAAAAACCAAAAAAAACTAGAATGAATCTTTCATCAACCACCTAGCCTCGTTAAACAATCAATATACTAACAGTACATGCAAAATGAATAAATAAAATAAAATACAATAAAATAAATAATAACCCTGTTTATTGGTTATCTATTTTTGTATCGTTTTTATGTTATTTCAAACCAGGCAGAACTCTCGCTTTTATCTGTTTCCTACAGCTGATGAACTGCATGTGTTATGGAAGTGAAAAATGGCAGCAGAACCCAATACAAGTAGGTTAAATCTCATTCATAATTCAACAAATCGGTGACTACGTGTGAAGCAAAGTGAACACCATAACAAGTGGAATATTTTGGAGCAAGAATAACAAAAATTACTATAGTTACGGCCTGTGACATTGTTCATGGTAGAAAAAGCAAGCAAGGGAAAGAATTGTTGTTTTGGTGTACATAAATTTCAATAATGACAAAGACATTCACCAGAGCAATAATTTTAGTTGAATTTTAAAAACTCACATAATATAATATGAAGCTGTATTGTTCAAATGTTATACATGTAGCATTTCATTTATGGTGATTCGATCTTCGTAGGAATGATGCTGTAAAAACTTAAACACTAATGGAATATTAACCTGGCCTTGGTTTTCAGTGCTGTTTATGAGCTAGACAAGTGACAAATGACGAGATACCACTTTTCTGTTATTCGTTTATTTATCAAAGCAGCATTTATAGTAATGGCCTTTATTACAAAATTAACACTGACACAACAGCTATATAACTGGGCTGTGGGGTCTAGGCATAATTATTGATACACGTGGCATGTTCTCAGGATTATTCTGATTCTAGTTTAAAACGAACAGAAAAAAAGCCTAGGTTGTTTCGGAATTACAAATTGACATGTGATGTGTATCAACGATTCCCCGAGCATTACACACTGTATCAGAAATGTCGATGAGAATACAATATTTAAGAAAAACTTCACATCCATCGTAAAATTCATACATGTTTCGAAATATAAAGCATTCATGTAAGTCAAACTTTTGTCAAATTTATACAAACAAAAAAATTCAATATAGTGAGAAAATCTAAACAAGGAATTTAGATTAGATTTCATGTTATTGGAGATTATCCATATGATCGGGGGGAAGGGGTTTGACGTGTCGTGACGAACAATTGAGCAGGTGTAAGCGCTTCAAAAATTGAATTAAATCAGGAAGCTAAATGTTCCCACTGTATCCTGAATGGATCGTCAGACTGAGGCATAAAGACGAGCTGATCAATACTAAAGGACAGTATCACTTGCAGCAACCAAGATTCTATGCCGACTTTTGAATCGTCGCTAACATTACTATCTCTGTTCTTTGAGGTCCTAAAGGGCGCTAAAACATTATTTTGTAAATTCGCTTAAGTATATACATACTTTAAAAAATTGACTTTAAAGATTATGTTGAGTTGTTCATTTTTTGTATTTATTCTTTATATATATATATATATATATATATATATATATATATATATATATAACTATAACACAAGAATAAATTTTTAAAAATGAACATTTTACTGTTAACGCTTTCGGCTTGACTTCAATGCCTCTTCAGACAGTGCATGGTCATTTTATAACTGTCTGAAGAGATATTAAAGCCGAAAGCTCTAACAGTGAAATGTATTTCGAGTTTTGTGTTTCTTGACTTTTATCATTGGATATATTTGCTATATCAAATACTGCACACACACACACACACACACACACACACACACACACACACACATATATATATATATATATATAACATGCCCAGTGTTTGTCTGTTATGCGCGTCCCTTGGAGTGGTTTTGTACAGGTATTACTGGGTATATTGCATGGTCATTAGTGAGCAAAATATTCAATATTTGAAACTGGCCGCTCCATAAGACAAAATTAGAAACGACAATTCCATTATTTTCACACTAAAAAAAAAGACAAACCAAAAACAAAACAAAAAACAAAAAAAAAAACAAAATAAAAAAACAAAACAAAAACAAACAAACAACCCCCCCCCCCTATATAAATTCCTATTCCGGTTATACTGAATCGACGGTTTTGGCCTAAAGTTAAAATATTGAAAAATTATATGTGGTAAAAGTATGGCTGTACATGATATTTTCAAAGGTATGAAGAAACCCAGTTTCTTATACGTACAAAATCATTTTTGTTTATGAAATACATGTACATATGCTGTCCACCCCAGTCGTTAGTGCAGTAGATATGTATGTATAATGTCAAAGTTATGTAATCGTGATCGTATTGTGTTCTTAGATGTACACTGCACATGTACCTCTTCTCTAAACCATAGATGCAATTTTAGCTAAATTTGGCATAAAGCATCTGAAGATAAAGGGAATTCTCTCTGATTCGAAATAAGAGACGTATTACTTTCCGGGTGGGGATATAATCAAAGATAATTGAAATTGTCTCCATTCATGTTTTCTGTAACGAGAAAGTACTTCATCCTCATTCATGGGTTTAATTTCAGTGGAAAGCCGGCAGATATTCCGTTACTCGATGACGACGCTGTACATGTTATTACTTCTCACCGCGGGATCGCTGTGTCACTGGCGTTATAACCTCTTTGGTCACAGATTTTTACTACAACCATAGTAGTACATCGATATTCGAGTAACGATTTTACATATTTATATATGCATTACAACATATAAACAGAGGTTGGAATTGTAAAATATGAAGATTCTATACTAAAAAAGGGGATTCCAACATGTCAGTGTTTTAGAGACTGTCTATTCGAACCACCCCTTCTGGAACCTTATGTAAGATTGGGACAGTTTTCAATATTAGCTCTTGGATCCAGTAAATCATCGTGGGAGTGTAAGATAAAAAAAACCAAATGATAATAATGATAATGAAATTAAATTAAATTTTAAAATAATATATATATAAACAAAACAAAACAAAACAACAACAACAACAAAACAACAAACAAACAAAACCGGAAGTTCTTTTTATTTTGTTTCATCATTAATGGGGGGCATAGGTGTTCTACTGTAATTTTGTAATTTACTGGGTGGGTGTAAATACAAAAATTATATTGGCATAGGCAAAATGGGAGAATGAAACGCATGTATGTGATAGAAAGTTGTGGCTGGCCTGAGTTTCAAACGGGAGTTCGAACGCCTCACCCTCCGGATCCACCCTTGTCATAAATATATTAATTTGGATTTATCTGATCGTAAAAAAAATGTTGTGAACATAATTTGGCATTCTGAAGCTCGGTATGCATTAGAGTTGGTAATTTCGTGTTGATTAAGTCTCCATGATACTGACATCACCTCCCAACATAGGCAGAGTATACAAAACGGTTTTTCCCCAAGCGAACTCTCCCGATGGCCAAATACGATACAAAGTACATTGCCGTCCTCGTAAATCATTGGAACATTCGTTCGATCTTATCATTTTTCTTTTCATGGAGTACTCCTGGGATAATATTTTAATTATCTCCCGATGAATAGAGAGGGCACTACACCTATTTATCTATACACTTACATGCACATACTCTTCCAATGTAACAGAAAAAAAATGTATGTGACAGCGCACTGTTATTTTGATAAGCGAAGTTTGCAATACAATCAAAACCGTTTTTAGAAATGTTTCGCACAAGCACGCATTTGCAATACCGATGCATAAATGGATTGATGTATAAGGGCTATCTGAGAACAGCATCTTAACGCCCGTTCATATTACAGGGATAACAGACGCTGCTTGATGAACATAAAAATCACGGGATGAAATTCAACTGTAGCGAGAGTGACGAAAGCAGTGTGTCTTCTGCTCTTTGACGATGGGAGAGATTCCGGAGAACACTTGCTTTTATGACGATATCGGTGATACCAAAGATACAGTGGACAAGTTTATTTAAACTATTGATGGAAATCTCAGTGCAATTGCCTAGCTCATCAGGCGCTTAAGCTAACCAATTGAAGGCAATCACATACATTCGCCTCTATGATTTGTTACAAATTTGGAAGATACATTTCACTTGGAGACAAAATTTGATTGGCTGACTCTATTCGGAAATTCTGAACATGGCTATTCATCAGTACCATTCTCGTGAAGCTATTAATTATAGCCTTGAAAATAATACAAATCAGTCTGATATAGGTACCTTTAATTTGACAAGAGATACCTTTATTGGACTGGCTGTTCTATACGCCTTTACCACTATTTTAGCCATAGTTGGAAATCTATTGGTGGTCGTCGTGTTCATAAGAGGAAAGCGGTCACGGACAGATTTGCGCCATTTTTTGATAAATTTAGCTATTGCGGATTTGTTAATGGGATTATTTTGTATGCCTTTCACTTTTGCTGATGCTATATACAATATGTGGATTTTTTCTGCACCAGTATGCCCCATTGTTTTGTGTATACAAATCATTTCAGTTGCTGCAAGTGTTTTTACAAATATGGCCATTGCAGTGGACCGCTTCATTGTAGTTACATACCCTCTGAAACACCGTTTCACCCAAGAGCGCTCCAGATATATAATTTTTGTGATATGGACAGCGGCTGCGGCCTTATCCTCTGTGCAGTTATTTGTTGGGAGGGCACATAACGAAGGCATGAATGGTCACCTTGTATGTGACGAAATATGGCCCTCCAAAAAGTCCAGAAAGATTTACACCATCACAGTGTTGTTGAGTACTTATATTATACCTTTGGTGATAATCACGGTGGCGTATGCGGTAGTGGGATTCTTACTGTGGAAGAGAACGCCACCTGGGAACAGGGACCACTTCAGGGACTTCCTACAATGGAGATCCAAAATAAAGGTAATGAACTGTCTGTCCGCGGGTTCTACTGGACTAAGATAAATTCTTTGCATACTAGTTACCTAATAATTACATATTGCAGATCGATGAATAAATAAAAATTATAATTTATATACTGTTAACGAGCGATAACGAGGATTGACAATTATTTTGACCCTTACCTATTGAAGTTCAATAGGATAGATATATTCATATTAAAATTCCAACAACTTTATAACTAGTGCTATCACGGTTAACCGAAAAATCAGCTGACCGTGGTAAAAATTACACTCGGTTTGGTTTATATTTTCCGGATTTCGGTTCGGTTTTGTTTACGTTTTACAATATCCCATGATGTTTGCTACAAGCGCTGTGATTGGTTCGATAATTTTATCAATGTTATTCTAACCAATGGAATTCCATGCAAGATCGGTAATGTCAAACAAAAAATGGCGCAAGGGTGGGGTACTTTAATTTTGTAAGAAAGGGAGAGTAATACGTTTTTACAGTAACAAATCAATCACAGTCTGCAGAGTGTGCAAGTGCGAGTTTTAGTATGCAGTAGGATCGCTAGAGCATTCGTTTCGTTATCGGGAGGCCGTGCATTCGAACTGCACTCAAATCTGAGACGTAGAAATACGTCTTGATTGCTCTTTCGCCAAACGCTCTGCATTATAAGTAAGAGTCAAAGACCTTTCGAATACAACCAGAAAAACGACGCAGCAGGCGTTGGCATGTTTAAGGAGTCTCATTACACTATAAAATGTTATTTAATGGCTCGTTTAAGTATCTCGTAAGAAGCACGATCGAAGGAGTGATATATGTACGAGCTCTCAATTATTTTATATGAATTTTTTGTGATTTTTTTTTCCGCGATGATAATAAAGAATGTGTTTTGTTTGCAAACAGTCCAAATTTTGCTGTGATTTGATGCATGAAATAAATATCTAATAAAATATGCCTAAATGACTCGAAAAGACGTTCTAATTTTTAAGATAAAAAAAATACGATATTTATTGATATCTTTTAAAATCTAAAATCTTCAAGAAGCACGTTAGTTAGAAAAAAGATATATCGGACAAATGTATTTTAAAATGAAATGACAAAAATCGGAAATATTGCGATTTTTCAAATTTGAACCAAGCCCGATCGGAATTATAAAAATATGAGTAGTCATAGAGAACATTATAATCAGAAAATACATTCCCTTGATGTAAAATTGCTTAGAGATTAAATAAAGTTATAAAGGAAACTAATAACTATTTTTTTTTATAAAAAGTGCAACATATGTACATACATACCCACACTCATATATATATATATATATATATATATATATATATATATATATATATATCGCTGAGCTATAGAACAAGTAACAATAGCCGATAAAAAGATAATCAAATCTGAGTTAGCCTTACAGGCAATCTGTCGTCTCCGATAATCTATTAGACTGGACCGGTATTCTATAAGTGGATGTACAGTATCACAACCAAGAAAGTTAATCTTATTACAAAATCCGCAAGGAGCTATCCGGTGTTTAACCAAGTATTCAAAGAGTCGGCTTCTCTGTTGTGTACAGAACACTTGGCCTGCAATTTACTTTCAAACGCAGTAATTCCCTCTCGTAACCGTCCAGTCTTTCAATAAAAGATTGTTTGATTTTTTCAAATAACGATAATGGAGCATGGAATCAATGCCAGTCTATGTAATTCTTTGCATAAAGGAATGCAGGGTTATAAAACCGTCCTAATACTCAGGCAAAACAGATGAAGTAAGAATGAAAATGGCAAACAGAAGAGGAAGGAATGTCATTTGTTACAAAGAGAAAGTGTTTGTCATAAACTTTTATTGAAAGAAACCCTTTTCAATTCATTAAATGTTATTAGTGAGATATGAGGCTGCATATGTAAAGAATCAGACAAAATACGACTCCCTTCTTCTTCAGAGAATCACTCAACAATCAATATACCTGGGAGAAGTTACAAAGATTTTCAAATACTTTAATTAACTGATAACATCATCAGTCATTTGCGGCTCTTAATCATCGTAGTAATTTGGAGGGAATAAAAGTCATTAATTTTCCTGACTTAATTCAACAGCTTTTACAAAGCCTATAGAGAATCTAGATGAAGGCGTAAACAAATTATAAGAGAAGTGGGCACCTTTGGGTTAGATTTTGTTTGACGATGCCAGAATTGACGTGTGGGTTTACATAACCTCAAAAATAGATGACGTAAACCGTCATAATGAGGAGATTCGTTTGTTCATACTAAGTCTTCGGCCGCATGTATCAGAAAAATCTTAATTTCAAGACTGTAGTTCGCTGAATAAAAAGAAATCACTGGGATAGACCATGCAGATTTAGTATAGACAAAGTGACGGTAACGTAACGTCAAAATGGTGTTTTGGTATTAGAATCTAACGTTAAAACGTCATTAGTTTACACATACTACCCTTACGTTCGTGTAGTACGTGTAATTTGTAGTGTATGTGGAATTATATATATATATATATATATATATATATATATATTCGTACTATTATTAATTAACATACCCATGCAAAAATTAAAACATGATTACTAAATGCATGTTGGTTCGTTTGTCGTATATTATTTAATGTACCATTTGAGAATCTTTCACTCATATGGAGACGTCACCGGGTTGCAAATTTTAGGCCTTTGAGGAGGGAGAGATCTTTATCGTGCCACACCTGCTGTGACACGAGGCCTTGTTTTAAGTGGTTTCATTCGAAGGACCGCCCCATTTAGTTGCCTCTTGCGGCATCCAACGGTACTGAGGGTTTATTGTAACCCGGATTCCCAAGGAATTATTATGTATTGTATTACGAATTGTTGTGGTTTTGTTATAAAAAAAATTGACTGTAACCAATAAACAAAGCTGGTGAATACAACGTAAAGAACTGTAACGTTACTGTAGCAAAAACAAACAAACAAACAAAATCACCGAAAACAAAAAGACAACAACAACAAAAAAAAAAGAACGAAAGAAGAAAAACACAAACAAACAAACAAAACAATAAACCAGACAGCAAACTATCATTAAGAATTACTGCGATTTTTTTTTCAATACAAGTTTTTCATATAATAACTGTAAAAGGTTTGAATTGAGACCAGTTCAATCTTGGGTTTTTTGTATATTGTTGTACGTCTGATTCGAGAATTTGTCACTCGTATGGACACGTCACCAGCTTTACATGAAGTGCCATAAATTTTGACCTATGCATACCGCTTACGGCCGAAACAGTGAAGTTCTCTATCGTGCCAACGCTAGCCGTGACACAAGACCTCCGTTTTTTAAGATCATATCCGAAAGACCTGTGACTTCACTTCTAAAGCCGGATACCAAGCGAAGGGACAGTCACTACTTTTGTTAAACGTCTTGGGTTCGAACCCGGGATTCCTGGTTGCGAAGCGACCGCCTTAACCACTAGGCTACCGGTTTTTTTTATCTTCGATGAAATCAACATTTTGCCAGGCTAAACAACATGACTAGACACAGAACATTCCGTATAGTTAGATTTCGAAAAATTGTAATATGTAATAATTCATAACTTACCAAACGTAGGTGGTTATGTCTTACAAAAATTTTATTATATAAGAAATAAGTTTAATTTTGAAAATTATATGAGGATGTGAACTGCAACGCTTCACGCTAACACGTTTCATGAAGCGTATACTGGCGTGAAGTATGGCAGTTCATACCCACACGTATTTTCAATATTTTTTCTAAATAAATGATTCATGATTCAATGTCGTAGCGCTTCTTGTTTAAAAAGAATTACATATGTATTCCTTCGTTATATAAACATACCAAAATGAAATAGCTTCGTGCCCAAAGAATCTTTGAGAAGGTCAAAGATCATAACATTATACGATTTCAATCAGATAACAACAGTTCGAGCACCGGATCCAGGTACCTGAGTTGGCAGAACATCAAACTAGAGATTTACGAATCCTGGTCCGCTCCATTGCATTTTCTCCCTTCCTGTAACATTTGATGCCGTAGATCAGCCTCTGGAGTTGGCTCGTGAAAATGCCTGATTGATGTTTTCAAGCTGTGAAGACATCTAAGGAGGGAGGAAAATGCGACAGTCCAATCCCAGGTGTTAAGTAGCTCAGTTGGTACAGCACTTGCCTCGAATACCTATCTGGTCTGCTGCATTTCCGCCCTTTCTTCTACAAAAAATAAGACCAGTGTGCAACAAGAATGTAACAATTGGTACGGAATACACCACACAGCGTTAGACCCAAAGACAGGTTCTATCGGTGAATGAGGTCGTTGTAAGAAGAATAAAATTTGCGAAATGTTTACTTTAAACGAGACTTATGAAACCCTGTAACATCGACTTATTATTTATCATAGCCTGCCTCGATTTAAAAATTGATCATACACATAGCATGCTCTTGCATTTCGAATCAGTTGAGAGACACAAACACCATATGCAGGTGATAATGAAATATTGCTACATAAATACGAGAAATTGATAATGAAGAAGCTCAGCAATTATTTTAAACAATATTAATAACAAATCCACAGCATCAGGATTAGCTAGATCTAGTTGTGAATCATGAGTATGCGTCCCGTTATAAATTCATCAAACCGCCCAACGTTCAGAACTTCCAATTAAATCATCATTTTGCTTCGTTCCAACTGGTAACCTCAAATGGAGATTTAGATATGACCCGCTTTTTCAGAATGATGATGATAGGAATGGGCCTGCCCTTTGTACACTGAAGAATGTTCTCTGAAAGTGGAAACTTTTAATGATGTAGATACAAGTATATGCTCCATCCATTTTAAGTATGGACTGTGTTTTAGTCATTTCATCGAACAGGGTGATCATGCACGTCGTGTGTGTATGAAAGTATACCGGCATAAGCGTCACAGTTCAGACCACCATGCAGGATATTTAAAACGTATTTTCAAAAAAGTGAAATTTCTTTGTCATATTTACATTTTATTTTGATTTCCTTGGAAATTTCCAGTCCTTGAAATAGACATACTATATCTATCAAGATCCATACGCGCATTGTTCACAACTACAACGCGTTCATGACGAAAGGACGATCATTACAATTCGTAGAGATGTCACATTTATTGGAAAATATTTGAAAGTACACCGTTGTTTTGTCGGGACATCTAATTTCCCTAATAAATGATTTTTTATATATATAAACAACTTGCTTTTGAAGTAACTGTGTTTGGCATCATAAATTTGATACTGTTTCAATTACGGTAAAATGTGAAATGTCTTCAGATCCATGCACTCTCTGAGCAAAATGGGATATATAGGTCCATCTCATATTTTCCTAAGCTACAGTTCTGCAGCTAAAAAGTACTAATATCTAAAAATTTCATGTACGTGTTTTTATTTCTGTTGATATATTTTTTTTCAAATCGATTTAAATCCCCCCTTTAATTGCAGTATCGATTAAGTATACAATACTCTCTTTCGCTGTAAATGTACTGCAAGCATCAAGATTTTTACTCGAAATCGCATACAAGTTAATTTAAAAGAATCCTGAAACAATGATCATCGGAGCTTTTCGAGCTTTACCTCAAACTCGGAAAATTTAGTATAAAGCCCGGAGAAACGAAAACTGAATGAACATTAGAAGAATGAAGGAAAATCAATTACAACTGGATGTCGTACGGACTTCGCGATACATGATTTAAGCAAGTTTTAATTGAACGATTCTTACCCAAATAAAAATAATTGAAATATGCCGCCTATTTATCTCATTCGTACAAATATATTTTTCCACTGGAAGACTTTCATCATATACTGATTGAAATGTTTTATGCCATTAGCAATTCCGAGTTCATTGTTCCTTTTTGTTGAAAATGACGGTTCTCTTGAAGTAGATATACTCTTAATCGCCTTTCTTTGTAAATAAGAAAAACCAGGCACTAAGCTCTCCTTACCGGGCTCCGCTCCGCATTCAACATCCTAGTCATTATTGAAATTGGAACATTAAATTGTGTTCTCTGAGGACGAATTATACCATCAGCAACTAGGTGAACAACTTCAAATATCAACAACAAAATAATAAAAGAGAGAGAGCGAGAGAGAGAGAGAGAGAGTTGTGAAAAGGAAAATACAAGAATATATTGAGAAAAAAGGTACACAAGTGACCAGAACATATATCAAAAGAGGTATAACATTTCTGATAATGGTCCAAAATTTCATTTCTCTACACAAAGTCTCTTACCAAAGGAATTAGTGATATCTGCTAACTCGATAATGACCTGATGTTAGCCACCCAAGCAAAATATTGCTGTAAAACTCACTATGAGCCCAAATATTACCGGTAACTAGGCTGAAGTATCCAATATGCCACTAACAGCCACATAGTAAAGTCATCAAATTACTACGAGTATTCATAGAAAAAAATTAATTTGAAACGTTTTGAAGGAAAATTCAACTTAAAAACATTTAGTTTTGAATAAGAAAATTATCATCGAAACACGCATGATCAATTTAACTCACATTAAAAGGGTTATGTTGACAATATACGAGTGATTTTGTAATGAATGGGTAGAAGTAAATGAAATTTACCACACATGTTGGATCTTTATTTTGTTATCCTACATAAAAATAGATGCACATTAAGAACTTAGTTTACCAGAATACTATGATTTTAAACAGATATTAACCAATGGATGGATGAAACACACCACAGAGCATTTGAACCAATGGAAGGTTGTTATGGCAAACTAGATCGTTTTGCGCAATGATGACTCTTAATGACTGCTGAAACCCCTGTAACATCAACTTGTTTGTCAGTAGCTTGCCCCGATTTAAAAACTTGTCATACGCAGAACAAGCTCTTGCGAATCGAATCAGTTGAGAGATATAAACACGATATGCAGGTGATAATGGGATATTACTGTATAAAAATGGAAGCTGACCATGGAGAAGCTGAAATCATCCCTTTGGTCATAAATTTGAGTTGTTAATAAGGAAAACTACATGATGTGAGGTCTTTTATAATCTCCAGATCATGTACCAATCCATTTAAAATTATATTACATTAAAAGATTTTTCAGTAAAATAGCTCACCCAAAGATTTAAATAAAATAAAGCTATACCTTATTACAAAATAAACTTACATAAGGAATCTCTCTTGAGAGAGTATTTTAAGGGAAAATAAAATAAAACATACACTTCCTCTATGAGACCTCCATCTAACCAGGAAGTACGTCACTATTGTCAAAATTTGGTTAAATTCACCTAAACTTTGACATTACCCTAGTCTCATAATCGGTATAAAAGTTTACTGATGGCCTCTGTAGTACTTATTTTTGAACTCCAGGGTACGGTAATGGATCTCAAGAACTATCATTAGTTTTGGGCTGTAGATATGTACGACCAGTGGCCTCAGGGGGTCGGAGTAGATTTGTGATTTTTATTCTTGTCATAGTTGGAAGGACGGAAGTGACTATTGAATGTCGTAGGAGACCATGAGAGGTACTATATATCATACAGACAAGAGGTCGGAGATACCCCAAGATGTTTAGCTCACCTGAACTTTGCCATTTTTCATTTTTTTGTTTGTTTGTTTGTTTGGTTTCTTTACGTCCCATCGTGAATTTTTCTCTCATTTTAAGATGTCATCAGCAGTAGATGAGGAACAAACTAATACCTATGCTTAGCACTCAGAGTCATAGCAGTAAATGCTCTTTAACGTATTAGTCGCGACCTGGGACCTCCGTTTTTAAAGTCATATCCGAAAGACCCGTGATTGTCACTTCCAATGTCGAGCGTTTGGCGAAGGAACAATCACTATTTATATTTATAACTTAGGTTTGATCCAGCTATGGCAAGAGCAAGGCTCGAAATCATGACCTCCCGTAGAATGTATTTCGAGGCAAGGTAGAGAACCTCAAGGGCTAACATTCCCCACCCTCCGTTTGGGGCTGTAGGGGTTCGACACGGGGGCGTTAGGGGTTTGGGATATATTTGGATTCCTGACTACTACTCTTTCGCGGAAAGAAGGAACCACTTGACGAGGAGGAGTCTCCAGGAGGTACTCTGTCAGGAGGTCTTTAATGCGCACTGATGTGGTTTAGCTCATATGAACTGGCATTTATCACATCTCATAGTCGATAGCAGAGTTTTAACTAGATGTTGTCATATAACAGTAATACCTGCACACAAGTGTACTCTCATTCACACTTGTGTAACTAACAAAGAAGCCACAATAATTACCATATAACATACCCTATACCATTTATATTTTTGCTTCACATGTCAAGACGCATTAAGTATTCTGTTGGCCAAGTGCCCTGTGGTTATCCCAAACCCTATTTCATAATAGTTAAAATATATTTAAAACAATTGAGGTGATGACCCCTAAACCATATATATTCCTGCTGCACATATCAAGATGCATTGAGTATTCTGATGGGAAAGTGCCCCGAGGTCATCCAAACCCCCATCATTTTTTGATTACACAAATGTTTTTAAACTGGTCGACATTCCAACCCTTCAAGCAAATATATTCTTGTTGCATACGACAGTGCACTGAGCACCAGGTTTTTGTTCGCCGTTTTTCCACCCCATTTGCCCATCAGGGTAAAACTGAAAATTCTTATCGCACATATACAGGACCTATCATATTCCAAAAGATTAGTCGGTTACTGCTTAAAATAAAAGTGGAGTTTGAAGAAGAAGAAGAAGAAGAAGAAGAAGAAGAAGAAAGTACGAATGGACGGGCGGACCAGGGTAACAGCAATATACCCGAACTCTCTTTCGATAGTGCGGGTATAATAATTAAGGGTTTGATGACTACCTCTTTCGTGCAAAGTTGAAGAGATAATGGGTGGATGAACCCGAGGAAATGTAGAGGATACCTAGAGCTATCATTCACGGCCTACAGTTTGGGACATTAAGGGCGGCACTTGGTGGCTCCAGGGAGTCGGAACATATTTGTAACCCCTGTTTCTATTATTCGTGGGAGGAATGCCCAAAATAACCACTGGATGAGGTAAAGCACCCTGCAAGGTTCACGCATCCACGATCTTTGTATTTTCTGTGAGATAAATATCAAAAACCTGGCGAGCTAACGTAACACTTTAGGGTACCGCATACATTTTGTCTGTATGGGATGGAGTACATTTTATGGTATCCTAGTGGTCTCTTTGTTCTTTCCTTCCATTACAGAGATATGGACCGACCGATCCCCTTAGACCACCGAATGGTACCCCTACAACCACCATCTGAAGGCTGGGGAAGTCTTACGGGGTTCTCTAGCATGAATCTTATTCTTTCCGCCTTGTCTTCAAAGATTATCGCTAGAGATGCAGTCATTAAACTTTTACATTGTGAAATACAAAATATGTCTAAGTTCAGGCGAGCTAACCTAAGTATGATAAGTGTAATGATCCTAAGTATAATGGGATGGAGTACTTCCTAGGGGTTCCTACCATGTCTAGTGGCCACCTTGTTCCTCCCATGACAGTAGAAACTGGGACTCCATATCTGGAGCCATGGACCAGGTGGTACCTCTACAGCCTGAAACTGATAGCAGGGAATTAGAACCCCCTAAGGATCCCTTACATTGCCCTGGGTTTGTTCCGAATCGTCTTTAAAGATTCGCGCTAGAAGGACAGTCATTAAACTCTAATATTGCTTCAAAAAAGGGAAGACCATGGTTCGATTCTCAATACCTAAGCCGTGTCATTCCTTCGGCGTTTAGGATAGGTAGTGACTGTTTCTTTGTCAGGCGTCTGGTATTAGAAGTGTAATTCAGAGCGCCGTACATAGGTAAAAATTTGTGGCTGTTAACCTACAACTAATGACGTCTTTAATATGAGTGAAAAATCCTCAAATGGGATGTTAACAACATACAAATCAAACAAACAACTGGAATCATTTACCGGTTTTTACCCAAAAAAAATATAAAGGAGAAAAAGCAACGATTTTTATACCAGTCAAATAATCCTGAAGTGTAGTGCACAATGTAAACTTTTGTAGCTGAAATTGCAATGCAATGTAAATTGTAACAACAAAGCATCATCCTTTGTTTTATTGTCGACCGAGTTTGTGCCAGAGAGGCCTACTTCAGTTTACATATTTTATTGTCGGACATGTTAAAGAAAGTCATAAGACGTTTGTTAATTGGAAGTTATACTCCAAAGACGCCATTTGTCTTCGTCCAGACAGTTTAATCGAACAGCTTCTCTGTTCAAGATCAGTAAGCAATCATATATGTATTCGCAAAGTCGTATTTCAAAAAAGGCTAATGTATTATTGTAAGTAAGATTTGCTTGTGGAATCTCGGGAGGTCTAAGGGATTGCAAGTCATAAATGTTATAAAAGCACAATTATATCATGCCCATTAAAGTGTAAGTGTAAAAAACTAAGACATAACATGAAAACTCTTAATTTTGAGAGAGAGAGAGAGAGAGGGGGGGGGGGTGATTGACCAATATTTACATGTACTTTTTAATCCTCTGATAAAAAGAGAAAGTTTTAATTGGTATCTTCTTATCACTGTAAAGACTAAATCACTGAAGTTTGTTAGGTGTATGAACATTTTCGAGTATGGTGTCTGCATCTCGGAACCCACGTGTGCAGAATCAAGCTTTGTTGCCCATTCCCGTCTCAAACAACGTTAATGCTCCTCATTCGATGCCTAGAGAAGTTGATCCTACCTCTTTTATGGTTAATATCTTCAACCAAACACAAGGAGTTAAACTAAATGCGAGGTATTTCAACAATTCTTCATTCAGTAATTACATTTCTTGAAGTGACAACATGGCCGCCTGGTATCGGTTCACTACCTTACAGTAATTGTACCTATGCTGTTTACAATTACCTTTAATTTAAAAAGATATAAACCGCCTAAAGCTTACATTGCACGACTTTGTAAATAATCAGTTTTTGATATATGATTGAAAATCAATTCAAGAATTGGATGGGTTTTTTTTAGCATTGTGCACTCTCTTCTTTTACGATATGGCATCTGTGTGCTATTCCAGTTACTGTTCTATTAATCGCTACTTACCAAAGGATTTGGCGGGAATTTTTAAAATACAGATTTACAAAATGCACACATTAAAATGGTTTTAAACAATGAATTATTATTGTATGAAATATTTAGTCTCATAACTGCAAGTATGTTTACAATCAATTCAGTTTGTATGCGCAAACCGTTACAGTAATGATACTACGCCTTTCAAAAAAAAACACAAATCACTGCGTGACAACAAAGATACTATGTGAGAAATATATAGTCCGCCGGAATTTTGTTCCACTTGCTCCGAAAGATTTTTTTTTTTTTTTTTTTTTTTTTTTTTTACGAAGGATAAAAAGAAATTAATTGACTTAATTTTTGCTGGCTGTAGAATTCAGAAATTGCAAATATCTTTAGAATATTACCTGTGTTAATTTCATGTGTATGGAAATTGAAAAGCAAATTGTGTGCCAAGATATGATAAAGTCATATATTTATACTTCCTGTTAAGTCATAATATGAGTTCTCATGCGATTTTGAAATTCATCATCATTGCATCGAATAAGCGTGAATTTTATGGACTAAAATATGGAAATCCACAGGACTATGCATATCTTGGATCAAAGAACGAATACATATGCTGGGTGCATGTAAACAATTCATTAAAACTGACTTTGCTTTGTGTGCAAATTAGATCAACAGACGACAGGATAAAAATTGGTATCGATATTTCTAATTGTGTAATGTAGTTCTGTATTTATGGTAGCTATTTACACTGAATTGATTTTTTTTTCTCGATTTCTAATTTCTGCAATCGTTACATATTCTTCATAAACTATGTTAGTAACTTTTATCGTGTACTTCTTCACAACGTACTTGTAGACAGCATGCACGGTACACGTGAGATTTACGCTATGGATTTCTTTTAATGTTTTGCTTTGAAATATGATGACAAATTTCATTTTAGAGTATAACGAACTCGGTCGTGCAGAATAAATCGAAAGCAATAAATCCTTATAGTGATATTTTGTAAAATGCCTAATGTGTTTACATTTTGTCGTAATTTTATCTCAGTAAGAGGGATCAAATTTATAAGCTGATCTCGGAGTGAAAACAAAAAATAGTAAAATGATTTGCATCATAAACTTGAAACGAATGTAAAACTAGTAAACTTAATATTTTAACATAATTTTACCATGTAAGCTTGGGTTTTAAGTAGTCATTCAGTATACTGTGGAAAAACGAATGATGGAAAATCCCTTGCTAATGCTAAAAGATATGGCAATCAAGTAAACCTCGGAACAATAACACGGCGGACCATGACACGTCATTCACGTGTCATTCATACTACAACCAATTTTGCTTCTCAACGGACAACATTTTCAAAACAAACTTTCGGATTAAATGATGCATTTTCATTAATCTAGCGAAGTATTTGAGATCAATTTTTGTTCAATTTAGACATGGTATTGTACCAATTAGGATGGTTGATAGCTTCCTCTCTTCGAGGGATGGAGGATTGTATGAAATGAAAGTAATTTTTCAGCGAAGGTTTGTTTATTTGTTTTACGTCCTGTCGAGAATTTTTCACTCATATTGAGACGTCACCAGCTGTAGGTGAAGTACCACAAATTTAGACCTATGCTTAGCGCTCAGGGCCGTAGCAGTGAAGGTTATTTAACGTGCAGACGCTTACCGTGACACGGGACCTCCGCTTTTAAGGTCATATCCGAAAGACCCGTGATTCTCACTTCTAAATGCCGAGTGTTTGGCTAAGGAGCAATCACTACCTATTTTTACGTCATAGGTTTGACGCAGCCTTGGCACGAGCGGGACTCAAACTCACGACCTCACGGTTACGAAGCGAACGCTGTAACCACTGAGCTACTGCAGCGAAGGAATCTCTGTCACTGTACACTTTTTTCATCATTTGTTTACTTTTTGTGACTTATTGTTCAAACTCACTATAGAAAACGATTTTTATTAGATTTGAATTACAAACTTTTTTTGCCAAAGGATCATATGGAAAGAACAAAAGAAAAGGTCCACAGGGGTTTTAAATCTTATGCACAATGTATAAAATAAAAGTCGAAACTGGTTCCGAATTTGACTGAACATTTTAAAGGCCATCTAAATTTATATATTCGTTTATGAAATAGATAGTTCATACAGGAATGGAACAAAACAACAAATATTTCTTTGTTCATGAGAAAACAGTGTTACTTGCCAAATATACTCCTTGTTATGTAAAAATGTCTAACCTTGCCTCATTTGGAATAATTCTTTGAAATTTAGAGGATTTTCTACAGATAACACAGATGCGTCTCGTTTTGCCGATGGAAATAATTGGAAGTTCAATACTGTTATTTGATACCAAAATTCATGTTCTACGTGTTCTGCCTTACTAGTTATCTCCCTGTCTTGACCTAGTGGCACCCCGGATACCTCACTACCTTCACCTACATTTGAAGAGCCTTCCGGAACTTTATTCAATCTCCTTTCCCTCGTAAGGATCCGGGTTAGAATAAATCCTCAATATCCCTTGCTTGTCGTAAGATACGACAATCCAGACCGCAAAAACAAGGTCCCGTGTCACAGCAAGTGTGGCACGATAAAGATCCCTCCCTGCTCAAAGGACATAAGCGCCGAGCATAGGCCTAAATTTTGAAGCCCTTCAGGGGCAATGGTGACGTCTTCATATGAGTGAAGAATTCTCGAGCGGGACATTAAACAGTATATAATCAATCAATCAATCTCCTTTCAAAAATATTGACGGGCGCCGATGTTATCTCACCAGCGTTTGAGGTAAGGTCGGCTTATACATATCTACATTTAGGAATGTATAAACCTGTCCCCTCTGTGCAATATCTGAAGATATTTCCATTTCTCCAACTTGAGAACCATCTGTTGGTTCATTGCCCCCCTTACCTCGGAACAGTACAGTTTTCTCCTGCAGATAAAAAAATCTACCCCCACTTTTTCCCTGTGACACAATTTATCCTCTTTTGAAGAATCCCGCCAACAAACGAACCTTTTGCTGGTGGAGTTTTTCGACAACAAGCACAGATGGCATTGTCATTAAAATGTAGTATCTGTGTCGAATAACACAGTTGAACTAATACGTGGCCTCGTGCTATACATTGAATAGAAACCCGTTTCATTTGAGTGAATCTATTGTTAGATTTCTTGTTTCATTTATCGTTTATGCTTTTGTACTAATCTTTAATTCTTTAATGGAATAACAAAATGTCGTTAAGTATAATAATTATTGTTAATAAAACCAATAATAAATATATATATATATATAAATCAATTAATTAATTTTAAAAAACCATCACCGTCGATGGGGCTCAAACTCACAAAAGGTCCTACATCGGTGAAAACATTTCCACGCTACCTATTGTGCCACAGGAGACACGATATTTTTTATGTTGAATTTGGGACATACGTTACAATAGTTTTCGGGAACTCGGGGGCTTTTTTCGAAATTTTCATCCTCATGGCAATGGTGTCCATGAAAATTTCATTGTGATAACGAATCTTCAATTCACAACAAATCTGAAATGTTTAATTTGCCCATGGGTACAACTGCTATTATGCTCTCTGAAGAGAGGTACTGTCAAAATTGACCACAAAAATGAGAAAGCAATAGATCATCTAATTAAAAAACTATATCCCCGTTGGCAGTGAAATACAGAATTTTATGATTTGGAGATATCTGAGTGCATGTAGACAAAACAGTGACCTCAAATTGATAACTTTTTTGCCGGAATTCTAAATCTCGCTGTGGATTGATTCCTCGAGCAAATCCACATTATTCTTTGGTCAAATGTTGAAGTAATTCACGGATAACCACGCAATTTGATTTGGTATGAAAATATGTATATACATGTTTCAAATTAACAGCTTAAAATTATACTGGCCTGTAATTACGGCTTGGTTAGAGATGGGTCGTCTATTATATTGTTTGTTTGTTTGTTTTTTATTTATAGTCGCCTGAGCAATTTTTCAGCTATCCGGCGACTGTCACTATTACCGGTGACGGGGCTGCAAATTTAGACCTATGCTTAGCACTAATGGCTTTTAGCAGTGAGGGTTCTTTTACGTGCCAAACCTGCTGCGACACGGGACCTCCGTTTATAAGGTCCCATCCGAAAGACCCGTGACTCTCATTTCGTAATGCCGAGCTCTTGGCGAAGGAGCAATCACCACCTATTTTAACGTCTTAGGTTTGACGCGGCCGGCCCGAGCGGGGCTCGAATTCACGACCTTCCGTTCACGAGGCGAGAGCTCTACCACTGACCCATCGTGATCGGTTCGTCTATTATAAAAGAGAGGCAAAAACATGAATAGTTTTATGAAATATTTAGGTGTTGTTTATCAATTGAATAGCACACGTGATTGTCAAAATGAGGTACAACATTTGCAGAAAGAATGTCTCTTTGTTGATTTCGTACATTAAAGTTGCCCCTGACTGTGATACGTTCCAGCTTACACTCAAAGGAATCGCAGCCTCACACCATAACTGATTCACCACCAAACAGAATTGTCTATATAATATTTCATTTATCATATGCAGTTCTAGGTTGCCACCACACACGCATTTGTTCATCTGTGATATGTAGCAAAAAGCAACTCTCGTCCAACCAATGAACTTTCCTCCAAGAGGCTAAATGTAACGAGCTTGACGCCATTGCATACGTGCTGCTTTATGGTTGGGTGTAAGCAAAGGTCTCTTTGTGGGTCTTCTTGCTCGATAGCCAAACGACTTCATTCGATTCTGCACTGTGTTCGTTGAAAACAAACGATATGGCAACCATTCCATTTTTAAAACTGTGATGTTGATAAAATGTTTCGTCTAACCATAACACCTCAGTGCATTGATCGCACAAACAGATGTTTTACAGGGTTTTCATATCTTGCAGACTACTTGACGTCATTGACGAATTTGCACTTTTTGACAGTTTTGCAGCTTGTTGAATGGCGATGACTCACTGGACGACCAATCTGTCTCGATGACATATTGCTTCTCTGTCATCGGGTTGCATTTCATTTGAGACTTGCGGAGGACCCATATTTTCATATGCAGTGAAAGTAAACGTAATTTGTCAAACTTTACAGGTTAAATAAAGAACTAAAGCACTGTGTACAAATCTTATAATAATGTTGAAGTAAGCAAAATAGTCGCAGTATAGTCAACAGAGTGGACAATAGACAACTGAATACAGATATATTGTAAATTGTAAACAAAGGTGCAAACTGAATTGTGTTACTGAATTCAAAATTATTGCTCCGTTTTTAAAAATTTAATAAAGGAGTAACTTTGGTGTTACAATAGTTTTCCCCGTGTACTTAGAGGGGAGAAAAGGGGGCGGTACCCATAGTGCCCATAGCGCCATAGCAACCCTGAAAACCAATATAGATACTTTCAAGAAACATTGTCTCATGTACTAACGTGTTACAACATATGTAAAAATGTAAAAAGATAAAGAATTCACTGGTCATTTATTTCTCAAGGGGTGAAAATGAGTCTGTCGTGGTGAATAATTGCAGGTTTCTTAAAACAGCAAAACTACACACAAGCAGCCGTGTCACCACTTCATATGGAAGTAAATGGAGATCTTAATGTAAATCATTTATTATTCAAAGGTTTGATCAAATTTGTATACTCCTTATTTTTGTATCAATTTTAAACACCATCTGAAACACCTTAGCATTTATTACAGAAGGTTGGTAAGGGGTTACCATAACAACCGTAGCATCACAGATACTGAAAACCATATATAATGAGTTGCAGCTACTGCATGTCAACTACAACCTACGTAAAAATCACAAAAATATTCATTGTTTCATTAATGTTCAATAACCCATGCAATCCCTACTTTGATAAAAACCATTTGTATACACTGTACGTAGTGTGAAAACGTCATTTAAACACTACAGTTGTATCAGATGTATATCAAGACTCTGTGTTTAAACACAGGGTATATAATAAATGGTACTTGGAGACTGAAATATTTGTATTAAAATCATACAAAGAGAGAGCTGCACAAATGCCCGATATATGAGTGCCACTAGTGCATATTACCCATAGTTCTCTGCGTCTTGGCATAAGTTTGGCCACTAACATCGTCGCATGTACGCTGAGCTTAGTCGGAGATTTAATCTGTTTGTAGAGTGCGAGCAAATTACTCTTGTCCAATCGGAACTCTTTTTCTACCACATCTTCCGTAAACTAACTAAAAACAGACCCCGTATGTATACAAATATGGCGATTTCGACATTGAACAGTTACAAAAATTAACAAACAGACGTGTTGGGGTATATGATATCTTATCAAATATATAAATATAGTTTCTTGCATAAAGCACAAGTTTTTATGGTCGAATTCATTACTCTTTTAAACACGGCTGCGTTAAGCGTGAATTATATTGGTCAACGAACTCTCGCCATGCATATATATCGAGAAAATTTTCACACAGAGAGCCACGGGTGAAATTGGAGAAGAGCGTACATTTCAGTCGTGGCTTGCGACGATGGGCCACTAGTGTTGTAGTTAACAAATTGATTGCAATTATAAGTATTTGTTTCTACACTCCTTATGGAGGATCGAAACTCATTTCGTTTTCAGACGCGAGTGTATCAATTTCATGTGCGGCACAAAACAAAAATCCACTTCTGATGAAATAGCATGTAAAGACATTCCTGAATATGTTACTTACTACTGTATGATGCGATTTATCGTATGTAACGTCCAATTAAAATCGACTACACAATTTAAAATGGCAAAGAGATATGCAACAAAAATCTAAATTCGTCGTATTTTATTTTAGATAATGATCATAGGTGAATTATAGATGAGGCCTAGGATACCCTTCTTTTATTCTTCAGACAAACTTCTTTTATTACATTTTCAGCAGTGAAAAACTGAAATTTATCCTTTCAATAAAATTGATATTTTCACAGTTGTTATTTTCACAGTGAAAATAACAAAAGTGTTATTTTCACTGTGAAAATAACAACCGGAACTGTTGTAAAATTCATCCGCGATAATTAGGACCACCTTTATTTTACGTAACAAATAATACTTTATCGTATTTTTACTTGAATATTAAAATAAAATTTAACCGAAGTTGTTTTATTGTTCAAATGTATTTATTTCTATATGCTTTACATTTTTCTTAAGGTGCTAGTTTTTTGGCGCAATATTGTTTTGAACGTTCAGTACAGGTTGGGTTGAAAGGAGGCCTGGACGTGGTTAGACCAAAAGGAAAACTTAAGAAAATGTAATAAACAGAAAATTCAATGTTTTGTTGTTGGATATTTACAACCAAACATTGAATATTCTCTATTTATTATTCAGACACACTCGTGAAGATGTGCAACATGCTCAGAGGCGATTACCGATTACTAGTAAAACTAAATATAAATAAATAGATATAATACATTATATATTAAGAATTTTTGAGCCTTAAAATTACTATATTTGTTTTGCATTATGGATTTATTTACATTTGTTTTTAAGAGTTGATAGACATTAAGTCAGCGAATTTGAAATCTCCCCTCCAAGACCCAAGGACACTTTCAGTGGACAGTATTTATCTGATAAAGTATCGTGATACAGCAACAAACGAAAGGAATTTTACCGAAAAGAAGAAACTTTTTCGTTATTCGGTATTAGAAAATTTTCAAGATCAAATCCATCCGAGAAGCGGATGTCGTACTTGAAGTATTAAATAATGTTTTTCATGACGAAGTTAGATATAATTTCTCTGATATCTACAAAATCATATTACATGTACAATGTATATCTGTTGCTTTTATTTACACAAAGAAGGCGAGTAAATTTTCCATTGATAAAATATCTTCCTTAAAACTCGTGATGACTGGTGTTATTCATATTAAAACTGCAACAAATTGAAGTAACATATGCAAATGAAGAAATCCCCAGAGTGGGAAATTTTTCCCTCGGTGATAGTTAATAGGAGGATTGCCTGTTGAAAGATGACGCTGAAAGAAATAATTATGCTCATTCGAATTTGTTCAAGCTTTTCTTGGCCGTCTATGTTATAACACCATAGTTACCAATTTTTGTATTTGAAAAAAAAAATCACTCGATGCTTAATTAAGGGTAAATAAGATAATAAGCATTCATGAGAGTTTAACGACTTTGGTTCGTTATGTTTCTGAAACCTCACAGAAAAGTACATGATTGACATCACTATCAATTTGTCGTGAAATATATTCAAATTTACTCACCATGCAAAAAGATTTTACGAGATTTTATGCAGTGTTCGTTGCTATTTAGGATTGCTAAAGACCTCCTTTGAAGAATCATAATAAACACCATTATCTCGATGAACGGATTTGGAAAGGCAAATTGGCCTAGATTTGAGAGGGAAAAGGCAAAGTCGATGAAAAAGTGACATACTTGAAGAATACAAAGAAATTTTAAACGAGAGAACACTTTTGTAAAATTCGTAGGTTTCCGTACATTTTATTAAATCATAATGCATTATTGGAGAGGTTTTTTTTAATGAATTTCATGGACACCAAACTCTTACGCTTTTACGACTTGATACACGCATCTCAGTGCCCAGTCGTAAAAAGTTGTGCTCTTCATCATTATTTTCCTAACGAATGTCGAGAAGTAGACAAGTTTATGTCCTGCGCATATATGTGTTATAGGAGAAAAAGGTTCATTTATTGATTAATAAGTTCCTGAAGCATTAACCATATTTCGTAATTGAACTGACAATGTTTTAATTTGGGGAAAGGTTAATTTATTATCCACTAAATTTCACACATTGATTTTAGATATTACATGTAATTGTCTTTCGGCTTTTTTTTTTTTTTTTTTTTTTTTTTTTTTTGCCCTCACACTTTGACTTAAGCACTTGGAAAGGAGAGTGTGTGTTCTCTTAAGATCAAAGATTTGGAAAGGGGCATATTGTCTTTAAATGTCAGTGTGTTTGTTAGCATTTTATCTAAAACATGAAGCTTAGTTACAAAATAGTTATCAAAAGCAGAAACTACACATCAACAATGTCAACACGTTATCTATCTATGTATATAAACCATTACCATTACTTTATAAACACTTCATTATTTTTAGCAAAGTGCAAAGGCAAGGTCACAGTTTTTAGGGCATCTGAGTACACACACACACACACAGAGATACATACATACATACATACATACATATATATATATATATATATATATATATATATATATATATATATGACCTACTAGTTTTTTATCTGTCAATGTCAGTTGAAGTTTGAATATTTTCAACTTCTCAGATACTGCTTGACCAGATGGGGTAAGGACAACAAAAATTGGGATTTCGAGGACTCCGTTCCCCTTGGGGCTGATGGAACTTCTTTTTTTACATCCAAACAAAATATAATGACCATGAAACAAGGTCATTTGGCTAAGATCATGATCTCTCTGTGGATTATAACTTTGCAGTGGGAATGTTAAAATTATTAGGAGGCTCAAAGGTAAATTATAAATTTTGACAAGACAATGTAGTATGGCCTTGGATTAAGATTATACAGTGAAAGTCAAAGTGTCTGGTAAATACACAGCCTGTTAGAAATATTTCTTTCGGGATCTGTATGCAAGTTTATAATGTAAAGACAAATTCACCTTGAGCATAAAGAAAGCTTGCCTTTGAACAGGCTGCATGTTGTAGCCATAAACCGCCTTGGTGATTTGGTGAAGGTGAAGGTCACTGAGGTGAAGATTAAGATCACTGAGGTCATTCAGTTCTCGAAGTTTGACAGATGCACATATTGCAACATCAAAATGCAACACTTCTATAATCTAAGTTACTCAGGTAACCTTTATAAATGGCCACGAACCTCTTAATCTAATTGCATCTCAACTCAAATTCCTGTTATGAACGTCTAATTCCTTTCACTTCCGTCAGGATACTTCCTTATTAGAGATACGAATAACAAGAAATCGAAAGGTTTTAAAATTCGATCATAGCCAAAGCATGGTGCTCTGACAAAAAAGCTAGAAATTTGTCAAAATGTCCTAGTGGCGCGTGCCCGTTTTATCTGAAGCAGTAATACAGCACACCACGCTGTGAAATGATCCATGTGAATTTATTTTGGAATCAATCTCAAAGATATTTGAGATTCATAACAATGACTTTTGGAAGTAATAATTAAAAAAAAGGCATTAAAATTGGACGTTCTACGCTACCAATCAAGGCTAGATCGTTTAACTAAAAAAAACTGCACTGGTAGGTCTATGCGGTCGGAAAGCCACTTCCAAACTCCTGTACATTGGTAATCTATATACCTGGAAGCTCATTCATTCATTTTATTCGATCAACACTCGATATATATATATATATATATATATATATATATGTGTGTGTGTGTGTGTGTGTGTGTGTGTGTGTGTGTGTGTGTGTGTGTGTGTGTGTGTGTGTGTGTGCAAAAATGTGAATGAGAACAGACCAGTTCAGAAAGGGCACTTCAGATCTAAACCAACTGATGAAATCCTCAGAAACTCAATTCCTTATAAACGATTTACGACAATTCTCAACACACTAAAGTAACTCATCATCGATTATCTACAATGTATATGTGTCTCATCTCAAGCGTTTCATTATTGCATTTGATATACGCTGATATATTTCCAATTATCCCAAAATCCATATGTGTGTAAATACTATCAGGATTCTTAATTTGGTTTTGATTTAGCCTACAAGACGATGTATGCATATTGGATAATTATTGGCTTTAATTACAAATTTATGAAAATTCGACTTTCGAGGTGGTTGTACTGCACGACAGACCATAGAACATATAAGGGATTGTGAAAAGGTTCACGAGTACTTCGAAAGTGTCAAACTCTCTTATTATTGATTTCTAGAATACAGATTTGTTTATTTGAAAGAATGTCTTCCATGCTTTGTTTTTATCATAGGAATATGGCACTTCATTTTAAAGAAAGAAAGTTTCTATCAGGAAATGTCAGCTTGGAAAATTAGATATAGTTCACATAATCTTTTAACAGGTTTATGAGGGAAAATATAGTCCAAGGTTATGCATTTCTAAAATCGGCATTCCCTATGTATCCATAAATCACGAAAGAGTTCACAGTTAGAATCATCAAACTGATTTTATGTGACACATTTGAAAGCCTTCGGATAACTGGTGGGACACTTCAGCGTTTAATCAATGTTCTCGACATGCAGATCTATTGGTTTATGCTGTTTTATTGATATTGTAAAGAAAATTAATTAAAGTCTATTGGAAATCGGAAATAAAATTGGGACTACTTATCAATGTTTAAAACTGTTTGATTAATACCGATGGAAAATCAATTAATGAACATTAATATGCATGCACCTCTCTTGTATGCCATCAAACTGCGTGTTGTATCTGCAAATTATGCTTTATCTATCCGCTGGGTACATTGATGGCTGTGGACGATAGAATTTAGTTGATTTCAAAAAGTCTCCTTAACTTGTGATATTTTTTAAAGACCAAATTCCTTTTTTGTTTGTTTAAGGGAAAGTGATGTCCCTGTGTGTTTCATCGTCGCAAGCCACGGCTGAAATGTACGCTTCTTTACCTTTTCAAGGGAAAGGAGCGTACATTTCAGCCGTGGCTTGCGACGATGTGTTGTTTATTGGCCTAAATTTGTCAGTCTGTTTTGATAATATACATGCATGTAACTGTTGGTTTGCCAAGAACATATCAGCCATTCGGTGTCTGTTGAACTATTATGATATTAGACCTGTCTGTATAACAAATTCCTGCTCTTTAACAGGTGGTAAAGATGCTGGTGATAGTGGTGACGATGTTTGGGGTGTGCTGGCTCCCCCTTCATGTATTTATGTTGGTCCGTGATTTCCATCCCTCCCCCCATCACGACAGACTGGAATTGGGGCTTTATCTCGGTGTTCATTGGCTGGCCATGTCCAACAGCTTCGCCAATCCAATCATCTATAGCTTCACAAACGACAGCTTTAGGGTGCGTGTTTGATATTCCTAAATGCAATATGAAGTACCTGTAATTTTCATGTCTCTATTATCATTAGAATTTGGGTATTTCAAAGTCAATGTACTTGGTAATTTCTAGGAATTGACAGTCTGGCTGCAGAATATACCAGTGCTGTTTAGTGATGAATAACATTTTGTACCTAATTTGCTTTGAATTCTGGGTATTACTTTTTGCTCAGTTACTGCTGGACAGGTACCCGAATCATAAGGATTCGAAGAGACTATTGCACTAACACGTATAGATCTCATTTTCTTTCGAGATCGTTTAATAGTTTTAAATCGTATCAAACACAGCCATCCGGGCTTTTGCACATTCAATGGACCTCTACATGAACTTCTTGGATTATTAACGTTGTGCATAGTTTATATATGGCTAGTATGTCACATCACGTAAAGCTACATACAGAATATTAGAAATTAGGAAATGCAAGGCCACTTGAATTTGCAGCTTTGTCCGAATATTTGAGAACCCCAACCTTTGGTCAACAGTTGCCTACTGTACAAACGGTCCTTATGTGTATGGTGTATAGCTTTATAGTTTGTTTCTTTTTATTTTCAGGCCGATCTTCTAACTCTTTTTTACATGTGGTTTCCGTGTTGTACTTGCCTGAAAGTTATGATAAATCGAACATATAGTGTAACTACCAAAGAGAGCTTCCTGATTCGACATCAAAGCAAACTTCAGAAGAAAAACACATCCAGCAAAGACAAATTACAGAAAAGGCATTTAATTGTAGAGCAACAGCCCGGATGTACAGGAAGTAAAAACAAAACCTGTGACGAGGAGCAGCTGGACCTCGTATGTAAACTGTTTGTCGACAGTGTCTCAGAACTTGGCACTGCGCATGCCTCATCAGAACCATGATTTTCTATAATGCGTGTACATTTTTAAAGTAAGATGCATTGCAGAACTGAATGTTCTTGAATTAAATTTTTTTTTTCAAAAGTGACTCTCTTGAAATTTGTCTCTCTTCAGTTAGCTTACTCGGGTCAGCATTTTTCATTAAAATTTGTTTGCCGCGCCCGTCGTGGTCCTTAAATTATATGTTTACCGTCTTCTCCAGAACTACTGGGTCAATTTCAACAGCGAAATTACTGCGAAGCATTCTTGAGTAAAGATGTGTTTTTAAAATAAAGGATCACAACCCCTTTAAAAAAGGGAATTAAGAAATAGTGTTGAATGTTTAAAAACATCTTCTCAAGAAACATTTAATCAGAAAAATCATAACTAACCTGTGTGAAGGCTGCATTATCAAAATAATGTTAGAGTTCCTCGTTGCCAATATCTACGCAGTCTTTGGTGATCAGGTCCTCTAACTGTCTGTTGAAATTTCCATGGGCACGAATTGTGCTCCTTTATTAGCTATCTTTCTATATTCTTACGAGGCAGAAGCTTCTAAATAAAGAAAGAAAATTCTCTTGCCTTGCTGTGGCCTTTAACTTGACTTTTGATATATCGACGTCATTTTATCGATCAATAATACTCGTTTTCACTGATATGACAATTCGATATATGTCCCAGTACACTCGAAATATTAGACACCACAAAATCTTCGACATCTCCATCATAACTGGATATTTTATCGAACATAAACATTAGCAGCAAACTAACAACACATTTTAATGACAAACGGAATGACTTCCGATTCTCCATCGTCAGTATCCCATATTTATATTGGAAAATTCCATTATCACCAACATATGGTGTTTATGTCGCTCAGCTGATTCGATACGCACGAGCATGTTCTGCGTATGATCAACTTTTAAATTACGGTAGGCTACTGATAAATAAGTTGATATTACAAAGGTTTAAATGTCTCGTTAAAAGTCGAAAATTTCACAAGCTCTACGGTCGTTATAACCATATGATTTACAAACACAACATGCCATATCCCCGTGGGCACATGGGTTGTTAGAATGAATCCTCAGTATCCCTTGCTTGTCGTAAGAGGCGACTAAATGGGGCGGTCCTTCGGATGATACTGCAAAAACCGAGGCCCCATGCCACAGCAGGAGTGGCACATTAAAGATCTCTTCCTGCTCAAAGGCCATAAGCGCCGAGCATATACCTAAATTTTGCAGCCCTTCACCGGTAATGGTGACGTCTCCATGAGTGAAAGATTCTCGAGTGGGACGTTAAACAATATATAATCAATAAACCACATGTCTGGAGGTAGAATGTTGTCTGACGTGTTTCATACCAATTGTTAGGCCGATCTACAAATACTGATTTTGACTACTGATTACTCCTTTACCTGATCGAGATATAGGGATTATGGTTGGTTGGTTGGTTGGTTGGTTGTATATTGTTTAACGTCCCTCTCATGAATTTCTCTCTCATGAAGACGCCACCATTGCCGGTGAAGGGCTGCAAAGTTTAAGTCCATGCTCAGCGCTTATGGCCTTTGAGCAGGGAGGGATTTTTATCGTACCACCCCTACTGTGACACGAGACCTCTGTTTTTGTGGTCTCATTCGAAGGATCGATATAGCCCCATTTAATCGCCCCTTACGACAAGCAAGTGGTACTGAGGATCTATTCTGGCCCGGATCCCCAAGGGCTGATTACGACGGGTGTGATCGATCAACAGGGATGCTTACTCCTCCTAGGCATCTGATCCCACCTTGGCTGTGTACAAGGGCCTGCGTTTTCCCTACTCTTAATTATTTATAGGAATTATGAGATTAATCACTATTCATTATATTCACTTTTCAATCTTATATTATGAAGATTTGTTCAGACCACTAAGTGGAGACATTAGAGGGGTTTACAATTACAGATATAGAAAAATATACATTTATAATATATATATATATATATATCTCATCGAAAATCGTGGGTACCGTATGTAAAATTCATATGAATCAATTGTAGTTCCGTATATTTAAAAGAATATTTTTTTAATGCGTGATTTTTCTCATTTCCCCTTCTTCTTTTCTCTTATTTTTTGTACCCTTGAATAGGAAATTTTGTGTAATGTGTAGAAGTAATCAATTGTTTACGGTGGGAATATTTGATGTTGGTAGCTGAGGCTACTTCCTGAGGAGCACTCGGACTGTTTACACACATGTGAAAAACACGTGGATTTGAGGGTAGTCTTGTTTGCGGGTAGTTGTTAGAAAATGCTGTGTAGGGTGTCTTTTTTCTGGTGTCAGCAGAAGAGAGAGGTAACATAGAACATTTCCGAGTGCGTTATTTGGCATCAACTTTGTAAACTGATTTTTAATGATTTTCCCCCTCTATAGTAATATATAGTGAAAATAATTACCAGAGTGATACCTCAAAGGCACGTGGAAGTGAATATAGTTTGGGTTTTTTTTTGTTAGTTTGTTGGATCTCGGGTAATCAGAAGGATTGGATCGAATTATAACGCGCAGTATCCACTGAACAAAAATTTAAACGCTTCACTTTAAATATTACCATTTCAAGTACGCCGTTATGAAGGACCAAAAGTATTTAGTTTCAAGTGTAAAAGGACTGTTTCCATCGATTGATATTTAAAATTTGAGTTCATCTCAGACATTGAGTATTTTGTTCACCGGTGTAATGACTGATGTGAGTACACGAGTGCAGTGTATCCTGTCATTCTTCAAGCAGAGTGTGCAGTACTCGGACAGACCTTGGACTGGGGACTATAAAAAGAACTTCAACTTTCACAACCAAACATATTTCAGTTGCTTAACCGCCGTAAAATGGCTGAAATATTGCCAACTAGGCGTAAAACCCCAATCAATCAATCAATTAATATAAAAGGCCACTTCAAATTGTTGAATTTTGTCAGTCGCATGCATGGTTCATATGTCTGAAGTCTTGCGGGAGCATGCCATTGGCATGCTGAATGCTGGAATGTCCTTCACAGCAGTCGCTGCGCAGCTCAATGTTCATCACAGTACCATAGTTTTCGTTTACGAGAGCGTTTCCAACAAACTGGAAGAACTTATCGGCGTCATCCACCTGAGACCACCCCTTCTCAGGATCGTTACATCCGGCTGCTGCACTTGCGTGAACGCTTTCGATCAGCGACACACATGGCTGATGAGACAGTAGGAATAAACAATACACAAATCTCTACTCAAACAGTTTGCAACCACCTCCGAAAAGCAGAATTGCATACTCGACGCCCTCACCGTGGGCTTGACATCACAGATGGACAGCGCCGGAATTGTCTTGCGTGGGCTAATGCACACTTCCGGTGGCCCTTAACACGAAGGACAAAAGTGATGTCTACAGACAAATTGCGATTCAACTTGTATCACGCTAGTGGGAGACGTCGTGTGTGCGTCGTGTCGGTGAAAGGTTCGCTGACGCAAATGTCGCCCTGAGAGTCGTCCATGGCGGAAGCGGTGTCATGGTGTGGGTAGGAATTTTACACATACAGAGAACTCCTTTGCATATCGTCAATGGCAACTTGAACGCCCAAAGATATCGTGATGAGATCTTCGTTCTAACTGTAGCGCCATTTGACCGACAGCATAACGTCATGTTCCAGCATGATAACGCCCGTCCTCATGTTGTTAGAGTCTGCACCTATTTCCTCGCAGCTCAGAATGTTCAGGTGTTGGACTGGCCTGCTTATCCGCACGAAATTTCGCCCATAGAACACGTGTGGGACGCTCTAGATCGGCGTTTTTGGGATCTTGTTCCAGTTCCAGGTAATGTTCCGCAGCTCCGGATAGCGCTCCAGCAGGAGTGGAAAAACATTCCAGGCCACCATAGACACTCTGGTTAATTCCATGATTAGAAGATGTGTCATGTTGAGAGATGCGTGTGGCGGACATACGCGCTATTAAACTGTGAAATTTATGGTATCCACCCCTGCCCTGATCAAACTGTTGATTACTCATGTATCAAGGTGTAACGGACAATATGATCAGTGTAGATGTCTTTATCATGTCATAAAATTCCTTGACGTTCATAATATCCCATATATAACAAAATTCACAAAACATCTGGTGGTGCATTTATATTTTTGTTCAGTGTATTTGTCTACACACCCGTTCCATATTATCAAGAAATAAATGTAAGGAGTGCCAAATATTTAATGCTTCAATGACTTGTTATATAAAGAATTTGAATTATTGAGATCAATAACCATTTGTTGATAAATTTCTTGATATCTAGAATTCAATTTCTTGATATCAAACATACAAATTGTTCACAACAGCATCACATTCATGAGGAAGTAATGACTATCATAACAAATAGTACAATTGATAAAAATACATACATCAAAGGTGAAACATTGGAAATGTAAATATTTTTATGTCATTAATTGGAATTGTTGTGCATTATAAAATAATTCAAAGTAAATGTGTGGGGAAAATCATGACTATACCACCCTTACTTAACCAAAACAAGAAGCCCTAGGCCACATTACTCACCTGAATTACTTTGGCCCTTCTGTTGTTCAGCTGTTGTGATTTAAAATTTTTAAAGATTTTGTTTTATCAATCTTTATTCCCATGGAAAACATAACCCCAAAGGATAACAAAATGAATGAAAATGAATTCACATAACACAAAGATGCCTTGACACCAATATGACTACCAAGGTCTTGTTCTTCTGGATAAAACTAAGGTCATAGTATGAAATCAAACACCTTGCCATAAGAAATTTATATACAAAATATGAAAGCTCAATCTTAAATTGTTCAGGAGGTCAGATTGATTGTTTGTTTTGTTTGTTTGTTTTATTTATAGTCGCCTGAGCAATTTTTCAGCTATCCGGCGACTGTCACTATTACCGGTGACGGGGCTGCAAATTTAGACCTATGCTTAGCACTAATGGCTTTTAGCAGTGAGGGTTCTTTTACATGCCACACCTGCTGCGACACAGGACCTCCGTTTATAAAGTCCCATCCGAAAGACCCGTGACTCTCACTTCGTAATGCCGAGCTCTTGGCGAAGGAGCAATCACTACCTATTTTAACGTCTTAGGTTTGACGCGGCCGGCCCGAGCGGGGCTCGAACTCACGACCTTCCATTCACGAGGCGAGAGCTCTACCACTGAGCCGATTGAAGTCTAATTGAATAGATAAAATTTTTATTAAAAGTAGGTTAAACTGTCAGGTCATACATCAAGGTATTGCCATAAAGAATCTATATACAAAATATGAATGGTCTACCTTAAATAATTCAGGAGATACTGATTAGGTCAGGTTTTTTAAAAAGGGGGTCAAGGTCACAAAATCACATGATTGTATCAGGTTTTGCCGTAAAGAATCTATACACAAAATATGAAAGCCCTACCTTGGATAATTCCAAAGATATTTAACAGGTTATGTTCTCTTGATATTAGGTCAAATTCCAAGGTCACATATCATAGTATGAAATGAAAGGATCTATAAGATATGGAAGATTTAATTTATTCAGGAGATACTGAATAAATCAGAAATTTAAATAGTTTCAGATATATTTAATAGGTTATGTTTTCTTAAAAGGTGTAACTCTGAGTTATGAAATAAAAGGTCTTACCATAAGAAACATATGCACAAAATATGGAAGATATACCTTAGATAGTTCAGGACATAGATCAGATTTTTATTAACAGTAGATCAAACTTCCAGGTCAAGGTCACAAGATCATACACTATTGTATCTAATGAAAAATATTGTCATAAAGAATGTACTAAAAATATACAAGCTCTATCTTAAATAGTTCAGGAGATTTTTTTCTATACATCAGCATGTAAACTTTGATTCCCTATTGTGGTCCCACATTACCCCCAGGGATCATGATCTGAACAAGCTGGAATTTACTAAATACTCTGTTTTTCTACCATGGTTCCACCCTACTCCCAGGGATCATGATTTGCACAAACTTGGAACTACTTTGTCAGAAATCAGCTCATGTAAATTTCCACTTTTTGGGTCCAGTGTTTTTGAGAATTTTTAAGATTCTCCCATATATCTACATGTAAAATTTGGATCCCTTATTTTGACCCCACACTAAATGAACCAATGCTATTTTTGCCTTTTTCGTTTTTTGCCCTTTTTTATCTCCCCTTTGTTGGGGGACATGGTCCTTCATTAGAACAAACTTGAATCCCCTTCACTGAAGGATGATTCATACCAAGTTTGATTGGCTCAGGGGTTCTGGAAAAGAAGATGAAAATGTGAAAAGTTTATGAACAAGGCAAAAAAAAAGTGATTGGAAGAGCTCACTTGAACTTTCAGCTCAGGTTAGCTAAAAATGCTTTTGTTAATTCATATTCATGTAAATTATTGAGTTTTTTTTAAAAATAGATTTGTCAAGCATGCAAAAAAAGGTAATTACATTAACAATGTTGTTGCAATCAGAAGGTATTAATTATAGAAACCCAGAATTGTGCAAGTTCATTCAGACTGATAGTGTTTTAAAAGCCTTAATTCTCTCCTGAGATGTTAGAGATCTTGATGTATATCGGTGATGAGAATGACACCAGGCCTTGAACACATTAAAAATATTTGTCAATGGAATATATACAGGTTTGAAACGTAATATCATATTACATTCCATGCTTCTGTCATTTCAGATTTGGTGGAATGTGAGGAGAAACTTATTATTTTCCTCATACCTCCTGAATTATATATATATATATAAATATGTATATATATATATATATATATATATATATACAGAGAGAGAGAGAGAGAGAATTCCTTAGTAGTAAACTGAATGTTTGATTCTAATAAACCAATAACTCAAATTATTAATATCAAGAAGTGTCAAAGTGTTTTGGGTTTTTTTTTAAATCAATGAATTTTAACGCAATTCATTTTCTTGCCTCCTATTCATAAAGTGCACATGAATGATCTTTTGAAGTTCACAAGAAATTATAAGATTATTGCAATTACCAGACATAAGTTCTTTGTATATAAATATAGGGAAAGTGAGGTTGCTCAACACTCAGTACCACATCTTCCACTATATATATGGATACCACCTCTGTCCATACCTGGAGTTGAACTCATGACCCTTGCATAAAACCAGTGCACTAGACTGCAAAACCATCAGGGCAAGGCACACACACACACACATGCACAAACACAATTGATATACATGTATACCCTTTCTATACATATTACACTATATATAAGCATACAAAGTTTTAAGATATTGGGTAATGATAAGGTGGTCTCTATTATTGTATATTTTTTGACAATTTGAATTTTACTGGAAAAACCATTTATCCCTGCATGGGACATACATGTACTACATATCATATTTAAGTGATACTTGAACATTTGGGCTCCATCTTGACCATGGGAAATTTTGCAAAAACTTATGACATCACATAATGGTGGGGCTACTTCAAACTATGACAAATTTTACAAAAAATATGAATATAAGGAATAAATATGTCATTTGTATTTTGAGGGATTATATGAAAACAATAAAGCAAGGGTTAATTTCATTGTAATATCTGCTTCAATGATATACAAATTACTCTCATGCTTTCATATCCACATTATATCATTTGAAACAATCCTTAATTCACCCTTAACATGATTCTTTAAAAAAAACCTGCTACTTTTAGTTCTTAAATTGCATTAACAAAATATAATAATTCCAGCTTCAACCTTTTGATATTGATATAGTTAGACCTAATTCATGCTCGGTTATATACGCTGTATGCATATATTGAACTCATCAAAAGGCTTTCTTGTGTTCAATCTTAGTAGTTTATCTTTAATTATTAATGGATGAATGAATGATCCCATCAGCATCATAATTATGTCAATGAATCACATCTGTCTTGCCCCATGGGGATCCAGGTTATAATGGGTCTTCAGTATCCATTGCTTGTTATAAGAAGGAACTAAATGGGGCGGTCCTTCAGATGAGACAGCAAAAACCGATGCTCCATGTCACAGCAGGTGTAGCACAGTAAAGATCCCTCCCTGCTCAAAGGCCGTAAGTACCGAGCATAGGCCTAAATTTTGCAGCCCTTCACTGGCAATAGTGATGTCTCCATATGAATGAAAGATTCTCGAGCGGGACATTAAATAATACACAGTCAATCAACCAATTTCGTACTACACTACATTACAATTTTGTTTTACAAAAACAACGAATTACTTTTTAAAAAATTATTTTATTCTATTTCAGTTACACTGCATATAATATAAAATTCCTGAACTCCAAGTCTTTAATATCACACTATTACACAAACTTATACTGTTAGTATTTTGAACTAGAAATGAATTAAAAGAATTTGAATGCTCTTTGTATTAACCCCCATTTTGACCAATGAGTAGGTATTATGTGGGTATTTGGAAAATATTTTATTTTTGACTAAAAATAAATTACATCTAAATGAGAAAATAAGTTTTATCAAATGTTGACACAGCTACAATATAACACACTGATAAAGCTCACACTAAAATTCATGTCAACTGGCACAATAACAATCTTACAGAAAAGATTTAGTAATCTGAAACAACAATGATTTTCTTCAAAACAACTAGCAATATTTTGGGCATTTTAATCAAAAATATTTAGGCCCTCTCATTTCAATTATCAAATGAAAATGTACTGTGCTCTCAGGCTTTATATTTTCTTTTGTTGTAAAATTTTGTAGAGTGATTGAGTACATGGATCTTGTCTGAAGAGGTTTCCCAAGTCTTTCAAGGATCCAATGTCTGACAATATAAGAATGATAAACATATTTTACAATGTAATATATATGTCATATACTTTCTGCTGTGTACCTGTATGTGTACTAATTATTTTATCAGGATTTATATTTAGCATCTTTGGTATTGTAGCAATTTTATAGCTGTGCAAAAAATATGAAAATTGCTATTCACTATTATACACTTAAAAAATCCAATTGCACCAAATTTTGAATATGCTAAAATAAATACATGTACAGTATTTAATGTGAATATCTGATTATACTTACATATGCTTAATGGTCTTCATTTTCTAAATGTTCTTGAATTCACTATCCACCATAAACTACAAAATAGATTTTTTTTTTTTAAATACAATTTTCATTCATCTATCTTTTGTCATATTCATTTATTTTTTGTTGAATGAACTACAATATAATATTTTGATTTACTCTTTATTAACTTTTTGATAAATAAATCTATAAAATACAACTTTATTCTATTTTTCATATACATTTTTTCAATTCTCAATGAAACTTAGGCATACCAGACATGCTTTCTACCCAAAAATTCTTTGATTTATATCATAAACAAAATCCAGAAGACAAGATAACCCAACAGATACATAAATGTTTGTTGTGGTTGGACAAAAACTTTGATATCATAATATCCAGATGAAATGTGTTACAGTATTAAAATAACATTATTAGAGTTGTTGCAGTTTGACCTTTAGGAAACTCGATAAAATGGTATAAAATCGTATGAAAGGGATTTCAGCATAAAGCCACATCTGTAGGAGAAAACTTATGTGTATTCTGATATTAAATGGTTTTATATTACTAGCATATATCTTCAACAGTTTACAGCATAGGTCATATGTAAATGTATATTGAGCCCCTATACACAATATCTGAGTTGCAAAATTAGTTGTTTCTCCTTGTTGAACTCTGAAGTACAACAAGATTCAAATGTATTTTTGTTCACACTTGTGGGCACAGCTGCTTATTGTTTTGTTCATTTGTGAATAGCCAGTCTATAAGACACACACACACACACACACACACACACACATATATATATATATATAAACACACACATCCTGCACCAGGCCCAAACATATCTGAAATTGCATATATATATATATATATATATATATATATCTACATCTACACACACACACACACACACACACACACACACCCTGCACTGGCCCGCCCAAGCATATCTGAAATTGCATGTTCAGTCATCAGTAGTACATAAATAATTTAGGAATTTCTTACTTGTATATCATACCTTGTCTACAAGAACAGTGAAACTTCTCTTCTCCTAGTGATGTACAGATATCTGTTGCCGCTGGACAAGAACCAGGTCTACACGAAGTAAGTCTCTTCTTGGTGTTTACTTTATACACAACAGAAGAAACAGAACTGATATCTGAGCTGGTAATGGCCATGACCACAGAGCTCTGGATTCCAGCAGAATCCTGTGTTTTTAACATTGTGTCATACAGAGTCCATGCAGACAATAGTGGTTGAGTGACTTGAGCTGATGTTTCAGATGAGAACTGGGGTTGGGACACTGAGACCTGGGGTTGAGATGTAAGAGACAGAGATGAACTGGATATTATTTCAACTGGAGGAGTCTTCTGGTGAACTGTTTTTGAAGACTCAAGATGTTGAAACCAGTCATAATCTTCTCCCACATTTTTATAGGAGTTTTGAGCATGTTGAGCAGTATTAAGAGTTTGAGAGGGATAAACATTTCTGTTTAATGTTGATATATTATTCCTCTGTCCATTGAATGATTGTGTAAATGATGGTTGTATAACAGATGGTTTGTTGTTCTCCTGAGGTTCACTTGATGGAAATGGTAATGAGACATACTGAGCAGCAGTTACTTCCCCTGATGTTGTGTCTGCAGACAGAGATTCCAGTGATGACATTGTGGTGGGTTTCAGATTGAAACCTAAATCTACAAAATTCAATCAATTATCTGACACTAAAAGTCAGGGGAGAAACTGCCTATTTTTAAGTGTATACCAGGAAGGGAGAAATGCTGACCAGAAGGACCCCTGAATCTCCTGTGTAGTGATTTTCCATTTGACCTACATGCATTTGGTCACTGGAGTCAAACCTATCTTAACTTATAATTCCTTTCCCTTAAGTTCTTCAACCCTAAACACTTCACCTGTCAAGTAACCAGGTGTAGGATACGGTACATGTAGTAACAAAATATTACAGAGAGACCGAAAATGCAGTGCAGCTGATCTGAATTGGATCCTGGGATCCCCGAATCTCCAATGCGGTGCTCTACTAACTGAATACCAGCTGTTAATTAATACATTACATATGCATTGAAATACTAATTAAATTTGGTACACAAAATTGTGACTATTACATGGTAAAAGATTCCAAAATCTTATATCTAAAAGGAATGTATACCTGATCGCACTTCAGTTAAATAGGATGTAAGGAAAAGTATCAAACAGCTTGCATATGCACACAAAGATTTCATTTTGATATTGATGTTCTTGGTTCTCATTCTGATTCATCAGATATCACTGTAATAAAAAATATACAAATGTTTATAGGTAAGAAAAACAGCTGAATTATAACTTATATGAATTTAACACTGGGGCTCTTGATTCTCTTATTCTGGTACAGTATCAATATAAGGACCCAACATCTACAATGTAAAATAAAAAGGGGGGGGGGGGTACTTCCCCCACCCCCAAATCTATATGTCATGTTCCCAACTGAAAAACGTAATCAAAATTAATTTGCACAAGTTGCTGATGGTAAGAAATGGGGACCGAAACATAGAAGAATTCAAACCAGTGACTTTGAATTTGACTGAACCTTCATGTTTGCTTTCATTACTTGTAAAACTAATAACTGATAAAAATGTCAATCTTGAACAGATATGCTACTTTTCCCAATTTCAATGACCCTGTCTTAGCCTCCAGTTCTTCACTTACATGCTCTTCTTGACACGAAAAGAATTCATGACATTCTGTAAGTATACTTTCACTTTCAACCGCGCTCTTTTTAACTGAAGGTACGTTTACACTATATGTCGAATTTCCTCTATTGAAACACATGTGTTTAATAATACTTAAAAGTATTTAAAGGTAATTTATGTAATTAGATAACTTCTGTTTAGTTTTCTTTATTAAAATATAAGGACTGGTAAACTTTAAAACCTGTAAAAACATCGCTATCAAATTGAAAGTTTAATTGGAAGTGTCAAAATAACATATTAACGTCTTGGTTTCAAGTTCATTTGTATCTTCACCAACTGATTCAAGGTGTTTGTTATTTTCGAATGTATAAGGTTAGATGTGTATTCATATGTTAAACACCAAGCAACTGTGACAAAAATCATCCATAAGATGATGGTACAAAAAACGTTGAGTTGGTCTGTGTTGCATTTTCCAGTATATAGTTTGTAATATAAACATCCACTCGATCCACCCTTCTTTGATAACATTTCTTCATAACAAGCTTTAAGAATACAGTTATCAGAACATGTAAACTTGATTCAATACTTAAAGATATGTAGTTTGTTGTTGATTTAAGTGGTAACTAGTTCAAAATATACAAACTTAAGTTTTTAGAAGTATCTTATATTTAAAAAAAAAATAGTGGTATATTTTTATCAAATATAGCATTTCATTTTGATGTATTTATATTGGTTTGTGGAGAGACTTGATTGAAAAATCTATCAAAGTTATCTTTACTATTAGACTTTAGGCAACAATCTTTATTATAAGAGTATGAAGTACTATTGAAATTTAAATTGATTGTAAGAAAATATATATTAATAGGAAAATCACTTTATTGTGTGTACCAGTCTGATGATCACAAGGATTTTTAGTGTAAATTTCTCTAGAGAGAACTTGACCAAATCGGGGCATTTGCTAATCACCATTCAGTAATTTCTAAACTGAGCACATCAGCAAAGTTATTTCACTTTTAAAAATTATTATAAGCTTAGTACTATAATTACCATAGAATGTTGACAAAGTTTGTATTATATGCAAATCTGTTATCTTCTTTGTTAATGAATAATTCTGATTGCTGAAATTTAACATATTTACTTTGTAGGAATATACTACCTAGATGTCCAGAATTTGAAGCAAAAGATAATTACATTGTGTTTTTATCTGGATGAACTATAACGTTGACACAGCAATGCTCCCTCGCTACAATTTCTTTCGGACCTGTCTTTCATGTTGGTCCCCAATGTCATCTGTAATCAGGGTACCAGCTGAGTGGTGGAACAGAGGGTATAAGGTTCCCATGGTCACATGCTCCAAGATCTGTGGATTGCGTTGGACCACAGCCATTTACAAACAGTACTATAGCACAAACCCTGACTCGGGACTCAAAGTGGAGAAAAATCCTTACTATGAAAAATACAAAGCAAAACTACAGACGCTGAAACAGTAAAAAATTTCATAATTTACTTTGCATTTACATACATATTTTATAATGATATGCCTTATAATACAATGTCTGTATTTTATATGTGGAAATACAATGTACTTGAAAATGTACTTTAGGTATATCTGAAGCTGTGAAGCTCTGGGGAAGTACAGTATATGCATGGCTTATTCTTTAAAAGTCAGTTTATTGTAGATCAGATCCAGAAAAATATGCTGCAAAACTGAAAGAGATTGAGGACAAAGAAATGGAACAAATTAAACAGATGAAAAAAGATTTATCAACACCACCAGACCCTGATAAAAGAAGCAAGAATGAAGAAGATGATCAGAAGTTCAGTGGATCTTGGCCTCCAAGGGTACAGTGTTTAACAAATATAAAGTATACTTGTAACTCTTCAGTTTATAGCCATGCATTCCATAATTATATTGATTGACAGCAGTACTAAACATTGTAAACTTTTTTTTTTACTTTAGAGCTTGAATGAAATTATGAAGGTAGATTTGATAAAGGATAAAACCTCAGCTGAAATTGAAAAGGTATGGAAGTTTTGGTGACATCAATATGTTTGTTTAACATCTCCAGTACTCAGACACGAAATGTTTCTCTGTTCATCTAATATCTACAGTACCGAGATGAGATGGTAAATATTTCTCTGATTATTAATTAACATCTTTCCAAGAGTGAGATAAATGTTTTTCTGATTGTCAGTCTAACATATGAAGTATTGAGATGCTAAATATTTCTCTGACTGTCAATATGGTATTGCCTATAGTAAGATGATAAATATTCTCCAACTGTCAATCTAGTATTGTCAGTAGTGAAAAGATAAACATTCTCTTTATTGTCAATCTAGCAATCATGAAATTGCCAGTCATGAAACATTTTTCTGATTGTCTAACATCTTCAATACTGAGAATCTAAACGTTTCTCTAATTGTAGATTTGGAAAGAGCACCATGTTACCAAAGACTGTATCTTTGGTGTGATACAGGTATTACTTTTAGACTTGTTTTGTTTGTTTGATCAAGTTTGAAAGTCATTGTAATTTGTGATGAGATCAAATACAGATTCAAAACATTTTAGAGGTATTCAATTTCCAATGCCACACCCTCCCAGTATCCAACATTGACCAATTAGTCAATATACACATTGTAATTCCACCTGTATTTTGGTAAGGAGTGTAATTTCATTTCCTTGCCCAGTTTTATTCACACATGGTCCATTTATTACCCTTCAGCTGTACAGTTCCCTTGAAATGAGGTCACTTAAAAAGTTTTTTTTGGTGGTTGTTTTTTTTTTTCATTTTAGGATTTTGAAGTTGAAACTTTTAACACTAGCATGTTTGTAGAAAGTGCATAAGCACTAACTAATGCCAGTTTAATAGTCTCAAATTCATAACTCCATAATTTTAGTACTACAACTGGTCAAGAGCTTCCAAAATATGAATTAGTATTTCATCACTTCAGCAAGTAGACAGCTGTTTTAAAATGCATAGAACTCTTGATACCAATTTTCATCTGATTTAATTGAAATTTTAACATAAAGGCACATAACAATTCATTTTGCATCATATTTTCATTTTAGTGGATGGTCATCTGAAAATGAGTTAAATAAATTTTTTGATGAATTGTAAAAATGCAATGGCAAAGAGATTGTTAATCACCTTTCCTTATACATAGCTAGTATTAAACAACATCTGGTACAGGAAAGAAAATCAGTGATTTTTCTGGCATTGTGTGTACAGCAGATTGACTTACCGACCACATTCTTTCATATCTCTGTCTTTCTCAGAATGGATGGAAAGAGATTTATGGTTTTAAAATGAAACACATTTGTACTTATAATTTTCAAATTCCAATTTAGATAACGTTTTGTCAAATGTAAAGAAATATAGATTTATAGGTGTATACATCATTGTTGTCTTCGTGCCATTTCATATCATTTATTTGTCCTTGATGTCACATGTCGGAGATGACTTGTGGATTCTTCCCTTAAACAAAAGTTCCGACCAAAAGTTTTCAGATCAGTTTAGCACAGTACCATCCATAGCTGACACGAATCCTCATCTGCTTATGCTTGAATATTGGTACTCACTGCAGTTAATTCGGAATAATGAGTAACATTATTTTTATACAGCAAGGCGATTATGACGATGTAAAGGACAAAGCTAAACTTTGCCCATTGGTAAGTTTCACTTCATGGAATCATGATCTTATTGCAAGCTTTTCAGGTTATGTAACTAGTATCAAGATTGTAATAAAAACTGTTGAAGAAATTAAGAAATTTGACATGGTTCAAAATGGTCATGATTGAACACCGTAGAATACCTGTAGTAAAGTGGTGGTGTTGGAAATTCAGAATTTCGTTTAATGTAGCAAAGAATTATTGATTGATTATGTATTGTTCAATGTCCCGCTCGAGAATCCCTCACCCACACGGAGGTGTCACCATTGCCGGTGAAGGGCTGCAAAATTTAGGCCTATGCTCAGCGCTCAGGGCCTTTGAGCAGGGAGGGATCTTTATCGTACTACACCTACTGTGACACAGGACCTCGGTTTATGCAGTCTCATCCGAAGGACCGCCCCATTCAGTCACCTCTTACGACAAGCAAGGGGTACTGAGGACCTATTCTAACCCGGGTCCTCACAGGACAGCAAAGAATTACAATTTTAGTGTAAAATCATTAGAGAAAAATTAAAACCCCTAGCTGTGAGACTCAAACACATGATCTACAGATTGTTAGTCTAACATCGCAAGTTCAATGCTAACTAAACAGATGACTACATTTCTGATTTTGTTTTTATTATGATAGCATACTTCTTGTAGAAAGATTGAAACAATGTGTTACTTCTCCTAAACAAGAGCAGTACTGTATGATCCTAAATATATGCCAGGCCATTTGCTAATTCATGTTCCCATGATTTGTCATCTCTAAGTCATTTCATGATATTAAGTACCTGTGTAAGATAAGGAATGTATAGTATATAGAACATCTAGCATGTTTACTGCATTTGAAATGTTTATTTATGGATCTGAAGCTATTTACCTATCCTGGAATGGACATGTATAAAATACAGAGATATGCACTTTCAGTTTATCTACCCCATACCAAGGAATGACGGATACGACTTTATTATGTCCCAGTTTGATGGGAATGTGATCTACTTTACCCCTCTAGCAGTTTACCAATCACTCAAAGAGAATGCCCCACCCTGCATGACAGTGGCACATTTCACAGAATTCAAGGAGGATAAAGGTATGTATCATTGTAATCCAAGAGACGTCTGACTCTAAGTCTGTCAATAAACTTCTTAACTGGGTTTAATTAGATATTTCTGTTAAATGTATTGTTCTTCTAATTAGGACATAAACATCTTTGCCAAAGTACTCATGAAAATGTTTATTTTCTTCATTGAAATTGCTATAATCCATCTTTGGAACTACAGCTATTCCACACAGTCACAGAACATTTATTTTAATAAAATAGTTTGCATGTAAAGTCAAAATTATGTCAAGGACATTGCAGGGCATTACAAAGATATATATGAGTTAGATATATATGTGCATGTAAAATGATTTGGGCTAATTTACTCTTGTTTGGTTTTTCAATACATCCTTTATTTTCATCATTCAGTAAATAAACCAGTGAATTAAATTTAATAATGCCAAGTCTGATAATCCTAATATTTTCATGTGTCTGTTTTGAAGTTGGCAGCCATTGTTAATCCTCATTTTATCGTTTTCACAGGAATTGTTCTTATGGCTGGACAGTATGATGATAAAATTTTGGTGAGTAGCACAATTACTGTACAACTAAAAAATCAGAACTGAAAGATATCTCAAGTGGATATCAAAGTTAAACAAAACACAAAGAAACTGTTATAACTCTACGTCTTGTCAGTTACGGGCGGAAATTAATTTAAATAAAATAAAAGTAATTTTCAAAAAATTAATTTTTCAATTCTCAAAAGTAATAAATAGGATAAATTTACATTTTTAGAAATACATGTAATTGTTATTGAAACAAGTATTATATAATGTTTAAACTTTTATATTCACTTCCTGGACCTCCCAGAAGGGAGCTGCTGAGCATCCATCAATCACAGCATAGACAGCCCCTTGTATCCATCAATCACAGCATAGGCAGCCCTTGTATTCATCAATTACATCATAGACAGCCTCTTGTATTCATCAATCACATCATAAGCAGTCCCTTGTATTCATCAATCACAGCATAGGCAGTCCCTTGTATCCATCAATCATAGCATAGGCAGCCCTTGTATTCATCAATCACAGCATAGGCAGTCCCTTGTATCCGTCAATCACAGCATAGGCAGCCCCTTGTATTCGTCAATCACAGCATAGACAGCCCCTTGTATTTCTCAATCACAGTGTAGACAGTCCATTGTATTCATCAATCACAGCATAGGCAGCCCTTGTATCCGTCAATCATAGCATAGGCAGCCCTTGTATTCATCAATCACAGCATAGGCAGCCCCTTGTATCCATCAATCATATCATAGGCAGCCCTTGTATCCATCAATCATAGCATAGGCAGCCCCTTGTATTCATCAATCACAGCATAGGCAGCCCTTGTATTCATCAATTACATCATAGACAGCCCCTTGTATTCATCAATCACATCATAAGCAGTCCCTTGTATTCATCAATCACAGCATAGGCAGCCCTTGTATTCATCAATTACATCATAGGCAGCCCTTGTATTCATCAATCGCAGCACAGGCAGCCCCTTGTATCCGTCAATCACAGTGTAGACAGTTCCTTGTATCCATCAATCACAGCATAGGCAGCTCTTGTATCCGTCAATCATAGCATAGGCAGCCCTTGTATTCATCAATCACAGCATAGGCAGCCCCTTGTATCCATCAATCATATCATAGGCAGCCCTTGTATCCATCAATCATAGCATAGGCAGCCCCTTGTATTCATCAATCACAGCATAGGCAGCCCTTGTATTCATCAATTACATCATAGACAGCCCCTTGTATTCATCAATCACATCATAAGCAGTCCCTTGTATTCATCAATCACAGCATAGGCAGCCCTTGTATTCATCAATTACATCATAGGCAGCCCTTGTATTCATCAATCGCAGCACAGGCAGCCCCTTGTATCCGTCAATCACAGTGTAGACAGTTCCTTGTATCCATCAATCACAGCATAGGCAGCCCCTTGTATCTGTCAATCACAGTGTAGACAGTTCCTTGTATCCGTCAATCACAGCATAGGCAGCTCCTTGTATCCCTCAATCACAGTGTTGACAGTCCCTTGTATCCGTCAATCACAGCATAAGCAGCCCCTTGTATTCGTCAATCACAGCATAGGCAGCACCTTGTATTTGTCAATCACAGCATAGGCAGCCCCTTGTATTCGTCAATCACAAGCAGCCTGATGCATCCTTCAAGTGCAGAAAGCCCCTTGTATTCATTAAAAAGGCAACTCCTTGCATCCTTGGTCAGTTTCCTGGTTAGGCCACATTATGTTATTTCTTTATATTACATCAATAGGCCATAAAAAAAACTCAGTAAAAATTGATGAATACACTTCCTGATCATTTTTCTAGTCAAATATTTTACCAAAATTCTCAAAATTGGTCTTATCATGATTATGCTTTATCTAGTGTGTGATGCATATGCATGCTCAGTCATGATTACTGATATCAATGAAAAACAGGTGATTTATAATTATAAAACTTGTAAGAACATGTTTGCAACATATTGATTGGGTTTTTTGGGAGTTGAACTGGTCTGGTCTGTGGCATTTTTTCCCTTCCTGTTACATTTGCTTCATCACAAGCCACACTTACTGAGTCAGGTGGTACCTACCCTACCTCAAACCACTATAAGATATGTAAACATAGACATTAGGTGTAATTTGCTGTGATGTTACATTTGGTACCATAGACCAGGCCCTGGATATGACAGGTGAAAATGCCTGTCCAGAGATAAAGTTCCTGTATTGACGTCTTCAAGGTGTGGTGGTTAGATGGGTTCAATTGCCGGTGGCCAGATACATGTAGCACAGTTGGGAGAGCATCTGACTGGAAATTCAGGAGAGCTGGGTTGAAATCCTGGTCTGGTCTGTTTCATTTTCTCTTTTCCTGACATATTTGGTGCCACAGACAAGGACCTGACAGGTGAAAATGCTTGCCAGGGGATAAAGGTCCTGGGTTGATGTCTTTAAGGTGTGAAGACATTTAAGGAGGAAGGAATGTGGTACATCTAACAGGTTTTTGAAAGTAAAGGAGATTTCAGTTTATTCAAATAAAGCCATCCAAAGAGGACATAACAAGGAATAGTGATAATGGGATATGTTTTTAAAATTGTTTCTATACTCAAGAACCACTGAACCAGAAAACCTGAATTTTATTTAAAAGTTTCCTTATGTACATGTAGTATAGATTCTAGTTCATTCAAAATGTCCTTGGAGCCAGGATAGGACCTATGCATTTAAAGTTTTACATAAAGATATAATGGTAAAAGCTAACTTTTTTAATCTTCTCAAGAATCACCAAGGTTCAATCAAATTCTGGGTTATTTTTTTCAAATCATGACTCCCATAAAATACATCAAAAACTTCAATTTAAGAAACAGAAGGATATGTAAGCAGTTTGTCAATTCATTCAAAATTGTCCTTATATAGTTTCAATTAAAGTTTCTTCATTCCATTATCCTGGAGTCAGAGTGGGTCCACAATGGGTTTAAATATTTACTATCCAAGTGTCTTAAACTTTTGACCCTTAATCCCTATATGAGCAAGGTGACATAAGTGAGCATTGTTACTCAAGGGCCTCTTGTTTTATGAATCTATTTTTAGCTACATTAACCTAGCATTGTAGTGTGTTTTTGTTTGGGGAGGAGATTATTTTTCTGTATTATCTGATATTCATATTTAGAAGCATGTTAAATATATAAATTATTTGAATATATTTTACTGATGAATTAGGACCTCAAACACTCAGAAACATTGATCATTATTCAAAATTAGATGTTAAATCTGCTCACATACTCTCTACACTAGCAATAGTGAACTACACGAGTAGATCAAAGGGTCTGATTTTAATCAGATATAGATCGCCATTGAATGTGATTGTTAAGGCAAGTTCTGAATGTGGATCTGAGTAGAGAAATTGATACATTAGCTTTAAATGACATATAAAGGTATTTATATTGATAAACAAACAAATATTGATTGTTTCCAAGAATCTCAGTCAAAATGATCTTGTAATTGTTAAAATCAATACAAGTTCCACTAGCTCATTTCTCTGTTATCTTAATTTGTTCTATTTTACACATTCAATGAGCAACATGATATTAAAAAAAATACCAAATAAAAATCCCCCATTGTTTTGCTGTGTGCAGGAAGAGAGAAAATGCAATGGAACAGACTGGGATTCAAGCCTGGGCCCCTTGAATCTCTAGTCAGGTGCTCTACCAACTGAGCTAATTGGCAATCAAACCTGGCTGACAGCGAACTTCGTCCCTCCTTAAATTGTGTTCGACCTCAAAGACACACAACCCAGGTTGTTTTGCCCATGGCTGGACTTTCACCTACAAGTCCATGGGTGGTCAACTGCACTAAATGTAACAGGAAGGGAGAAAATGCAAACCAGGATTCAAACTCTGGCCTCTTCGCCACCGACAATATGTACAGAATGTGACTGCAAATATTGTCACCACTAAGCACATATTGTCGCTGACGACATTATGTGCTGAAAGTGACTGGTGGGTGTAGATTTTGGGATGGCAACAATGTGTGCAAAAAGAATTGCATAACCATAGATGCAAACAGTACTGTGTAGCTGTGCATGTCAATTTAGCAATGTTCATAGGCCTCTGTGACCTTGATCTTTGACAACAATATATAAATTAGATCAGAATTCCTAATTAGGGCCCTGCATGAAATGTGGGAGCCCTGTAGTCACATTGTCCATCCGTCTGTCTGTTCATCAACATTTTCTTTGTAATGCGATAACTCAAAGAGTTTTCACCATACAGTTTTCAAACTTTGCACAGAAGTACTCTACCATAAGAGAAAGAAGTCTATAAATTGTGGGTTCACATCACTTTGTCTGCCTGTCTGTATGTCGTCATCCTTGTTGTTAAATGACTCTTTGTTATGATGCAATAACTCAAAGAGTTTCAATTGTACAGTTTCCAAACTTTGCACAGAAATACTCTACAATATAAGAAAGACACCTGAAAATTCTGGGTACCTATTTCTGTACCTGGGCTGATTGAGGAAGCAAGAGTGAAAGACCTTTCCCAAGGATGCGACACTGCACCCAGTGGTGCTTGAGCCCTTCCCAAGAGAAACCTCCATATCAGAAGTTTTGTGCTCGACTTAAGCACATGTATTCAAATTCATGGCGTTAAGTAATCCCACAAGAGGTGAAATTTATGTGGGATGTGATACAAAAATCCTAAATATGTCACCCTCAGGGTGTGCAGACCATGTAGGCACATATTGTCTCCGATGACAATATGTGCAATGGCGACAATATGTGCAAACTTGACTGCACATATTGTTTCCAGCGACAATATGTGCCTGCATAATCTGCACATATTGTTGTCAGCAATAATATGTGCTTACTGCTACAGCTGTACAACATGTTACTTAAACTGGCTGTGTAACTAACAGACCATCATTATTCTGTGGCTTGAAACATTATTTTTGATAATTTTTTTTGTCATAGACGAAGAACGAGTCCTTGAACTTAATGAAGCAGATGTCTACATACTACGGAAAATCCTCCACAGATAAATTCAATGCTGTCAGAGTATTCAATCATTTACCAGAAAAATTTAATTATCTAGACTTGATAGAAAATTATAAATTCATGAAAGAAGACTTGGAGAAATATTATACTTGATGGATATTTGTATTAATAAATTATTGTGCAAATAAAATCCATCTTATTTGTTCTTGTTTATTGTACAGAAAGTTTTTTTTAGGTCCCCGCCACAGGCAATTACATCGCTTGGGTTCGAATTTACTAATAAAAATTTGTAAATTCAAACCCAAGCGATATAATTGCCTGTGGTCCCCGCCATTTGGCATATGCCCTATAGTAATCATGGCAGGCAATAACTTTGGGAAGATTTTCATAATTAGATTTTATACATAATACTTGGATTACACAGAGAAGACTCGTAAAGTTTTTATTTTTAGATTACTGCAGGGTCATTTCTGTTTGTCGGTTTTGTAGTTTTCTTAGTAAGTGTTTGCTAAGACCTGAGCAATAAAACTACTTTAACATCAACAATCCTATTGCCTGTGTGCATGATATTATATATTTACATTTCCAATTTTTATGCCTTTGATATCTCTACAATTTATAATGACAACCATTTTCTAATGAAAGTGTTGCAGTTGTAAACAATGCACGTAGTAATGAATATAAATATATTACATCTATTTTAACAGCTGAGAATTCCAATGGAAATGAAAGTAGAATGTAAATATCAGAAGTGAACTTCATATTTGAAATACATACGGGTATTTATGAATTTACTGCAATGCTTCATGTTAGCTTCACAGTTGATACCCTCATGCATTTTCAAAAATGAAATTTATTTCATAGTAAATGCAGCTAATATGTATATTGTGCTGTAGTCGCTTTAAGCCAGCATCCTACTGTGCTATGTAATCATCTAAAAGAATTTGTGATCATTCATGTCCTGGACATTTTTGAAGTTGATGTTAATTTTTTGTGTTTCGTATCCTGGTAATCACACCCACCCCTTCCTTTAAAAGGAATGTTACATGAAGAAAATTATGTGAATCAACAGGAGTCTAGAAAAGAATTGAAATTCACATATATTTTCTGAAATGTAAACACTAGTACGGAAGGTAAACCTTGTGAATATCACTTATCTCGTGGAACACAGTGTGTATATTTATATATATTATATTTTGTATATAGATTTCTTATGGCAGTGACTTTCATATCATACCATGATTTATGACCTTGTAGCCTTGAACTTATCCAGAACAGCAATGTCATATTGGTGTTGAGCATCTCTGTATTATTATTACTTCATTGTCAGTTATGGTGTGATCTATTGGGTCAAGGTTGAGGCCACAATATGGGGTCAAAATTTTTCATAAGGATAAAGACTGATGAAAAAATCTTTTAAAAATCACAACAGCTGAACAACGACAGGGCCTAGATAACTCAGGTGAGCGATTGAACCCACGAGCCGCTTGTTAAAGTTACAGTGTGGTATTTATTCTGCATAATTATTTAGTATTTCACGCCAGGTTTTTTTTAGCTAACAGATTCTACTGTAGCAATTAGCACAGCACACTTATCGTAAAAATGTAAATATCAAGAGTCCCAAGTCCATATTTTGGTAAGTGTTTACGTAATTCGTGTAACTGTGAAGAGTAAATACTTTAACGTTGTTGCTTAATTCTAATAGTTAGAAAGGTTCATCGGAACCAGAGTACTACGTGGTTGGTGCATTTGCACTCTGTATATCGATGTGATATTAAAAAAAAATACGCCGCAGTAGTGGAGAATCATTTATTATGATTTCCCCATCCGATCCAAACTGAAGCAAAATAATAAGTTTTGACTAGCACGCATTGCACTTCTTTTCAACGAAACGCTGAACATGTCGGCAACATTGAGTATCCATTGGGCATATATTGATTTGAATTTCAGTTTTAACATTTTTAAAAATGCAGTGTTGTTCAAGACGAATGATACATTTACTTTTCTATTATATCGAATTCGGCAGCGAACAGAACGATAATAGCCGACACACCAAGTCAATTATTACGTCAATATCAAATAAGTTGAGTAAGCGAATCGGACACTTGGTCTGCGAAAATGGTGAAAACTTTTAAATTGTTACAATAATATAAATACAATCATCAATTCGCAGTTTACATTTCTTCCGCACCGAAGCTAGTTTAATTGATTGATTATATATTGTTTAACGTCCCGCTCGAGAGTTTTTCACTGGAGACGTCACCATTGCCGGTGAAGGGCTGCAAACTTTAAGGGTATGCTAGGCGCTTATGGCCTTTGAACAGGGAGGGATCTTTAACGTGCCACACCTGCTGTGACACGGGACCTCGGATTTGACGGCCTCATCCGAAGGACTGCCCCATTTAGTCTCCTCTTACGACAAGCAAGGGATACTGAGGATCTATTCTAACCCGGATGCCCACAGACCGAAGCTAGTTTAAATGTATTACCTCCATATCATGAGAGAGAAAGAGAGTGGTAGAGGTAAATATTTGAGGACAGTTCTAAGTGCATTATGAGGACAAAACTTATGTTCTTACATTCCCATCCCCATATATGTGTAATCCCACAAAGTATGAAAGGTTTAGATAAAAGATAGTCAATCAATGGGGAGACACGGTGTGGGGGACACGCCTCCACTGATGTTTTGTCTCTTTTTTTCACATTTCGAAATAGAGTATCGGATACACTTTTATATGTGCTTTATTGCTACCTAAGGTATGTGGTATTTTTTCTTTGCCTTTACGTACATGTGTACTGTGCAGTGCTAGAGATAATGTGGACATCGTACATTTCGTTGGCGAGAGATCTAGAGACCGGAAAGAGCTCATGCACTATAATTTCCTCTGTTTTAATTTATTCGTATTTAAACATGAAAATTCTGAAATCGTATTGCACATCTACAAGATACCAGAAATCATTTTCCAAACGATGATTTGGCTACTGTGTAAAATGTATAAGAGGAGTTTTGAGAACAGGGGTTTTAATATAAAAATCCCATTTTGCCAAGGGTAAAATTGAAAGTTCCAAAATTTTATTGCATATTCACAGGACAGCACCAGGTTAATTGCTTACTGCTTAAAGACACACTACAGCTCATTTTGATCCGAAATCGAAAAACGACAATTTTCCCAGAGCTTTCACTAATTTTATTGCATAGTTGAATGTATAAATTTTACAAAAATAACACATTTCGAAAGTTGAAAATTCTCATTTAAATGCAAAAATTAACAGTTTTTTAAGACCCTTTTCTAATAACATTGACACTTCCTCTTTCGGTCTTCGGACGCATGCACACGGAGGGTAAACAATCCATTGATTGTATGTTTGTTTGTTTTACGTCCCGTCGAGAATTTTTCACTCATATTGAGACGTCACCAGCTGTAGGTGAAGTACCACAAATTTAGACCTATACTTAGCGCTCAGGGCCGTAGCAGTGAGGGTTCTTTAACGTGCCAACGCCTACCGTGACACGGGACCTCCGTTTTTAAGGTCATATCCGAAAGACCCGTGATTCTCACTTCTAAACGCCGAGCGTTCGGCGAAGGAGCAATCACTACCTATTTTTCGTCTTAGGTTTGACGCGGCCATGGCACGAGCGGGGCTCGAAGTCACGACCTCCCGGTTACGAAGCGAACGCTCTAACCACTGAGCTACCGCGACCGGTTCCAGTAAGAGTTGGCGTACAATGGCTAAACCCAGAATTTTGACAGATTATGCGAGAAAAGGGTTAAAATGGAACGAGATACAACACATATACACGCTAGAATTTACGTGGGGATATCACTATGACCCTCTAGCCACGATACATACACACAGGGCTTTAAAAGTAAGTGCTATTTTTGTCAAAAATTGCTTTATAAGAAACATTATTTGGTTAATAGGGACAAGAAAGGTTTTCTGTTATAATAATGATTTATGATTACTTAATTATAAGAAGCAGGAAATAAACCCATACTCGAGAAGCGAGTGTGGACCCTTTCAAGGGATATTTAAATAAGTTTTATCAGAACACGTGTGTTGTCATACTGAATCACGTGATGTAAGATGTCCGCGTCAGAAAGAAGAAGCCATTGGATTCCGGATGATCTTTAAAGGGCATTTGAGAGCAAACTAATGCATCCCTAATGTTAAAAATTGTCAGTATTGTTAGGATTTTTATTATTTTATCGATACGTGTTTTAAAAAACACTCGATGAAAATGTGCAAAACGAGCTGTAATTCCTCTTTAAAATAAGACGGGTTTGAGGAAGGTGTGACAGACGGACGGACGGACCAGGGTAACAATAATATACCCGAAGTGTATTTGCTTTGCACATATTCCATGTGTTTCACCTGTCAATCAAATTCATTTGACTTGTTATCTCTTTTACAAAACAGGTCAGGGCAATATTAACTCTATATGTGAATGATATCCCCTGTTTTACAGACCTTATTTCACATATGTAATTCTGAGAGTAGTCTCGTAATTGCAATATTTATTTTAATTCCGATTGTAATTTGATATTGAGTTTCTATTTGATATCTCAAAAATATAGACAAGAGTTCTCTCTCTCTCTCTCTCTCTCTCTCTCTCTCTCTCTCTCTCTCTCATAATTAAGCTATGCAACGATGATGAAAAAATTGTTAAAATTACATGCATGTTTTAATGATTTTTATTTTTCCTTATTTCTCTAAGTACATTTTTCATAAATATTTTACAAATATCATGCCACAGAAATTTTTAATATCGCGCATAGTCATCTGTCTATCTAGCTGCAAATCTGTAGCTCTCTGGAAAAATATTGGGACGGTTCATAGTGGAAAAAAGTCCGTGAAACTGATGGAGCTGCTGCTCTGTTCCAGTATTTTCCCAGAGAGCTGCAGCTACTACCTATCCATCCCTTTCATGGACTTTTTTCCACTATGTGTTTAGGAAACTGATATTAGGTTTGTGATTTGCTATTGTAAGTCAAGTTTGTCCGGCTGTCAAAAATTAAGCTGAATTCCTGAAGGTTCATCACACTTTTCTCCATGCATTATGCTTTAACTTAAGAAACTGCAAAAGTTTTGGACACTGCAGGCCTGTAATGTTCATTGTTTGAGGGCATTATGTGTATCTCTAGGTTTATCTGAAATATCAAAATCTTTAGCTAGAACGTTGGTGTTTTGATAGGAAGAAGGGACTCTTATTCTCATATCAGTCATTTCATCAATTCAACGCACATTAATGTCTTAATATAACAATAACATAGAGATTAAAAAGAATAATTAATAGTAGATTGAATGAAAATAATGGTAACTTTCTTGCACTTGGAGTACATAAATTTTCATCATGGAGTTTAAAGCAAAGAAAAACATTGTAGGAGTATTATCAGTTTAAACTTTGCATGCATATGTTGCAATGTATTGTTTTAAATGGAACATAAAGCGGGAAAAGGGGGGAGGGTTAAAAAAAATATTCAAATTTTCATACTAAATTTCGGGTTAAATTCGTAAACACATTTTTAAGAATCGGTATTTCGTTTGGAGAAATATATCAACCAATTCTGTCCACAGGCACTTGGATGAACACCCCCATCCCCCAAACCTTATTACCTTTTATTATTTTCTGACATGGGATAACCACATTTTTTTTTGGGGGGGGGGGGGGGGGGAGGGGGGGCTATTATTTATGTTAGTAAATATGCATTAAAGATCATAGAAAACGTTATTTTTCGTCTCTGTCAGGGATCAATAAAAATCAAGTTTTCAGTGATTATAAGGAGTCTCCTGATAATCACCCATACCGAATTTTTTTTTTTATTGATCCGTGTCAGAGACGAAAAATAATGCTTTGAATGATCTTTAATACATATTACAAACCATAAGTACAAAAAATAAAATAAGCGTGATAATCCCAGATCAGAAAATAATAAAAATTAATAAGGTTGGGGTGGCTGGTCATACATGCCCGAAGTACTTGTGCATCTATAATTAAATTAGTCGAAGTCTTTACTACTCGCACCATTAATTACAAAAATGAAATCAATATTTAGGGGTATAAATTTTCAAAGTATATTTGATGAAATAGGAAATGGCAATATCATGCAGATTTCTAGCTTCCTTCCAATACAAAATGTAGTCCTTTCCTAACCCTTTCAAAATTGAATTGCGATAAAAATAATTTCAACTGTATAAGGTATTTTTGCTAATACATTAAATATTGAACAGTACTTGCATTGTTTCAGCATCTTGCACGGTTGTACTCAAAAGCATATGAGCCAACTTCCTTAATTCTAGTCCCGTGAGGACCCGGGTAAGATAAAATAGGTCCTCAGTACCCCTTGCTTGTCGTAAGAGGTGACTAAATGGGGTGGTCCTTCGGATGAGACCGCAAAAACCGAGGTCCTGTGTCACAGCAGGTGTGGCACGATAAAGATCCCTCCCTGCTCAAAGGCCCTGAGCGCCGAGCATAGGCCTTAAATTTGCAGCCCTTCACCGGCAATGGTGGCGTTTCCATATGAGTGAAAAATTCTCAAGCGGGACGTTAAACAATATATAATCAATCAAATAATCCTTAATTCTACGAACTTGGTATATTATTCACTCGCATGGCGCACCATATAAGACAAACGTCTGAGGTACTTAGATTTGAGCATCTGTGCGATAAAGATGACATGGCGAAGAAAGATGACGTCTACATGCCTCTTGTCGCCAAAAGATCTGATTTGAAGCCGGTTGAGGGCAAATATTGGACCAGGTCAGTGCTATAAGGGGTCATAAACAGTAAAATATTTCAGTAGTGAAGTAATTTGTCTAGATAGTTGACAACATGGTTTTAACTCGAATTTTCTCATGTAGGCACTTGCATGCGTGAGGCTGACATAATTAATGCTTAAAGGTTTAGTTAATGAGAGTAAGATAATCGCAGCATTTCTGGTAAAGTAACATAGCAACAACATCTGAAAATATTCTCACTTCCTCGTGATATATTATACATCCAATCTAATGTTATTGTTTTTTCAGAGCTGAAAGGAAACAATGGGCGGGTGGTTTATTTATAGGATGTGCAGTCCTATATGCATGCCGTACTGTGACTCCACTGTGTGTGTCAGCCATGGCCAAAGAAATGGGGTGGGATAAAACGCAGTCGGTAAGTTTTGACATTCACCGGGACTTAATTAAACCAAACTTACTGCCGATGAGGAAAACTTGCAAAAATGTATTGTTCCCCAAAACAGCAAATACATTCCAGACCCAGGAAAGGTTGCTTTAATGTGGAATTTGTGGGTTCTGTAAGTTCTGTAACACATATGGAAAGAACACAGAATCATGTTTACTCAAGTAAAGTTTCAAATACTTGTGGGATAGCATTGGTAATAACTATTGAAACTAATGGCAGATGTCATTCAGAAAAAAGAAATTGTTGATTTATTGAGAGAAACCTTAATGGTGTAAATGATGTTATTGATACATGTATGCACTTTATTCAAATTTAAGAATGGTGAACTTAATTATTGAATTTTTATTTTGTTTTAGGGATCAGTACTATCCTCTTTTTTCTGGGGTTACACCATGACACAGTTCCTTGGTGGCTATTTGGCTGACAAGATTGGGGGAGACATCATTTTGCCTATAGTAGCAGTGTTTTGGTCTATGATAACATTCTGGACACCGCAACTTATTTACCTGTCTACTGATAAATACCTCACTATTCAGATTATTGTTGTATCTCGAGTTTTTCTTGGCATGTTCCAAGGTAATTCTTTTATCTTATTATTAAAAGGAAAGTCAAACAGCATTTTAGGTCATCTGAATCATTCAATTTATTGCTATCCATGCCTGTCAGTCATTACATGATATCCGTTATTAACTCGAACAATTCCTTTCAGGAACTTCTTGACCATTGTCACAAAAGTTGGTGTTTTGCTTCTTTAAGGGTAAAAGAACAAAAATTATGGATTTTGTTGTCAATGCCCCTTGGGACCCTTAAGATGGGGCCAGAACTCATTAAAGTATTATTGCAGTCAATAAAAGTATTCTTTACTTCTAAGAGACAAAATGTGTGCATAATTATCATAAACATAAAAACCTCTGTCAAAATTGTGAATATCATGGCCCCAGGGTCAGGGGTGCTAGGGTGGGGCTAGATAGGTCATATAGAGAAAGCAGGTTTTCTTTGAAACTGTAGCAGCCCAACTGAGTGCATAGTTATGAGTATGGCATAAAGAACCCTACCAAAATTGTGAAATTAAGGGACCAGCACCATGGGTTCAAGTGCCAAAGTGGAGCTAAATAGGACATACAGAGGAAATATATTTTGTCTTTTCAAATCTGCTTCTTAACATATACAGACAGATGGGATGCATAGTTGAAATGAGCATGGAGACCTTGACCAATGGTTCATATGCTGAAAATAAATTACGTTTTTGGATATTCTTAAAAAAAAATTTAATGCATTGTTAAAGGCATTACAAACTAAGCTTCAGTGATAGTAATCATGGTGTATGTATGTCTATCGTTTATCATTTGGTCAAGATCAAGCTTGCTGATAAAAAGGTTAGAATTATTTGTTCCAGGCCATAACTTTGTAATGGAAAAACATGAAAGCAAATCGCATTTGGTGTTGCTTTGCTTTTTGATATACCCCTGTTTGTTGAATGGTAAACTTGAATGGGAGTCATTTGCCCTAAATGAAAATGTTAAAAGTATATTTGTCCAGGCATCAATATACATTGTAAGGAATAATGATTGTTGCTTTTGATCACTCACACTCCGTACCATCTAAAAATCTGACAACATTGAGTTCACAGAGTTTGAGAAATGCACTCTTGTATCATTAACATGCAACACTTCTAATTTGTTTTCTATTGTGTGAGGTACTCAGGTGACCATTAAGGCCAGTGGACCTCGTAGAAAATGATGATAAGAAGGAAACATGCATTTTGTCTTTTCTATAAATGAATTATGTTTGATATGATGTAGGGAAATAATGTTAAATATAATGTAAATGCAAACACTTAAACATGATGTTGAAATGGTCAATTTTACAAACGTGCCTTTTGATCTGTAGAAACAGTGCTTTTCCCATCTGTTTGCATCACCAGCAGTATTTAGATATTTTGGAATGTCTGACTGACTGAGTTTCTTTGAATTCATGAACTTTTCCATGTGTACAGTACATTTTCATCTATGATGTTAGATTTATACATATAGCTGTGTTACATACAGGGGGTTTCATGCCTAGCTCCATTAGCATGCTGGGTCAGTTTGTGCAAGACCCTGTCAGGTCATATTTCTGTGGTGTGGTAACATCAGGACAATATGCTGGGTAGGTCTATGAGGGTCATTCAGTACAAACATATTGCTTAATTCTTGTATACTGGTTCACTTATGTTGACATAACCAGACAAGTCAGATTAGATGAGTTGAGGGTGGGGGCATGCTGTTTGATCATGAGATTTGAACAAAAACAGATGGTGCATTTTTTAAAATTATTAGTGAAGTTGAAGGTGGAAATTTCATCCCAGGTCAAGTTATGTTAAGGTTGAAGTTCCACTAGAAGACTTGAGACTTGGCCATGATTGGAGGAATAGTGTTTTACAAATGTGTCTTGCTTAGCAGTATATTTTACAGTTGCTTATTTGATAAATTAGTTTAATTCTTTATTGAAGACTTGTCTGGTTAGTGTGGGAAAATCTTGAAAAAATTGATAAACAGAATGTGTAGATTTCTACCTATGTTGATGCATCATTAGTTTTATTTACCAATACTTTTATATACTGCTCTCTGTAGTAGCTCTTTGTATGGGAATTACTCTATAATGATATCCCTGACTTTGTGTAAGATATCTGTAGATGGTTATTTTCTATGTAGCGCTGAGCATGATTAGTTTATTTGGATTTTCTTGTTGACAGGTTTCCATTATCCCAGTTTTAGCTCCATTATATCCAGGAAAGTTTCAGAGCAGGAGCGATCCTTCACTTATAGTTTTATTTGTTCTGGATCTCATTTAGGGTAAATAATTGTACTGAATGTTTTGTTTTGTGGTTTGTGTTTTTTTTTTCAAATCATGTCAGACTTTAGTTATATAGATAGGCCATTATAGCTTTTAATTCATTGAATTTTCATGTTTCTGACAAAATAATATGTATTCTTCTCTATTTACATTTGTAATATATATTAGATGAAAATTAGAACAGAAATTTATCACTGGATTCTTCGTAAATTTATTGTTTTGGATGATATCTTTATTATCAAAATGTATAACAAATATTTAAATATGATACGTACATGTATATATAAAAAGATATACATGTACAGTTTAAATATTCAGGGAATATTGAGGGGGGGGGGGGGATAAATTGTTCTCTGCTCCTCTACATGTGCATGACACATAAACTTGACTGAGTGGCTCTGTGCTTTTATGCTTGCTTTGAGGTGGATTCGTATGAAATGGATGGACAGCAAATTCTCCACTTCACTTGTAGTGTTCATAGATTTCAATATTACTTTTTCTTCTGATTTTAATATTGTACATTCCTTCACAAGTGAAGCTGTTTGCTTTTCATGAAAACATTACTGAAATTTATAAATGCCTTCTACCCCCGATTTAATGTTAAAGAACTTTCTTCTAAAGTAGATCAAGGGGACAGTTAATGGGCTGAATATGGAATGAAAACATTAACTTTTTGTATGTGATGTTTGAGTATACATACATTGTACAGGTATATATTATGTCTCGTAAAATTGTGAGGATATTAACATTTTTTCAGACTTCATCATAAATTCATAACCTGATCCATATATTATAGTACATGTATTCCAAAGATATCATTACAATATTCTGTACAATTTTATAATATACGTACTTACAGATAGAAACTTTATACTTGTTCAGAAATTTTGATTAAGTATCAAATTTTGTAAGTCCATTTGCAGAAATATTACTTTTATTACAAGTGGATTACATGAATGTGGCACTTTGTGCTTTTTATAAAGTGTGAAAAATGGCATTATTTTTTTTACTTTCAGTACTTTATTGTGTGGAAGTATTGGGTCTATTTTGTTAGAGAGCTTTGGATGGCAGAGCGTGTTTTATTTTATTGGTGAGTTACATATTCAGGAACACTTTAATTTGATTAGGAAAATATAATGTACATGTACTTAGGTATTTATCATATAAATGTGAAACAATCATGTTTTATGACCTGTTGATAATTAAGTAGGTTACCATATCTCCCAAGTATATTAGTATTCACACAACATTAAAAAATAAAACAGGAAAGGACCTTCTAAACAAAATGGAGAATGTGTGGCACCTTTCTCCCCCTACTTCCACAAATTCACACATGTTGTGTATGTTCTGCTGGGCTGTAATGCTTTGACATGATTTCAAAATGATTTAGAATGTTGTCACTGTTTCAGGACTGTGTAGTATATCGTGGATGCTGTGCATGCGATACTTAATTATAGAAAAACATAGGAGGAAATATCTCCAGCCTCCAACACTCTCAGTCAGCGACAACACTGTCCTGGCAGAAAAATTCCCTGAGAAGAAATCAGTGCCATGGTTAATACTATTTGTTAAGCCTGCATTCTGGTGAGTTACAGATTCTTTCACAATTTATTATCGCATTTTACAGGAGAGAAATCTAATTAAGACTCGGCGTTGTAGATGCTGGAGTTGTTTAGTGTCCACTCTGTACTTCTTTGTATGCATTTTAGTCCACATATACTTTAAATTATCCTCTTACATGGAAATCTCTATTTCAGGTCTCTATTAGTAGGACATTTTTGTGAGAACAATGCCTTTTATATTCTGTTGTCATGGTTGCCAACATACTTTCATGAAAATTTCCCAGATGCTAAGGTATAGTTCATGATGTAGAGTTAATGTATTCAACCTTAATATTCTTCTGCATTCTATTTTCATAAATTATTACAACCTTGGTATACAATATTAATGCGTAATATATATATAGTACATAATTATAAATTTTCGACAAATTGAGAAATAAATGCTGTGTGTTGTAGGGTTGGGTGTTTAATGTGGTGCCATGGGTCGTGACGATGTTCAGTTCCATTTTCAGCGGCTGGCTCGCTGACTACATGTTGGGTAAAGGTCAGTGTATACAGCTATATAATGTGACATTCTGATCTGATGAACTTGAATGATCCCTGTGTTTTGAAGGTATCTTGATGAATCAGTGAATGCTTGTGATAAGATGTTTTACCGTGGAAGAAATTTTGATTCGTATCGTTCCAATGTGCTCATCATATTTATTTATGTAAATGTACTTTACCGAAGCAATAAGATGAATTGACATTCAGACTTCTTTGTACCTGTTGCAGGTAGACAAAATGTTTTAAGAATGTTGTATGATTTTACTTACAGGATGGAGTGTAACATTTGTTAGAAAATTTATGGAGGTAATATTATCCTGTATATCAACTTTATTTGCATATAAGAAAACTTTGTGAGCACCACTTTTTCATGAATATATTTCATTGCTAACCGATCATTTTGTTATAGCATACTCTGTATTTGGAGACACACCTCTGATTACAATGTGATGCAAATCCTTTTTCATCATCAATTTGTCAATGGTAGTTTTTGTGAATTGTGAATGAAAGTTGGTTCACATAAAGTTATTATATTTTTAAGAAGTCTTACTGTCATGAATGGCCATTGTTTATTAATCATTAATTCACTGCTTATTAATTTTCGTGTTTTGCATCATTTGCAGTCTATTGCATTATGTGGTACAGCCTCCGCATTAGTACTTTTATCCTACACCAGTACTTATGGAGCTGCCCTGGTGTTAATGGCTATCGCGGTCATGTGCTGTGGTTTTCATAACAGCGGAATCCTTGTGAATCCCCAGGACATCGCCCCAACACATGCTGGATCTGTCTTTGGTAAAGTAAATTCAGCATAACCATCTGTAAAGTCGTCATGTAACACAACTGATCTTTCATATCATAAACACAACGTCCTTTTCTTTAATATTTCATGTACACATATATCAATTCATATGTGACATATATTGATGTTCTTGTAGATTAATTTATGACTTTCAATGTTTTATTTTTCAGGCATAATGAATATGGCAGGTGCTGTGCCTGGTGAGTTAATTTATATTGTCTACTACTGCTGAGAATTTGCCATGCTGTACTTCCATTGTATTTTATATATATATATATATATATATATACATGATTGCACCCATGACAAAAGGGGCCTTATGGCATTTTTTACCCATTTTCACTTTTTGGCAGACTGAGATAGAAAATAGGTTGAATATTTAAAATATAAAATTTTATGGCTCTCCTCAACTTCTAAGTCGTATTTTTCTGCATTTAAAGCACTGATATATATTCTGTAACATCAGGGTAACGTCATGACGTTCTTAAAGATATTCTAGAGAACAACACTCTAATCTAAAAGAGACAAGGTTCTAAGTCTTATTTCATTTCTTTAATTGTTTGTGTATTATTTGAGAAAATAAAAGGACTCAAAATTTTAAGCACTTTTAATAGTTTTAGATGGAAATAAATATCAAAACTTAAATTTGATATTCATGGCTTAATTATATGAAAAATTAGCTTTTCATGGTTTTAGTTAAACAAACACGTAAAACATAAAAGATACTTTATTTTGTGGAGTATTATACACATTGCTATTTAATATGAAATCCCCCCCCCCTTTTTTTGGGGGGGGGGGGGTGGAGAGGGGGACTGAAAATTGAGGAAAATCGCAGTTCGTCTGTATTATATGTAATGGCCTTTGTTTATTTTGTTGATCAATATCAGAAATGACAACTGTGGCTACTTGGGATCTGTATTTTATTTGACGCAATATGGGGAATAGAAATTAAACCCTGTAACATAAACAAGAATAAAATAAATCAAAATACGATAGATTGAAACACATAGATACAAATCACATAATTTCAGTAATGTGCAAGGAGGATAATACTTGTCATGAAACAGCTAGATATTCAGAAATACAAGTTATTCCCCTTGATATTGATAACGTTCAAATTTCTAGTGATAATGAATATTACTCAGTATGAGTTATACACAGGTGTAAATTCTAAAAAAATAAATAAATATCAATATTCTTGTAAAGCTGTTACATTACTTCTTATGATATTATGATAAAAAACATACTAATGTGATTCAATCACCTGTTTGTGGAACAAGGTACCTCTTAGAAGGTAACTAGAACCAATAACCCTAGCTCTTTCAATTCAGTACTACAAACAATATTTACAAAAATACTGTACTGATTGAATCCACAGATATTTATGATACATGTATGAAACTAATATACAGATTTAGATTATAATTAAAATGCTACGATTCGCTCATCTATAATTGGAAATTACTCTTTAACTTCGAATTAACAGAAATGCTAAATTAGAAACTTTACAGAAATAATATTAATGCAAGATGTAAAGAAAGAAATAAATAGTGTACTTACTGTTAATAAATATCCGATTCCTTCCAATATCTACATCAGATTGTGCTTAATAAAAATTACAATGCTTCCTCTCTGATCGAGTGCTGTCTGAAGTTCTAACTTTGGTATGAACAAAGAAACAGGGACTTGGAAGCGTGAAAGTTGGATAAGTAAAACTATTGGTTTAGAGAACCACCTGACCTTAATCACATATCTGAAAGTGACCACACAGGTATAGATGCCTTAGGCTCAAAGAGACCTTTTTAACAATGCAGTACAAAAAAAAAGAAAGTAATAATGCATTATGTGTAACACAATACATTGAACAGTGTATTACATATGATGATGAATAATGAATGTTGTTGATAATGTAAATGATACTGATGAGTATGTACATGATGATCAAATGAGATAATTAAGTCTTAGAAACACTTTCAAATATATTGAAAATATTTTATTTAGAAGTGAGAGATTAAGAAATATGAAAGTATATGCATAAAATGCACATACTGTGAATTACTTGATGCATTAATTTAAATACTACACTCTACTACATTTACATGGCAAAAATTCTGACCAAGGTGTTTTGTCTTTATTCTCCCCGATTAATTTTAATAGAAATCTTTGTGCACACAATATAAGTTCTCAGAGCACAAGAACTTGCATACAGTGCAACAATTTCTTTTTTAATGAAAACGCTAATGTTGTCTTTATACACTGTAATCTTCACTAAATATAATTTGGGAAATAATGTTAATTTTAACAAAGCAGGAGATTTTGTAGCATTTCATAGTGTTAACAGACTTGATATTTCCTTTGTTTAAACTTCAAATCAATAGCGGCCGTTTTATATGTAAATGCAAAATGTCGAAGAGTTTAGTGTCTTGTAATCAACACACCACCATCGCTGCGATGATGTACAACAGCGCAATATATTGACCTCTTCGTGTATGTCTACACATAAGGCAGCTACAAGGTCTCTCCACTGGCCTCTGTCTTGTGCTATTCTCCCTATTGTGTTCCAGGTATGGCCTCTGTCTTGTGCTATTCTCCCTATCGTGTTCCAGGTATGTTCATTCTCCTTCATTTCTGTCTCAGTCGTCCTTCTCAATGTCCCTTTCGGTCTGCCAGGTCTTCTCTTTCCTGGTGGTATCTATTTTACTGATCTTCTTGTGATGTTTTCTTCCTCCATTTTTAAAACATGTCCCAGATATCTCCATCTTCTGCGTTTTATTTCCAAATTGATCCCTGTTCTTTCTGTTACCTCCTTATTGCTAACCCTATCTTGCCATCTCACTCCAAGTATCCTTCTCAGGCATCTTCCCTCAAAAACTCTTAGCCTACTCTCTATCCCTTTGTTGGTCTTCCAAGTTTCAGCTGAATATATTAGCACTGATCTTACGTTGCTCTTGTACAATCTGATCTTTGTTTTTCGTGATATTTTCCTTGATTTCCAGATGTTCCCTAAATTTCTAAATGCTGTAGAAGCTTTGCCTACGTATCCTGATGTTGACCTCCTCCTTGACTTCCCCATGGACGTTGACAACACTCCCGAGGTAACAGAATGTGTCTACCTCCTCAAAATCTTCCCCATCCACTCTGACTTTGTTGGTATTTCTGTTGTTCGCTCGCATGACCTTGAACTTCCTTTGATTAATTTTTAGTACGATCTTGCCACTCTCTTTCTTCATCTTGGTAGTCTTTTTCTTGCATGTGATGTTGTGTATGGCTCAGAAGGCTGATATCATCAGCAAAGTCTGTGTCCTCTAGACAAGATGTAAATGTCTAGTGAATCCCTCGTGGCTCTTCTGTTACTCTCTTCACCATCCAATCAATACACAGCAGAAACAGGAAAGGCGAAATTATGCACCCCTGTCTGACTCCAGATGTTATGGTAAACCAGTCTGATGTTGATCGCTCGTGCCTAACTGTGCATTGAAAACCATCATACATGTTTTTGATGATGCCTATGGTTTTCCTTGGTATCCCATATACTTCCATTATCTTCCATAAAGTGACTCTATGTATACTGTCAAATGCTTTCTCAAAGTCTATGCAGTTTATATACAGTGAGGATCTCCATTCTAGACTCTGCTCTATGATGTTACGCAGACAGATGTTGTAAATACATGATCTGTTCTTTCTGAAGCCACTCTGCTCCGTTCGCAAGATGTTATCCACCTTGTCCTTAATGCTCTCAAGTAGAATGCGACACATGACCTTTCCTGGGACAGACAGTAAGGTTATACCTCTCCAATTGTTGCACTGAGTTAGGTTGCCTTTCTTTGGCAACTTCACTGTGATGCCTTCCTTCCACTGCTCTGGTACCCTTTCTTCGTCCCATATCTTATTGAACAAAGCATATAGCATCCCTACACTGGTGGTCTCACTTTCCTTAATTATTTCTGCTTGAATGTTGTCTGATCCTCCTGCTTTGTTATTTTTCAGCTTTCTTATTGCCTTCCTGATCTCATCCCTTGTAATGCTCGAGGTGTCTATGTCAAGCTCATGTTGTTGTCCAGTCTCTATATTTGCTGTTACATCCGGCTCTCCTCTGTTTAGGACAGAACTGAAATGTTATATCCATCGTTCTGTTTGCTCAATTTTTGTGTGTAAGATGTTGCCATTTCTATCCTTGATATGTGAGTTACATGTTGACATCTTCCTACATAACTTCTTCGTGATGTTATGTAACGACTTTAGATCACTTCTACCACCTGCTTTTTCTGCTGTCTCTGCTTGCTCATCAAGATATTTCTTTTTATCGTCTTTTGCACTTGCCTTCACTCTCTTGTCAACTTCTTTGTAATCCCTCGTTTTCTGTTCCAGGTCTACGTCATCGCGGCAATTGTGTATTTGTTGTTCCAATTCCTTCCTTTGCTCTACAAGATCCCATGTTCTATCTGATAGCCACTCCTTCCTTTTGTTGTTTCTATAGCCTACCACAGCCTGGCATGTATCTGTATAAGTGTCCCTGATGTTCTCCCATTGTTCTTCAATACTTTCCCCAAGACTCCGTAACATTTTAAACCGATTCTGTATCTCCACACTGAATCTTCTCTTTGTCTCCTCAACTTTCAGTTTTCTGATGTCAAATACCTTCCTGTCAGATTTTGTTCTGGTCTTTCTTACCCTGATCTTTCCAATCACCAGATAATGATCACTGTTTACATCTGGACCTCTCCTCACCTTAACATCCTGCAAAGATGTCCTCCACTTCCTGTTAATCATGATGTGGTCTATCTGGCTCTTCACTTTACTATTCGGTGAGATCCATGTTAAGTTATGTATATCCTTATGCTGGAATATCGATCCTCCAGTAACCAGACTGTTATGCATACAGAAATCGACAGGCCGTTCTCCGTTGTCATTCCTTACACCTCTGCCTTGTCTTCCCATGACACATTCCATGCCGGTGTTATCTTCTTCAACTTTCGCATTCAAGTCTCCCATTATGATCAAGACGTCATGCTTTGGGATAGATGATGTGACTCTATTAAGGTCTTCATAAACTTCATGCTTTTCCTCAACTTTGTCGTCGTTAATGGGTGAGTAACACTGTATCACGGTGGGAAAGCCACGATTGGATTTTAAACGCGCAGAGATGATACGGTTGCTGATGGCTGTCCATTCCACTAATGCTTTGCTTGTTGTCTTAAGATTACAGCCACACCCCCATGATGTATACCATCATTTCATCCTGACCAACATATAAATTTCCACTGTCCAACCATCTGCACTCACTTACGCACAAGATGTGTCTAATCCACACTGGTCCATCTCACGTATAACTTGTGATAGTCTACCGGACTCGTGCAATGTACACACATTCCAACATCCTATCACTGATGTGTGCTTTGGAGACAGAATGGAGTTTGTCAAAGTGTTTCCACTTGTCATGGACAGAAGGTTCCACATGTCTACACGGAGCCATATTTTGATCATTCTTGTATCCGTTTCTGTAGAGGTTAAGGTTTTACGTGACTGGGTTGCTGGGACCGGCCATTGGGGAGTTGCAATTAATCCACCCACTCGGTAATTATTAAAAATAATAATAATAGTAATAATAATTATTAAAACCAATAATTTAATTGGTGTCATAAATAATCGGTGTTCTGTCTGTAAAAGCAATGACTGTGAAACGAAGAATTCAAAGATAACCCTCCGCAATTTTGCTGCATTTAGATGGGTAAAATACGTCAGGGTTTATTGTGAAGGAAAAGTTAAAAGTAATCGCAAATTCCCAGACCCTTGGAAATCGTGCAGCATGCAGAAAACCACAAAGAAAAAGATCACAACAGCTACCCTTAGGGGGCCAAGTGACAAAGCACAGTACACAACAATGTTTGCGCTCTCTCTCTCTCTTTCTCTCTCTCTCTCTCTCTCTCTCTCTCTCTCTCTCTCTCTCTCTCTCTCTCTCGTAACGCGCGCCAAATGAACACGTTAACATTCCACATGTACTCAAAACAGAATTAGAGACACAGCTGAAGTTAAACATTTGTTAAATGTATAGCTTTATTCACTTCTTAAGTTTTAGCTTGTCAAGTGAACACCCAGCCGATACATATCCAAGTGAACACTTTCATTTACACACCGTCAATATTAACACTCGGACACACGATCAATTAAACACTCGGACAAGGTGAAATAAACATTGCCTCGAACCGGAAAAGCTGGATTTGATTGGTTAAAATTGCCGCGGACTGGAACAGTCGACATTGCATTTAATTATTCGCACAAATGAAAATCTTTAAGTGTTTGATACCACAGAAATAGATTCCAAGAACTCTGGTCAATTAAACACTCTGAAACACCCAGTCAACGAAACATTCTGACACGCTGTTAACAACCACTCTGATGCAGAAAACAACCAGGAACACCACCCCTCAACCCGCCTAAAAAATACTTGATTAAACGTGACCGACATACAGTGCCTACCAAACGAGAACCACACGAAGACAATAAACACTTGAGAAAAATATTGTCAATGCATATTTTTATTGTCAATATCGCGTGTAGCCAAATAACAATAATAAATCTGCAAAAGGGTGTAGTTGTTTGACTTGTACCAAAATCGGGTTTATTGCTGCTGTTTGTAGTATATATATATATATTTTTCATTTAGTAATTGAATCGATATCATATTTCCTAAGCAGGAAGGGGGCATATTTGCCTTTGTTTTTACTTGCAAATTTGATTATTTTCAAATGCAAAGTAAGACATACTGGCGAACTGGTCCTCTACTTTTGAGGAGCAAGAATCATTATTATTATATATTTTTTTTTTTTTTTTTTTTTTTTTATGCTTCGAAAGTGAAAATTGTGAAGTCAAATTCTTTTCTTAATCTTACGAAAACCTTTAATTTTGGTTTCAAAGGAATTTATGTAACCGGAAAGCAATATGAATCGTAAATATTCGTCGACATCAACATATTGCAATGATCTGCGCAGTACGACTTCAAGTCTGCTGATATGCTTTAATTGTGACGAACAATTTCATAATCGTTTCGTATTTGGTTAAATTAACATATAAGATTTTCCCCTTTGGGTACCCCAGTAACTGTTATTGTCAAAGAGTTATTTCTCTTGGATTTATAAATAGATTACCAGACGTACAAAATTGTCGTACAGAATCTACTAAACCCAAAAATATCCAAGTTTTTCATGACATTTAACTACCTCATAAATTATGTATAATCTAATAAACTGGGGATGTATAACAAATCTTCTGTTTGACAGTAAACATTGCAAAGATCGAGGCGGATCTTGCATTTTAAAAAAAGTGGAGTCAACTTTTGTACTTACAATTATTAATTGTTTTGACCTTAGACTTATCCATGATTAATTGTTCAATGAAATAAACATAATGTCAGATGAGACTTCATTGAGTTAATATTTACCTGCTTTCATTTATCCCCCCCCCCCCTTTTGCAGATCTATAGGTCTAGTCTACAGAAAAGAATCCGACGCGAAATATTCAAATTTTGTGTATCATAAAAATCACTGAATAATTCTTTAATATTTCCTTCAAACATATTGCTTCCAAATTGATTTACAGGTTTGGATTAAAGCATAGATATTATTATGCATTATTAAATCTAACACGTGATTTTGATTGATTAATTAAATATTGTTTAACGTCCCGCTCGAGAATCTTTCACTGATATGGAGACGTCACCATTGCCGGTGAAGGGCTGCAAATTTAGGCCTATGCTCGTCGCTTATGGCCTTTGAGCAGGGAGGGATCTTTTACGTGACACACCAGCTGTGACACGGGACCTCGGTTTTTGCGGTCTCATCCGAAGGACCGCCCCATTTAGTCGCCTCTTACGACAAGCAAGGGGTACTGAGGATCTATTCTAACAACCCGGAACCCCACGGGGCCGTGGTTTTGAATCATGAGTCCATGCGTCTTTACGGCGCTACGTAACGTCAAATCTTTGTGACGTTATTTCTCTGTTCTATAGAATATGCCATAAGGACCTTTTGTCATGGGCGCAGTCATATATAATATACATATACAATGTTGCATAATACCTTTACAGGGAACTTAGTAAAATTTGCTTCTGATCTTGAAGTGTACGTAATAGGCATTGCATAAGGAAAGGTACTAAATAAATTCAGTTTAAATTCCACTTGCATTTAATGATATAAATAATACAAGTAAACCTTTTTGACTATCACTGAATATTTTATTCATAATATGTACCCTAATATTGACCCAATTTAACAATCTCTAAAGGTTTTATTTTAAATTCATTAGTTAGGCAATTTTATACTTTAAAACTTTTTGTACTATATCTGTATCTCAGTATGACTTCCAAAGACTTACCAATTTGAAAATTGGAAATGAAAAAAAAAATGATAAGGCAAAACATTTGCACTGATCCATCTACCTACCAAACCATATAGGTTACCTGAAACTGAATACAATATATGAAATATGTTTCAGTAGATTGAATAATAAGCATATGATAAATAGAATATTAAAATCTCTATCAAGAGTCATATCAGGCCACTCAGTCTGCAATGAAATGGATTTTACTATGTACTCTCTTATATTGTCACTGTGGTGAGTAATTGACATACATTGAGATGTGAAATTTAATACATGTAGATTACAATACATGTATGATCAACAATGCGCTTTAGATTAGGTCTTTTTGAATCAGAAAATTAGAATTTTGAACTAGTGAATAGTATGGAATGATGTGTATCTCCACCAGCCTGAGGAACGTACCATCTTTATATTTCAGGGTTTATCGGTGTGTACATGGCTGGGCATATCCTGGAAGCCACCAAAAGTTGGGGAGCAGTGTTTAATCAAACTGCAGGAGTGTGCATGTTTGGATGGATGGTTTACATGATTTTTGGGACTGGAAAGCAAATTGTATGAACAGAAATGTCCTTGTGTATACTAGTGTTTGTGTATTATGATTTCCTGTTGAAATGAAATATTTGTTGATGATGCATGAGAGAGAGAGAGAGAGAGAGAGAGACAGAGAGAGCATTTAACTAACTGCACCTTTCTAGAAATAAGATGTAATTGTGAAGTTTAGAAATGTACATCTGTGATCTTTAAACATTTCATTAATCTTCCTTTTAACAATGAAAATATTTTAGATATTTCTTGAAAGACTTCATATAAAAACTTTCAAAATCATTCTTTATTTGCTCAGATAACTACTATTTTGATAAAGTATAATAAGTGTTTTCATTAAAAGTTGGAGCACTGTGAAGGAAAATTTTCATCCTGTAGCAGTATTCTATAAACAGCAACAGACCTTCAGATAGATACATGTACCAGCATGTCTTAGTCATGTGTTAGTTATGCTATCAGAAATATACCATGTATATCAATATGACTAAGTATGTTGGTATAGAATTAAGATGCATGTTGAGTGCAATGCAAGTTATTTTGATCAGGCACAATTTTCTACCGTGATGAGGATTAATACTTGCATATGACCTTAAGGGCAGTGGATGCACAAAAATTCTGCTGAAAAACATCTATATCTTCATAAAGTAAACCAATCATACATACGGGAAATATATCAGTTTTGGGAATCTACAGGAAAGGTTTTGAGTATATCAGATGGAAAGGTTTTGAGTATATCAGTTGGTTTTTTTTTTTTTGGTTTTTTTTTTATTTTGTTCAGATATATGCTTCAGAAGTAATAAATTCTGTATAAATTATTTTTATGACTTTCCATACTAAACATTTTAAGTATCCACTGTTCTTTTAATATGATGCAGGTAAGATTCACAGTGCTCAAATTTGTAAATCTGATGTGTTGCATATCACCTGTGTGTGAAAGTTTGTAAACATATATGACTCTCACTTAAAATTCACAATCAATGTTTATGAGGGAAAAAACTGATTTAGGAGAGATTTCATCAGGGCATGTTAATATAGTGAAGTGAAGCTGTTGGTGAAATATGTAATTGGTATCTTGTGTCTGTATATACGCTTGCATTGTACTCATCATGTATCTTAATATCAGCATAACTTGTAAGTTTTGTATAAGAATGCTGATATTTGAGGGTCAACCACACAACGGCTTCACAACAGAAAAGGTTTGCAAACTTTATATTAAGATAAGGAATAGTAATTGGAATCTCTCCTAGATGAGGATAGATAGGGAGGGCTTTGAACAGAAAACCGTAATGTGAAAACATTGAGGTCAGGCGAGTGCTTGTAACCATTTAAGTATTGTGCATATGTTTGATTAGAGAAGCCGATTTCGGTCCACTTGTAGACATCTTTGTATGGTCCTGGGACATGCCACTAACTTTCCTTATTTCCTATATGAAATGTTAATGGCGCCAGTGTCTTTTACCTAGTCAACAATCAGCTGTGTGTGTAGGATTGCAAGTCTTGTTTTATCAGTCTCTGCCCTGGACACAAAGGCAGCAGTGGGACAATGGAAATTCTTGGAACCTTGGAGAAAAATTATGTAGCAACATTTCTGAATTGTAGTAACCATTCACCAAACGTTAATCTACCGCGTAGTTAATTTTTGTACTGGAACATAATAATGGACTTAGTAGTATAATTAAAGGTATATCTTTGATACATAGTGTTATTAAAATGCAGTAGGGTTTACTTGCACAAAACAATATTCAAATGGGTGCACTATAGTACTAGATGAGGGTTTCATACTTGATGATGGGATATCAAAGCTTTGTGTTGGGAATAATTTGGGGGAACTTGCATGGTTTAGTGACTATAATGTGACATTTCATTATTTGTTTTTATTGTAATAGCTCACAATTATTAAATTATTTATATACTGTATTATTTTATATAGTTGATGATACTATTGTTGTGTAATACATTTATATGTGTATGTACCGTATATGTAATGTAACGTTGTAAACCGTCCATTAATTGTGAATTATGTCATTTTATTGACCAAGATCACGATGTAAAGTTATTTGTAATCAATGTGGTTTTAAGCAATATTTTATAAAGGGGCGCTCCAGCTGTCAAGAAAATCTGCTCATTTGGTCTACGATATTGACGAAAAGTGATATTTTTGTAATGCGAACTATTATAGAAAGGTAATTTAGTCTTGCTCATTGTGAATACATTTTTGGACATTACGGTACTTTGGAGATAATGACGAAAGGGAAAGGGTCGGCGGTAACTTTCCACCACGCCCCTTTGTTTTTGAGTCATTGCTAGTTTATATAGATTGACCTGCTTTGACCTATCTATTATAAGGCAGTGTACACCATCATGGTGATTAACGAAGCTACTGTTGGTGCATGTCAATGTGTTTCTTGCGCTGAAATGATCGTATCTTGGAGTTGCTCATTGTACATTAAATAAAGGCTCGATATGTTAGATCATTTTAAAGCACCAACAGGGGTATTTCTTTTTTTCTTGGACATCATTTTCTGTTAAGGGGGGATAGCCCTGAAAATTGTTGTGAATGAAGTGTATGAGGTACATTATATGTAGAATAATATACTCAAATTGGACACATTTAATGAAAATCAGCCAAATTTAGCGGGGGGAAATTGCAGTGTTGAAGAAAGGTCACTTAGAAAACTGCATGAAAGGTCACTTAGAAAACTGCATGAAAATCCTGTGGGACTCAGAAATTTGGTTGCCTTAGCATTGATTCACTGAGCCAACTTGCTTATCAACCTCAAAAGTCAGGTACATGAACGTAGAGCTACAACAATGAGATACCATATAAGTATGAAGAGCAGTTGCATAATCTGGCTGTTAACAGTTTGCATATAGTAAACATGGTTAATCTACAAATGTATTAAAATTTCTTGCAATTGTAAATGTTAGTTTCTTGAAATTGTGCTTTGTTTTTTGGGTTTTTTTAAATGCCCCGGTAATTAGTTAAATACGAATTTCTTTTGCAGAAAATGATATTTAAATTGTACTTGCGCATGGTGAAATAAAACATGTTGGATGTATTCGATATTTTCATTGTATATTGTAAAGGGGTAACACGGTTAGGGGTTGTTGTTATAAAGGAATACAATGTTGACAGGGTATGTTGAAGTAAGCCTTGCCAAAGCATGAAAAGTCTTTCCAGGTAGAGGAATCTACGACCCGTGACATCTGCAACAGTATTTGAAAATTCCAAAACTTGGCCATTGAAATTGTTCTGATGGCGGCATAAACCTCAAAGCAAACATTGATCGGTCAGTGATTGTTTACCGTGGTTTTGCGGAAATCGCAGCTGTCTGTATTGGATTTCGATGCCAATGACCTACATTTGCAAATTGTGAGGTTTCCGTTCATTGCTTTCTACACCTCTATACCGCCTACGATTTAAAAAAAAAGAAAAGAAAGAAAACCCTGTCGACACTCGTTACACAAAGGTCTCCACCAAAAACGAAACGGGCAAGTATTTTACACATTTGATCAACATTTTTTGTAGATCGTTGACGGAAGATGGCTATTTTCTGAGTGCAATGATAAGTAGTATTATTGAGGACGGAATGCTGGGTGTTCACATCACGGATATGAATCCCACAAGTATTGTTTAATATACGATCGTGAATAGTTGTAACAAAATTAGATTGCGCCAATACTTTTTACTATATCGCAGGAACCGGTAATTTTATCTGTAATAATAGCAGGGGTTTAAACCATACCATCCCTTATAAAAACACAAGGAATGAAACGCGTTTTTACTTCATACTTGGACTGTGTTTTTATAATGGAGTGGCATGGTATAGACCCCTACTTTTATCATTACAGAGCATTACCGGTTCCTGTGAATATATACACGTATAGAAACGTGGGAGACATAAGCTTATTTCGATCAGTGATGTAACATTTTACAACGGCAGAATCCCAAGACATAGGTGTAGATGAATTTGGAGTTATGACTCGGACAAATTGTATTTGTCCTTAACATGTGGAAAATTTTCTAGTCCATCAAGGCATTAATTGATTCGAAGCAATTTAAAATCTGGAAAAATTCTCAGTTTTATTCAAACGTGTACACATAATATTGTTTCGGTTTGTGCAAGAAATTTTTTTTTTTTCATTAAACGATCCAATGTAATAACAAGTTTGACATTAATAGAAGTTATAATAATCTGAAAGACTTCGTATTTAGTGGGCGGAAAAGTGTTGATCGTGGCATTATTTTAGGTGTGGCTCGTATATTCCAAGGTCAAATTAAGTAAATATACTTTCAGAGCGGGCACTGAAGGATGGCAGAGGTTCGCGTCAAGTTTAACGTTGCCATGTTGCTGGCCATACTGGCGGCTGAAATTCTGAGTTTGGTGATATACACGCACTACACCCCCTGGTACCACTCATTGGGGCACCGAGATTTGATTGCTGCCATTGTAGCCGACTGTGTTCTTGTCTACGTGCTCAAATTAATCAAAGAGTTAGTATTAATGATGGCAGCTGCATTATGTAAATCTTGGGCAAATCTTTCTACATCTACATCCCAAGCCACACAATTAATGTTTTAATGAATATTATCAAATTTTTCCCCCAAGTAAGCAAAAAAAAAGATGATACCGTACAACGGTGTATTTACAACTGTGACTATTCATCATGAACATGTGATTTTAAATAAGATTTTCATTTCCTCCACATTACAGGAATTTCTGGGACCCCAAGGACTGGGAAGACACGGCTATTTTAAGTATGTGGCTAGCTCTACTGTACCTTGGCTATCAGATGCCCCACGTGGTTCACAATGTGCACAGTTTTACCTATTTCTTCGTCCATGTTGTTCATAAGTTTGCCATCTCTTTTGTCATGTTGTTCATAATGGAGAGATTCAAACGATATTAACTTTAATAAAAAGAAAGTAAAGATATATTAAATGATGTGTTTGTTCTGGATCTGTTCCACAGAGGAATATGTACTGTGTGTAACTGTACTGTATATTTGTATAATCTCATGTTGTGATTCCTATGAAGGAAGCCTGCTCCTTGAGACCCTATTCCTTTACACCTACAAAACAAGCAACACTGGATCGTAACAGGAGTATAAATACTGACTGATACCATTACAAAGGTGTGAAAAGACTATTCATATGTTCACTCTTTGTTCGGGGTAAACTCCATGCAGCCAGGGTATTTATAGAAAGTAGCAGCATTTTAGGCCGGGTTCAATACATATAAACTTTCCCCAATGTGATTAGTGATACGACTTGCTACAGAGGTTTTACAGAATTTATGTATGCATCTAAAAGAAGTTAACGAAAACTTACTAGTATAAACCATTACTGTTTGGTAGAAGGGACGCTTCTTACGACAAATTCTACATATCATTGAAGATGTTCTTATGCGAGACAGTGTGCAGCAAAATACTTGATATTTACAATTTACACCTTGCATTAATTAGTTGTTTGCTTCTCGGGTTTGTCGTACTCTTGGGAGCCAATTGGAGACCATAAATTGATGGAAACATGTTATTAGAACATTAATTAACCGTTTTGCTCAGTCGTTATGGGACATGTTTTATAGAAATTGTTCGACATTGGAAGGTCAACTGAATTTGAAAGTAAAAATCATCAATGTTAATAAAAATAGCTTGGATAGAGCATTTCGGTAATAATAATTTGTTTATTGTATATGTAAATAGAGATATTGAGGTGACCGCCCTCCACTACTTTTTTTTAAAGTGCAGGTAAGAATGCTAGGAGTGAAGACAGAACTGAAAGCATGCACTGAAGGTCCGAATTTACCATGCATGCCAAAACACACATACACACACACCCTCTTTATACAAAATTACAAGAACATAGAAGGGAGGATCCAGGATTTGAAGTTAGGGGGCATCATGTCTTGAGGCAGGGATCTGGGGATGGCTAGGCCCCCAGTAGATCCAGGGCGAAACGCTGGTAGGGGGCAGTCCCTGGATTTATAGATTTTAAATGGCTTTAAACATGTACCCAAAGAAGTCATTTTCACGATTTCCTGTCATTTTTAATCAGGTGAAATCAATAAAATGATACAAAGTTTAAAGGTTTTAGGAATGAAATGTATGCTCCCAGTAAAAGTATCAATAAATTAAAAAAATCTTGTAAACAAAAGGTACAAGCAGCTAATATCCTTAAGCGTGAGATCTGAAAATTGATGGCATATCAAGATACCCAGTATCATTCCTCGACATATGTATAGGGGGAAAATAATCAGATATTTAATACAAACACAAATTTCTTTAAGATAGTCACGATAAACCTGCGAATTTCAGGGTACCTTAAATCAAAACGTATAAGTAGCTGATTTCCTTAAGCGTGGTATCTGGAAATTGATGGCATATCAAGATACACATTGTCACTCCTCATCACATGTATAGTGGTAAATCAGTCAAATATCTATTACAAACGCACAGTTCCTTAAGGTAGTCACACAAATATTAAAATTTCTGGGTAACTCGAATCAAAATGTTTAAGAGACTGATATCTGACAATAGGTGAGATATCAATTTCATGAAGGTCACGATCCTCAAAGGAAACTCTCCGCTGAAAAAGTTCATTCGTAATTTACATTGCAAAGGTTATGTAACTAGGAAAATTGAACACGAAATTTTGGAATTTCATATGACCCCTCGCCATTTAGCTAAACTTACGAGATACTTTTATTAAAACTCAGTCACATTTGTCTTGTAGCTGGCTATCGGTAATTATAACCTTTACACCTTGTAGTAGCTTGGTAATAGTAGCTAACTTTTCCTCGTTCAAGTAGCTAGTTACTAGTAGCTGGTTACTAGTTGCTAACATTACCGATCTCGTCTACAGTACTTTCATTTGCTCAAGGAAGAATCTACGCCCTCATTTAGATAGCTTGGTCTTAAATTTTTCTGCAGTAAATCTCATCTTTATGCATGTTACCCAGGACAGCCAGCCAAACGCACACGCGGACAGCCAAACTGCACATTGTCAATTCTCCTAGTCTACTTCCCTCTCTGAAGTTTTAGCGTAACGGAAATAATGAGATGACCAGAGCTTCACGGACAGCGGCATAACTTAATACGTTCCTAATCTCGGATGGATGTTAGAGCAGTCCTTCATTATTCATGTCTGGAAATTTACGCTCGGCTAGCAATTATTATAAGTGATTTATTTTGCTATCTGGTCATGGGAGAGGAAAAAGAAAAAAAAAAGTCATTCCGATGCCGGGAATCGAACCCGGGCCGTCTGGGTGAAAACCAGAAATCCTAACCACTAGACCACATCGGACTTGATAATTTAACATGTTTAGAGATATACAGTAGGTTGACAATTTCCTTACCCATAAAAGCAATATTTTCATTGGTTTACTAAAATTAGGTCACGTACAGAAATTAATTGTAAAACCGTTCAAATTTAAGAAAGTTCACAAAGGTAAGTTACATGCAATAACTTTATATGCTAATTAACATGCAATTCTTCACGAGGCCTGCTAATTAACATGCAATTCTTCACGAGGCCTAGACAATTTAGGCTAGATTTAGCTTGACCAGGACTAGTGCAGCATTTGCAAGCCTATGTAAACATTGTTGGCCTCGGTTAAATTGCACTGCCCACACGCTACTAACGGTATTTAGAACGTTGCTTATACCATTATAATATTATATATAATTATATAGGCCTATTTGTCCATCGCATTCTTTGTGTAGCGATAGGCTACACAGATCTTGAATTTTCTGCGGAATTTCACAAATTCCAATATTCTAAATTGGCCAATTAGGCCTTAGTAGACAGTGCACAATTAGGTCTATACCATATTTGATTGGTATAAGTATATTGCTATCACGAATTGATTTTAAATAAAAATCTTTTAACGGGGTGTAGTTTGGTTTTGTAATCGAGAGTTACCTCCCTTGAGATAAGACGAATGGATAGAAGTGGTGGATCCAGAAATTTTTCAAAGGTGTTTACGACACGAGATGACAAATTTTTAACTTGAAAGTAAGGTAGCAGACCCCAATATAGCAGGAAATGATATGCTTTTGTTACAACTTGGGGTGTTCAAATCTTGTATTAACTCCTCAAGATCCGCCACTGTATTTGTGTTATATAGCCGTTCTTTGAGTATATATCCAATAGATAAATGTCCCGTTATCTTGACCGTGATGATGACCACGGCTCGGCTTCGACACATGCGTGTGTTCACGAGTAACCTTTGTAATTTATCTCCATCAACATAAAAAGGAAGGTACCATGATAATGGTCCATACCCAAAGTGGGACGGACGGACAGAACAGACGGACATAATGATCCTTGCATACCTTTTTTTTTTTTTTTTTTTTTTTTTTTAAGGGAGTTCTGGGGTGGGTGGGTGATTCCTGTCCCCAAGCACCTGCTCTTGATAACATATATACGTATATATTTTCTGAAACTTTCCAATTCTTTTTCAGAATCAGAATTATGGCAGAGTTAAGAATCCAGTTCAGTTTGTCTATGATAATAGCTGGTATTTTGGCAGAAGTGGTCAGTACATTCTGGTACAATAACCACTCTCCATGGGGACATAGGACTGGGGACCGCTACATGCTGGCAGCCATTGTGTGTGACGCAGGGCTAGTCATTGCTGTCAAGTTTATCATGGAGTAAGTAGAAATGGAAATTAACGAGGCTAACTGATAGGTCATCTATGGTCTATGCTTTTAAAATCAAAAGAAAAAAATGCCAATTACAAATGTAAAGAGTTATACCATTTCTATTCCAGCTCCTTCTGGTCTGTTGGTCGCTGGGAGGATGCTTTTGTTTTAGCGCTAACTCTAGCTGCCATCTACGGGTGCCTTGAAGGACCTCACGTAGTTCATAACTCTCGGAGCTTCTCGTGGTTTTTCTTCCATACCGTCCACAAGTTCTTAGTGGTTTTTGTTATTGCCATGGCTCTGGTTTATTTTAGTTACCTTGGATAGTATCGCAGTCCCCGTACACATTAGTTTACATTATATCGGAGATATGCATGGAGCTTTACCAAAAATTCTTTAGTATTCAAATTTAGACTTAATTCTGGAAATGTAGTTTAATACCTGTTAGATTTAATGGTAAAATAAACTTTATATTTCTTACACTCAATGAATGATATTTATGGTATACAGCTATATGATATTGAATCCTATACAAACTTTTCTTACACATTTTACCTACTACTACTACTAGTGTGTGTGTATATATGTGTGTATATATATATATACATTATGTATCTTAATTTTTACATTGTGCACATTTCTACGCATTTTTTTTTTTTTTATATTTTTTTTAATCGTTTACTATGTTTTACTCCATTATTTTCAATAACAATATAGCATAATCATGACTGTTACCTCATATTTTCTTCTTGTCTAGTTGTACTACTATATCCTGATTGTATTAAATGTTGTAATATAAATTTGTCTTGTTTTGTTTTGGCAGATAAAATTTGTAAATTGGCGTCATCGCGCATACGCATCTCTCGTTCACGAATAAACACGTACAATTTTAAATCTATACTTGCATTAATGATGATAACCCTGCTACATAAGTACAGCTCCCCAAATCGTGATAAAACTTTTACTCTGAAAATATTCTAAAAGAAGACTATTCTCTCCCTACCCCACCCACCCCCTTCTTAAGACCAAAGGAACCGGTAATTTTGTCAGTAGTAAAAATACTGCCTGTAAGCTCCCCCACCAACGACGACAAGGTAGATATGAGGGGCTTCAAAATAGCTGATCTCAAATTTCAAGTCTTACTACCGTAAAATGGCTATCCGGTAGTGTTTATGAATTCTCAAACTAAAGACCTGGTTTGATGTAAAATTACTATAGGTGAAGATAAGTAGAGTTTTAATTCAATACATCTGATTTCATTTAATTGACAGGAGGTGGTACCAAAACGACTCTTATGACGTCTATCGTACAGATTTGAGTACAAAAAAGGGAAATGATTGGTTAAAGGAATATTTGTTGATAAAAAGTAAAGCAAGTGTCAAGGTGTTGGACAATGTATGTATTATCAAATTTCTAACCTAATCTTGGAATCTAGATTGTATCCAAGGAGGAGAGAAGTTCAAATATTACCGCCTCTGCAACATACATTTATCTGAAATTTACATTACTAGAGCTATATGAATTTAGGTTTTTGAAATATAGCAAGTGATGGTACTTAGCTAGTAAAATTACTGTACGCAGACTTCCGACCAATCACGACACTGTACTGTACCGTACAAACATAAAATTACCAAACAGTGTCAAACAAAGGCTGCCGTACCAAATGATATACAATGTGAAAAAGAACTGATAATGAATTAAAACCAGGAAATAATTCCGGAAGTAGTCCTGCACTACATGACTGTAAGCATATTCATTACGTTAAACAGAATACGAATCTTCGAGCAAGCAATGCTGTCATCCTAGAAACGAGTATCTGTATTCTTATTGAATTTCAAGTAATGTTTCCTACCAAGATATTGATAAATGATACTTTCACAAATGTATGGTAATATATACAAATTATTTAACGTAGTAATATAATTGTAAAGTTAATCAAGTTCTTAACACGAAACAATGCATACACTTAATTACATGGGAGAAAGGTGGCGGACACACGTACATACAAAGTTCAGTCCCCAATAGAGTTCCCGCAAGAATAAAAAAAATCAGAGCATCTTTTCACTTACAAATTGATGCTAAAAATAAATTAATGTACATTGAATGGAATGTATGTTAACCTACATGAAAGCATTAAGTACGAAAATATAATAATTGCTTTGTGAGGCTACGGAGACACATTTTATTTATGAAATATATAGCAACCATTACTGTATCTGTATAATATTATCCTTTCTGCGGCTGCAGCGTGGACCCCCCCCCCCCCCCCCCCCCCCCAAAAGAAAACCCGGATATAATAAACGGGATTCTTCTACGTAGAATGGCCAGGCAATTTGATTAAAATCCCTGATTTGATTTGATTTTTTAAATTAATAATAAATGAGAATATAGAAACTTGCATATCTATTCTTGGAATATGTCTCATTATATGTATCTCGTTGAGTTAAAGAATTCCTTTTAACATTTTTAAGTTATGGCTTCACAAGTAGGTAATCGCATTTTTGAAAAAAAAAATTGAAAACCTACCATTACATAATGATATAAAAATATATAAGCAAAAATGTATATCTACAGAATCAAAAAATAGTGACCTTCCGCAATTATCAATATAAATGGAAAGTGTTTAAAACTAGCTAAAATATTCGTACGAATATATATTACGTAACTTGATAAGAGTGTGTTTCAAAACGTGGCCGACTTCAGGTACAGTCTCTTCGGAGCTCTGGGATTATGTATCCATGGATACGTTTCTTCCGGGGACGACGGTAGTTATCGTCGGGAATGGTAAACGACATTTCTCATTCAGAGAGCTTCGAGACGAAGCTTCCCTGAAAAGGGTGGAGGATGTAGTGAATAGTACATAGGAAACTTCTACTGCTTCGCTAGTGATGTGGTCGAATCTCTCTTTTGATCACGCAAAGGCGAGAGTGATCAGCACAGCACGTGGATGGGTAACCGCAACACGTTACAATCCCACTGAAAGTGAGAGTGTAAACCACGTCTGGTAATAAATTGTAAATCGTAATTTGTAAGTGGAAAAGAATTACCCATCGTGTAGTACATGTGTCTAGGAGGGAGCGTTCAAGTATTTTTACAGCATTGGTTTTCAAAAAATCGCGTAAAATAAGAGAGAACATTTAGTAACTTAGGAGTTGATTGATTATATATTGTTGTTTAACGCCCCGCTCGAGAATCTTTCACTCATATGGAGACGTATAATTTAGGAGTATATGTACATTTTTTATGTCAGTTTGTAAATAGATGAGGTTTGTTGTGACAACCTAACTAAAGTTGCTTATGAGTTATGAATAGGTGTTGCCCTAACTGTTTTACAGATGTTTGGTATGAGACTGTAATACTTTTCCTTAACATTGGGGGGGGGGGGGGGGGGGGGGGGGGGGGGGTGACGTCTGTACAAAGTAAAATTTTTAAACAGCATGTTATGAAGAGATATAAAATGCAGGCTTTGAAGTTCCGTAATCAAAATGTTTGAAGGATATATTTTCTGGCATCAATGTTTGAAGATATTTTAAACGAACCTAGCTGCAGAACTGTAGCGTTATGGTTTTATACTTTAGTCTTTGACGTTATGGTATAAAACCATAACGCTACAGTTCCGGGTAGCCAATGGCTTTCTTGAAACTTTCAAGAGGTCACCGTTCAAGTTATCACCCTTTGACTGAACGCGCTATTTGGCTTCTTGTCGATGAGAAAAACGCACACAACTTCAATACCCCCGCTTACAAAGTAATTATAGGTATCGCACCGGTAATTATTTTCACTATATATTATTACAGAGAAAAAAACATTATTAAAAATCAATTGACAAAATTGATGCCAATTAACGCAGTCGGAAATGTTCTGTTACCTCTCTCGTCTGCTGACACCAGGAAAATAACACCCTACACGCCATTTTCTAAAAATGTACCCTCAAATCCACATGTTTTTCACGTGTGTAAACAGCCTTAGTGCACTTCGGGAAGTAGCCGCAGCTACTAGCATCAAATAGTACCACTGTAAACAATTGATTATTTCTACAAATTACACATAATTTCCTAATCAGGGGTACAAAAAAAAATGAATAAATAAGAGAAAAGAAGAAGGGGAAATGAGAAAAATCACGCATGAAAAAATTTATTCTTTTAAATATACGGAACTACAATTCTAAGTTCATTTTGATTGGGCAATTACCGGGGTGATACCTATAGGATAACACGATACAGTATAATCTGCAAAATCCATCTGCAAAGTATGCTTGTGAAACACTCCTGATCCACCACAGAGTATTCTCGCAACCTTTTTGTTTCCACACTTACTATGGTTTATGTGCAAAACTTTTTATACAGAAGTTTAAACTTTATTTTACGACGATAGCAAATAAGTTCTACAATTATATTAATTCTTTTCGTCGACTCGGATATTTGTTCGAAAAGGTCTTTGATGTGAAAGATATATCAATGACGTTTTATATATTAACAATAATTATTTTATTCATGTGTCGATTGGATATAGTACCCAGTGAACTCGAAATAAAATCACCACCGACTCTTATACATCTGCTACCTATTTAGATATTTAATTGAATATAGATGTTACAGGCAAACTAATATAACAACTCAACATTATAACATACGGGATGATTTGAATTTCTTCATCGTCAACTTCCCATATTTAAGTAGCAATATTCCATCATCACCTGCATATGGTGTTTATGTCTTCCAACTGATTCGATATGCAAGAGCTTGTTCTGCGTATGACCAGCTTTTAAAATGATGCACGCTACTGACAAGAAAGTTGATGTTACAGGAGTTTCAACAGTCTCATTTAAAGTCAGCATTTCGCAAATTCTATGGTCGTTATAACGATCTAGTTTGTCAATACAACCTCATTTAGGTCAAATGCTTCTGACGTGTTTATAGCAATTAGTAGCCTTCTTTACGCACTGATTTTGACTACGTATTACTACGTCTACCTGATCAAGATATAGGGCTCATGGCGGGTGTGACCGGTCGACAAGGGATGCTTACCCCTCCTGATTCCATCTTTGGTATATCCAGCGGTCCGTGTTTGCCCAACTCTTTGCTTTGTATTCCTTATAGGAGTTATGAGAATGATCACTGTTCGTTATCTTCCCCTTTTCATGTGGGAGGAAACCATTGTACCGGAGGAAACCCACGTGTCCGAGTGGGTGACCACACAATGCCCTTTCACATACAAGTACTATCGATCCTTGGCAGCGAACTCGGGTCGCAGCGATGGGAGGCGAGTACGCTAAATTGCCACTTAGCTACAATGACACCTAAACTTTTATATATATATAA